>CM046435.1:2056784-2186059 GCA_025506505.1 Flaveria sonorensis
AAAATCAATTTCCTTGCTTACGATAGGCAAGATCCGCGAGGGTGGATTATGAAAGCGGAGAAGTACTTTCGATACTATAACATTCCTGATGCTGAAAATGTGGATGTGGCCTCGATGCATTGGAGGGAGACGCCCTCGATCTATTTCATGGTTGTTGTGGATCAAAATATGAGCATTTGGGAGGAATTGGGTATAGCTATTAAAAGAATTTTGGTCCCGCTGAATTTCAAAAACACAAATGAGTACATGTGCAGCATCAAACAGACCGGCCGGTCCAAGATTATCGCCGAGAATTCGCCAAAAGATCTGCGAGAGTATCCAATTGGCCTGAGAATTGTTTTTCTTAACTGGTTCAAAGAGGAGTTAAAGGCTGATGTGAAATTTCAAAAAATAGAATCGTGTATAATGTCGCTAGTCTAGCATCAAAGTATGAATCGGAGGTGGCTCCTTAAGCCTATAGAACCACTACTGGTCCTCAATTTGCGCAGCCCACCATCTGACCCAAAGGCCACCACTTCTGCCATCACTAATTCTAGCATCATGGCAAAAATTTTGGTTGACAGTAGGTCAACTCATAACTCATATCTGATGTGCTAGTATGAAGATGATCACGCAATTGGTCACTCCTTTGGGGTTCAAATTGGAAATGGCGATATAATCAGGTTTAGTCAGTTGTGTAAGGATGTCACTTTGCAGCTCCCTGATCTCAAGATTTTGCAAGACGTTTATCCCTTTTCAATTGGGGGAGCGGATTTGGTTCTCGGAATTCAGTGGCTAGCGACCCTCAACACGGTGTAGGCAAACTGTAATAATATGGCGATGATCTTCACAGATCGACGGGAAACGATAACCGTCGCAAGGGATCGCTTCAGGTCCTAAAAATCAGCATCTTTTCAGCATTTAGCCCTCGATGTGGAGACCCAACCTCCTGTTCCATCCCCATTACATCCTATAATCACCAAGTTTCGGCGGGTCTTTCACGAACCTACCGATTACCACCATTTCGCACCACCTCACATCAATTCCCTTGCGACCCAATTCCACACCCCTTAATATCGCCATTATCATTACCCGTATCATCAGAAGGCTGAGATAGAGTGGCAAGTGGATGCCTTATAATTTTTTTCATACGTGCAAATCACTTCACACTGAGGTTTTATTTTAGAGCAAAAGATACGACCACCGAGAAGCAGGGTTATTATCATGTTGATGCCTTATAATTTTTTTATGGTGCATAGGGTTGGCAAGAGAATAAAGGAGCTCAGGCACTATCTCGCCCCTTGGTCAGGTGAACTTCTTACTCTAATTATGCCATCTTTTACCTTGGCCCATCTACAAGTAGGACTCGAAGTGATCTTGTTACTAGCCAAATCATTGCAAGCTGACTACTCAACCCAAGTCCTGTCCGGGATACTCGATGGTGGACAACATTTGTTTTATAAACATAGTTGGTTTTCCCCGATATCCCAAGCTTAAGAACCGACATAGTCGGCCACGCGGTTGCTCGGAACTTTAAATGACTATCTTGTTCGGTATTTTTGGCCGCATATGAAACATGATATCAAGGTTTTCATCCAGCAATGTTTGACTTGCAACAATAGAAATATGAAATGTTCCCTGCCGGGGTTGTTACAACCCCTATCTGTACCCGATCGGATTTGGGAAGATATCTCGACGGACTTCATCGTCGAGTTGCCCATCTCTAACAGCTTCGATACCATTTTGGTATTGGTGGATCGGATAAGTAAGTATGGGCACTTCTTAGCCTTGTTCCATCCTTTGACAGCTAAAGGGGTGGCCAATATATTTTGCAAGGAAGTGGTCGACTACACGGATTTCCCGATTCGATGGTTTGACCGGGATACTATTTTTCTGAGCATTTCTAGCAGGAACTGTTGTCCTTAGTCAAACTAAGTTGAAGTTTAGTACAAGTTACCACCCCCAAACCGATGGGCAAACAGAGGTGGTGAATCGATGTCTAGAAGCTTATCGACGATGGTTTTCTCATGATCAGCCAACAAAATGGGGTTCCTATTTAGCAGGGCCGAGTACTCGATAATACCGGTTATCATTCAACTATGGGCATGACCCTTTTCAGTGGTGTATGGACAAAAATCACCTCATCTCCTTCTTATGTTATAGGCTAGAATGCTGATGTGGAACAGCTGTTGTTAGATAGGGATGATATGTTGAAATTTTGCATTCAAACCTCTTGAAGTCCTGGGATCGTATGTGCTCTCAAGAAAATGCCAAGCAACGTGAACTTTCATTTCAAGTTGTTGATTATGTGTTCTTTGAGATCCAACATATTGCTAATAGTGTCTTGCCAAACAAGATTATGAAAAACTCTCTTTGTGATTTTATAGACCTTATCGTGTCAAGCATAAGATAGGAATAGTGGCATACGATGGTTCTCCCACCTCAGGCCAAGGTGCACTGGTCTTCCATGTATCTATGTTGAAACCTGCCCGTGGTTTTTATGATGTTTGCCTGCTCCATTACCTGTTACTCATGAATGGGAGGTCTCCTGGCCCCTAGTTATGTCTATAGCGTTGTTGGTTCTGTGGGGGACAACACGTTGTGGAAATATGAGTTCATGGTGTATAGATCAATTAAGAAGCTACTGGGAGGTGTATGAGTTGTTGGTGGAGCAATTTCTAGATTTCCACCTCGAGGACAAGGTGTTTTACCAAGGGGAAGAAATGATATGCGCCCTATCCAGGTGTGTAATTGAAAAGTTCACTCAACTACGGAGTTGGATTTAATGAGCTGGAATTTTGATCGTGTGTTGGACGTTTCAGCAAGCCTAAACAGCAAGATAGTGGAGAAGTGGGAAGCAAGAATGGCTAAGTTTAGAAAGTAACTATCATAGGTTTATTAGCAGGCTTAGTTTCTTCATTGTTTTTATACAATTATCAAACCTATCGAATTGGTTTTCACTTTGAATAATCATTGTTGCCTGCTTTATTATCATATATGAATTCTTTCATAAAGCAATACACGACTTTCCACTGGGAATTTTTGTGGTCCTTCAAGTGTGTGTCGTGTACATCTTGGTACGCGTTCTATAATCATGGAATTAACATAGGCTTAGTTTCTTAATTCGTCTAACTCGTCGTAATCGGGTTTCACTCGCGTTTTATTAGTCCAAATTCATGGTTTCGAAGCCCAATAAGCCTATGTTCTAATTCCATCAAAAAATGACATACTTACCCGTAGATTAACTTAAATGGAGTTGGGTCGATATGTGTCTTATATACGGTTTGGAAAGCCCAAAGCGCATCATCAAGTTTCTATGACCAATCCTTATAGTTTTGTCTAATCGTTTTCTCTAAAATTTGCGTGATACATCGCTTAGTGACTTAACATATCCACTGGTTTGTGGATGATATGCGTTGAAAATCCATAGTTCACTCCTGGCATGACAACATCCGCTCTAATGGAAATTGCAGAAAGACGTCCCAGGGTCACTAATTAGAGTTTTAGGAAAACCAAAGCGAGCAAATACCTCTTTAAGAACTTGATAACTACCCCGACATCATTAGTGTGCGAGGCTTTAAGCCTCTGCCCACTTGAAAACTTAATCAAATGTCACTAGGATATATCAGTTGCCATACGAGGTTGGGAATGTTCCCATGAAATCTATGCTCCAAGCATCGAGTATCTCATAGACCTGAATGTTGTTCTAGGACATCTTATCTTGTAAAGAGATGTTTCTTGCTCTCTTGCAAGCATCATAAGCACAAATCATCCCATGAGCATCATGAAAGATGGTGGGCGAGAAGAAACCGACATAAAAAACCTTCCTCGTAGTGAGGGTTATTTCATGATGTCCTCCTATGGATCCCTCATGGTAATGAAAGATGATTTTGAGCCTTCTCACCATATACACATCTACGAGTAATATGATCTGCTATGACTTAGAATAGACAGGGATCCTCCTTTCTATGTGTCAATTTTTTCACATAACCCCACTTGCCAATTAACTGACAAATTCAGCAAAATGGATAGTATTCTGTCGACGTATATATGTGAATGATAAACTCGTAGGGGAATTGTCATTTATATGTGACTCCACAAGCACTAACATGTGAAAGATGACCTACTGCACATTCTATACCACCCTGTTTGTTAATATCAAACTCTTGCAGCAGCAAAATCCAAGGTATCAATCTTCATTTAGCTTCTTACTTGTTGAAATATAATGAAAGGCTACATGATCCGTGAACATGATGGTCTTAGAAAGGACAAGGTAAGGTCCAAATTTGTCTGATGCAAATGCCACAACAGCGAGCTCTTTCTCAGTGGTGGTGGAATTTTAACGTCTTATCCGCTTTGTAAATCGGGTGAAAGTGCTTATCTTTTCTTTGGCTAAGACTATCTCAACTGCGAAATGGTTGTATCACATATCAACTCAAATGGTAAAGACTAATCAAAGGGCTACCATGATAGGGGCATCAATGAGTTTTGGTTTTGATGCGTGTGAAAAGTATATATATTTTGATAAAGGTTTTTCGCACAGATTCAGTTTTAATTGGTTATTACTAATACTAAACTACACACACAAAAGGAAAGTGTACCTGTCTTGAGGTAATATAGTGTTGGTAAGAAACGAGTATCAATCCGTAGACACATTAAGCCTACTCAACAACCCTCATAATTGACTATCAGTTTATGTTTTAGAAAATGATAAGTTAAACAAAATAACGATAAATAAAGATAGATTGAGACTTTTGGTGATTCTTTCAGTGAAGTAAGGCTATTATCCCAATTAGATTACACTTGTGTAACTGATGAATTGGTGGTGTGGTTAAAGATATTGATTAATGTAATTATGTTAATGTTTATAAATGTGACCTGACGATTTCTCGTCTATCTCCGTAATGACTAGGACCTCATCAGGATGAGACTTACTAAATAAATCAAGCCACTAGTAATGTAAATAAATCTCCTGTGACCTTTTGACATATGATTTCTGAAAACATAACTTAATATTAAAAAGAGAGTTGATCAGGTTCCTTTCTAACATACCATTAATTTTAGAAAACCATAACAATTACTGTAGATTTCTCAGACTAATAAAAGGAAACCCGTAAATGATCAGAAAGTTAAGGTGATATGATTTCTAATAACCATTTCTAGTTCATTAGCCATGGATTTATTATGAAGACCGGTTTTGAGAATAAAAGTTAGTTCATACGTTTTCAACTTGTATGACATTCACAATTACAAATCATAAGTTTATAACCCTGTTCAAATGTAGATGCTACCCATCAAAAGTTTTCCCAAGATTACCATAACTTAACATAATATAAACCACATGATTAGTCATCACAAGTTAATAAAGTTTCACTAAATTAGGATAACAAATGAAGTTTAGCTTATAATGAGCTTTAACATAACAACAAAGATAGAAGATAGTAATGAAATCATCGGTAAATTAGAACAATCAAACCGGTGATCCACTATGGATGATGTTAATGATCCCAAGCTTCTTCTAAGTGTTGAATGAACCTCAAAACCTTCTAAGGACCTCCAAAGGCTGGGTTACCGAGAGGGAACACTAGCACTTTATCTCCCAAAAGCTCCCTTCAAAGTTGCAAATGAAGTCCTATTTATAGGCTTTCTTGAGTGTTTAAGCACGGCCCCGTGCCTAAAAAGCACAGCCCCGTGGTAGTACAATGCTTACATAAGTTGGTCGGCTCGTACGCTCGATAGCTGTCGGGGCATGCCCCTGTGCGCAAGAGGCACGGCCGTGTTTGGGGTAGTCACACCCCTCATGCCTCATGAGGGCACACCCCGTGACTACTTTTTGGGAACAGTACTTTTTGTCTTGTTGGATGTTCAATCATGGGGGTGTGCTAATTTAAGCACGGGGGCGTGCTAATTTAAGCACGGGGGCTTGTTTTAAGCTGGTCATGGGGACGTGCTTAATGAGGCACGAACCCATGCTTGAATTCCGGAGCTTCTTTTCTTTAAATTTCTCTTTGTTTATGCTCCTTTTGTTCATCTTGGGCTTTTCCAAGCCTGAAAACACAATATGAATGATTGAAGTATCAATCATCATTTTCAGTAAGAGTTTCTAGAATAATTGATGTGCAATTGATGTGTTTTATATTATAATTTGGAGCATATCAAATATCCACCACTTAACTTTACTTGTCCTCAAGCAAAATCACTCAAAATAGCAACACCACCAAAAACCAAATAAATCAAGATATAAATATGTCTTCGAGAACTATACAAGCAAACTTGGTACCCAAATATAACTGTAAACACATGTGGAATGATATCCTTTCAAGCAATAGAATGGTTTGTAAAGATTTTTAACATGTAAAAATTCACACTTCTCACAAGGTGCACTCACACTCAGCTATATATGGAATCATACATAAGATGAAGTATGCTAATACACTCAATTGCCTAATATGAATACGTGTGAAATCATATGCTTGGTAAGGGATCAAATCTCCACCTATGTTAGGTGTTTGCTTGGATAAATCATTAGGTTTTGAGGGAACTTGGCTCAGGTTTAGGGTATGGATTATTTGGGGAAAAAGTGGCTAAATGCTAAAGACGATGATCTTGGCTTATTTGATTGATACAACTAACAGAAAGTAATAAAAAGGGTTCCCATACAATATTCAAGCTACAAGGGATATGCAAACTCGAGAACTCGTTATGGTCAGTTGTCAAGACCGTGTTGCATTTTCAAAAACTGCACCTCCTCATAACCCGAAGATATACGTAGCTTGGAGCCTAAAAGCACCCACGGATTTGGATGTCGAATTCTTGGATTCGGTTTGGTTTTTACTGCACTTTCCTTCTTGAAACCAATTCTCCACAAGTTGGGCATTTTTCATATCATTTTCCTTTCTTGATCACATATTTTGAAATACCACAAAATGATAGAACTAGTTTTCTTCTTCTTTCTTCTCTTTTCTTTTTGAAATAAGCCAAAATATGTCTTTCGAAAAAAAGGTTTTGTTAAAGGTTTTTTGGTTTAGTGGCTTAGTGTTTTGGGTGATGGAAATAAAAACGTTTAAGCTCAACAGGCTAATAGGGATAATGTTTGGGTAAGAATATTTGAAAATGGTAGAGGCTCGAATGTTGGGTTTTTCTAATTGCCTAAATACTTTTTATGCAAGAAATACTATATGGTTTTGAAATGCATACCCAAAACAAGTTCTAAATCACACGCAACATAAGGCACATGAATATATCTATAATAAAAGCAAAAATGCATAAATTCAAAGCTTGTTTAAGGCTCAAAAATAAGCTCACATAACGGATGGAATTGGGTATAAGTGTTTCATTTTACACGTTTGAATATTTCCACCAACTCTTTTGCTTTCAGGATATCAAAAAAAACATTTTTAAGATATTTGGGTTTGCTTTATTTGCTTATTTATTCTTGAAACGTATATTTATATTTAGTTTATCAAAATTGTTTCAAGTTTCCGATGTTGTTGCCACAAACATTAAAATTAAAGTGACTTTTTGCAAAAGATTAATTATAACTTGGACCTATTATAAGCAAAGTATCAAGCATGTATACCTTCCCCACACTTAAACTTCACGTTGCCCAATGTGATTCACTATAAAATATTAGTAGAGAAAGGCAACCGAAAAACTCCCCTAAAATGATAAGCCAAATACGGTGATCGTTTCCAACAGCCGCCTTGAATGAACTCAAAAGAAAACATCGGGATTAATCTAAAACATCACCATATTATTTAAAACAGAAATTAAAGTCCTAAGCACCATAACATAATAAAAAGACAGAAAATAACATAGAGCCATGTTTCGGTTACGGGTCCTTGGCTAGACCCTCCCCACACTTAGTTTTTAATGAGGTGGAGGTTTATCATCTCCGAGAAAATCTTAATTGGTTATCGATTTGGCCATTAACCGTTTACCATTGATTTGAAGCTTAGTTCCTCATTGTTTCAACCTTGATAGTATTATGTGGATAGACTCTTCATCATTTTTTTTATATTTAATTTTTTTGAAGTAAAACAAAATAGTCAAAAATTTGGATTGTCTTTCAAACTAACATGTGTCTCCGCAACAGCGCCAAAAACTTGATGCGTGTGAAAAGTATATATATTTTGATAAAGGTTTTTGCACAGATTCAGTTTTAATTGGTTAAGACTAATACTAACTACACACACAAAAGGCAAGTGTACCTGTCGTGAGGTAATATAGTATTGGTAAGAACCGAGTATCAATTCGTGGACACACTAAGCCTACTCAACAACCCTCATATTGACTATCAGTTTTATGTTTTAGAAAATAATAAGTTAAACAAAATAACGATAAATAAAGATAGATAAGATAATTGAGACTTTGTGATTCTTTCAGTAGTAAGGCTATTATCCCAAT
This sequence comes from Flaveria sonorensis, assembly GCA_025506505.1. NCBI lineage: Eukaryota > Viridiplantae > Streptophyta > Magnoliopsida > Asterales > Asteraceae > Flaveria > Flaveria sonorensis. Next base: position 2,065,170 of record CM046435.1, read on the forward strand.
TTAGATTACACTTATGTAACTGTGATGAATTGTGGTGTGGTTAAAATATTGATTAATGTAATTATGTTAATGCTTATAAATATGAGCTGGCATGATTCTTGTCTATCCGCTCCGTAATGACTAGGACTCATCAGGATGACACTTACTAATAATCAAAGCCACTAATAATGTAGGTAAATCTCCCGTGACCTTTTGACATATGATTTCTGAAAAACATAACTTAATGTTAAAAAAAGAGTTGATCAGGTTCCTTTCTAACATACCATTAATTTTAGAAAACCATAACAATTACTGTAGATTTCTCAGACTAATAAAAAGGAACCCGAAATGATTAGAAAGTTAAGGTGATATGATTTCTAATAACCATTTCTAGTTCATTAGCCATGGATTTATTATAAAGACCGATTTCACGAATAAAAGTTAGTTCATATATTTTCAACCTTGTATGACATTCACAAATACAAATCATAAGTTTATAACTCTCCATCAAATGTAGATGCTACCCATCAAAAGTTTTTCCAAGATTACCATAACATTAATATAATATAAACCACACGGTTAGTTCATCACAAGTTACATAAAGTTTCACTAAATTAGGATAACAAATGAAGTTTAGCTCATAATGAGCTTGAACATAACAACAAAGATAGAAGATAGTAATGAAATCATCGGTAAATTAGAACAATCAAACCGGTGATCCACTATGGATGATGTTAAACAATCCCGAGCTTCTTCTAAGTGTTGAATGAACCTCCAAAACCTTCTAAGGACCTCCAAAGGTTGTGTTCTAGAGAGGGAACACTAGCACTTCACCTCCCAAAAGCTCCCCTTCAAAGTTGCAAATGAAGTCCTATTTATAGACTTTCTGGATTATTTAAGCATGGCCTCGTGCCTAAAAAGCATGGCCCCGTAGTAGTACAATGCTTACGTAAGTTGGTCGGCTCGTACGCTTAGAAGCTGTTGGGGCCGCCCCCGTGCCTCAAGAGGCACGGCCCCGTGTTTGGGGTAGTCACACCCCCGTGCCTTATGAGGCACACCCCCGTGACTACTTTTTGGGAACAGTACTTTTTGTCCTGTCGGATGTTCAATCACGGGGGTGTGCTAATTTAAGCACGAGGGCGTGTTTTAGGCTAGTCATGGGGGCGTGCTTAATGAGGCACGGCCGCATGCTTAAATTCTGGAGCTTCTTTTCTTCACTTTCTCTTTGTTTATGCTCCTTTTGTTCATCTTGGTCTTTTCCAAGCCTGAAAACACAATATGAATGATTGAAATATCAAATCATCATTTTCAGTAAGAGTTTCTAGAATAATTGATGTGCAATTGATGTGTTTTATATATATAATTTGGAGCACATCAGGTTTCAAAATTCAAATGCCTTTAGCATATATCAGAAAAAACAAAAGGGTATGTTTTTTATATTAAGAAGCTATATTATAGGCCTGATAAATTTTTAATAGTCTTTTGAAAAGCTATAGATCAAGCATGGGTTAAATGCTTTGAATGGCTTGAGTGAGATAAGGAGTAGGAGCTTAGAGCTGATATCAACTTTGGCTGAAGTACCTCAAGCCCTGCGAGTGAGATCTTATGCTCTAATATTATGCCTACACCATGAAGTGGCATTTCTCCCAGTTAAACACAAGATTAGTATTTTCACACCTTATCAGCATTTTCTCTAAAATCTCAAGACAAAGATCGAATGAACTCCATTAATAAGTCATCCATGAAAACCTCTATGGAGTCCTCAATCATAACATGAAAGATTGATACCATACGACACTGGAAGGTAGCCGAGGCTTGCATAACCAAAAGGCATTCAACGGAAGGCGAATGTACCATTAAGACATGTTAGTGCATCTTCTTTTGATCCTCAAGTGTGGTTAGGATTTGAAATTATATGAAACCCTATCAAGGAAGTAATAAACATTCTCCCTGATAATCGTTCGAGCATCTAATCAATTAAAGGAGAGGAAATTGTAATACTCCCAAATTCATATCCAAATGAAAAATAAAAGATCGAGCATCAAGCATCGATGTGGATCGCAATAGGAAGGCCGCAACAGCAGATGCGTGGTACATCACCCTGCGCATCAACTAGGCTAAGGAAACAATTCAGGTTTGGCATGTGGATGCCTCATAATGATATGTAATGTTTGGGAAAATGATCGATGATGCGGGCCATATCAGGTGATTTCTCGGCTTATTTTCACACTTCACACCAAGCACGCACACTTAAACTTAAAATACATGCCCTGATCCTATCTAGACCTGTTTAATAACCATCTCTAAATCCGCGAAGAACCAAAGCCATCGGAAGTTCCTAGCATAGTGGTAAGCTGAGGTGCAGCCCAAGCCATCTAGAACCAACCCTAGAAGGCTTAGACAAGGCTGTTCTTGATTAAAGGTGAATATGTTTGTCTTTTGAAATGAAACCTATGAATCCTTAAGATTAATCAGTATCCTTGAAAAACCAACATTAGCAATAGTTAATTTAGTAATACAAGCTGGTGAGATACAGGACAAGTATCGGAGTGAGATTTTACATGTGGTCTGATCATAAATGATACACATGTGTAGGGTTAGACCTTGAAAGGGGTACTATGTCTAAGTGTGGCTGGTAATGGTTTGGTGTCTAATTGATTACAACTCACTAGCCATTAACGGTCCTAAGGCGACCTGACAACAAACTATTACTGGTGTACAACGAAAGATCTGGATGCATATTTCATCATGTGTTCCTTGTATGGTTAATCTAAATTAATATTCTAATGCTTGCTTATGAAAATGCTTCAAGTTTGATAAATGGTATTTGTCAGCCTTTCACTGATATTGTATTTAAAAACTTTTATAGGTAATGAATGACTGAACATGATATAATAGTTAGTACATGCTATAATATAAACTCTACAGTTGTATCTAAATATCAAAAGTTGGAATTATACAAGCTAGAAGTTGAGATGGACACATCTGTAGCATTGAATCTTGTGGCTTGTATATACGAACATGATCTTTTGTATAATGATAATAAGAATCAATGAGTGATTCATTTTTGAAGATTTGATTAGATTTCTAAACAATATTGTGATATTATTATTAAATGAATTTCCATTGCAAATGATCTCTAAAATTAATATTCGGATAAAATAATAGAACGATCCCAATCGGTTCACCCAGCATGGGGTGACCCAAACCCTGGGTTTGACATAAATAGTCCTTTCGGATGGCATCATTGAGTTTTACGATAGTAAATGCGAACTTGTTATACTAAGATAAACCAAATAAGGCTATTAACTTTGATTGTTTTTCATATTACATGATATCCTAATATAGATATAGAATATTAATTGACTACCATCTAGATATGTTAATTAGAGTATTATATATTATCTAACATTCCCCTGCAACCTGAAGGGAGGAAACGACTTGAACCTTGGAGCGTAGAAATAAGAATCTTTGTGACAAGAGAGACTGTGAAGATATCTGCAATTTGATCATTCATGGAAATGAATTGAACATTTAGTTTTCCATGTGCTACATTCTCTTATACAAAGCGAAAGTCCACCTCAACATCGTTTGTCTGAGCAAACATAGGATTAGCAGACTTATATGTTGCCCCTAGATTATCATACTAGGGAGTAGGTGACGAGTGAAGACTTAGTAGCAATGCCGAGCTCATGAAGAAGTCCTCCAATCAAGTTAGTTAAGCTACCTTGTCTGCTAAAGATTTATTCCAGATAGGCTGGAAACTCCTTGAGCTCAACAGGTGGTGGATCGTTAATAGAAGGACCTGCATTTGGGTCGTTATTACAATTAACAACCTCAAATACCTTTGGATTAAGGGTCATTCAGTAATCAAACCCAGGTCTCTCCAACAATGAACTGAGTGTCCATGGCCTCCTCATTGGATGTGTCTAGTAATTGATCACTCATATGTATTGATAGTATCGATGAAGTATAGTGAGTCGTCCTGGCTCTGTGAATGTTGCATGGATTTTTTAACACCAAAGGTCACATTTTCATTATAATCTAAAGGGTTAGTTTGCTAATGCAAACATCGGTCAGGCTCTATGATGTGTTTCAATTATACATATAAAACATATTAATTACACATCAATTATTCTCGAAACTCTTACTAAAAGTGATGAATTGGACATAAATATGTTAAATTGTGTTTTCAAGCTTGAAAAAGACCAAGATAGATAAAAGGAGCTTAAACAAGAATAAATTGAAGAAACTTGTGCTCCAGAATTAAAGCATGGGTTGTGCCGCATGATGCATGCCCCCATACCCAGCCTAAAACATACCCCGTGCCAAATTTAGCACACCTCGTGTTAGTCAGTCTAAATAATAGCTCATTTGCAGCTTTAAAGAGAGCTTTTGGATAGGGAAACTCTGTTGCTGTTTTTTTTTTTCGGAATGTAGTCTTAAAGATCCTTGGAAAGCTCAAGAGGTATATTCAACACTTAAAAGTAGCGTGAGATCATGTAAACATCATCCATAGTGGATCAATGGTTTGATTATTCCAACTTACCGATAATTTCATTACTATTTCTATTTTTGTTGTTATGTTTAAGCTCATTATGAACTAAACTCTTTATCATCCTAATTTGGTGAAACTTATGTAATTTTCGACTAACTAATGGTGAAACTTATGTTCAAGCTCATTATGAGCTAAACCCTACCAACACAACTATGCCTCGTACTAGGCGCGACTGTGCCTCCATAGGAGCATGACTTTGCTCATTTACTTTAGGGAGTTGACTGATTTAGGACTTCATTTGGCTCTTCATTCTTTGATAACATTGTAAATTCTGCTTCGAATAAGGATCTCGATACACGATCGTGGGAAGCGGAATATGGTCTGATTAGGGTTTTAAGGAGGATCACAATCGTGCTCAAAAGGGTGTGGTCGTGCTTGTGCTATAAGGGGTGCGGCCGCACACCTACTTTTATGAAAATCCTACAATTTCATGATTAAGATAAATAAGTCTCTAAACATGTGAAATTATCACAAAATGTGCATAAAATATGAAGAAAATGCATAATCAATTTCATGATTAAGATAAATAAGTCTCTAAACATGTGAAATTATCACAAAATACGCATAAAATATGAAGAAAATGCATAATGAATATGTATATATTAATATATACAAAGGTCTTTATTATAGGACCAAATATGTACATAATATATTCAAATATTTTACAATAATATCTCCTATTCCAATTTTCTCGCGTGTCAAAACACGAGGTGATTGGATGTTGAGACTGGACCAAAAATCTTCAAATAAAACCTGCAATAGTCCTTTCGTAAAAAAATCAACAACTTGATAATGTTATGGAATATGGTAGACCTGGATTTGGCCATGCTAAACTTTCTCGGGAACAAAATGTATATCCTATTCAGTGTCTTTAGACTGTTGTTGTATGCTAAATCAATATTTCATATTCAATGAGCTTGGATTTAGTATTCATCATGTTCATGATCTAGAAAGTCAAAATTAAGATAAGTGTATGTGTGTGAATCAAAGAACAAAGAGATGGATGATGATAATTGATATGATTTCATTGATGATGCTGAACAAATTACAATGATAATCATACATGAAACATGAAGATCAAACCCACCCAAAGAAGGATTTCTCTTTGGGTGGTGATTCACACCATAGAAACACACCACTATTTGTACTAGTGGGTTTCTATTTATAATGATCTAATAATTATTACTTCAAACCCTAATTTTATTTTTTTCTTTTTGTTTTGATTTTGACTTTGTCATGTTGATTTTGTCTTGTATTGTTTTATTATTTTGATCAACTTGTTCTCTGAACTTATACAATGAGATCTTCAGTCGGCAATTATTGTGATTTGGAAAGCTTGAGTCTATCGTCTTGTTGAACCCAACATTGTACGAGATTTGATAGTAAATAAATGGCACTAATGTTGTCACAGCGAACAGAACAACCGAGGCTTTTTGGTTTTGGATTACGGATTTTATTTTGTTCATTACTCTTGAACACCCTTAATTAGGGGTGAGGTTTGATCTAATGGCAAATTCCTTTTTAAGTTGGAGTGATTTAACTCCTTTGAAGTCAAGAGTTTGAATCCCACTTATTATAAGTTTGTATAAATCAACTATATTGTAAATTAGAAGAATTAAGATACATAGAAATAGAAAAACATTTAGTAGTTAAATAAAAGAGTAAATTACACAGATGATCCCTGTAGTCTGTCTAAAATTTTGAATTTGATCCGTAAATTTTAAAAAATTTAGATTAATCTCTAACATTTTATTTTTCTTTTATCTGCAGTCCCTAAGTATGTTAGTTAAGAGTTATGCTATTAAAGATTTAAAGTTGTTAAAAATGACAAATTTACACCAGGGACCATTCATCTAATAACTTTTTAATATATATAACATATTTAGTTAACACTTATATTTTTTAATGTGTTTTTATTATTTCGTTATAAGTATCTTTATTATATAATAAAATACATTTGAAATTCTGAAAACTTTTTTTAAAATATTTGGGTTTTTATCGTGTTTTTTAACTGCTAGTTTTTTACATATTTTTTAAACTATCTGTTTTTTAAACATCTTTATTAAACTCGTTCGATTTTTTAAAATGTTGCTTTTAAATCGTACATTTTAAGTGTATTATTTTAAACCATTCATTTTTAAAGCATTTGTTTTTCAACATATTATTTTATAACCCTACGTCTATAAGCACATTTTTAAGTGGTTTTAATATCTTCTAAAATTTTGAAACATTTTATATAAATCATGTGTTTTTTTAACGTCTTTCTTAAACGTTTGATTTTTAAATGTGTTTTAAAAAACCATTAGGTGCGTTTTCTTAGAAACATTTAGTGTTTTTAAACGCTCTCGGTTTTCAAAACGTCTTTTTTAAAATGGTTATTGGATTTTAATAATCCCAACTTTCATATATTGGTCGGGATTAATCCCAACTTAGGAAATGTTTACAAAACACTTCCAACTTTAAGCTCATTTTTTTCTAACAATTCCTTACTAACTAAGAGTTAATCCCGTTAGTTTTTTTTTTTAAGAAATGGGGAAAACTATGAGTCATTTTTTAACTTTTTTTAAGAAATGGGGAAAACTACAGTCATTTTAACTTCACCCGCCTCCCAGCCTCTATCAGGTCTTTTTTTGTGTCCAGTCTTCATCGTGACTTGAAATCTACCTCCAACGAGTCATACGGTTCAGATCAGGAGGTGAAAATTAACGGGTTTCAGAGTGTAGAAGTTTTAGATCGACGGATCTGATGGTTGATTTTAACCTTCGGCTTAGTGTTTTGGCCATATAAGTAGTTCACTTCATCAAAAAACTAAAGCTATTAACTCTCAGTTAGTAAGAGATCGTTGGAGAAAAATAAGCTTAAAGTTGAGAGTGTCTGTAAATATTTTTTGAGTTGGGATTAATCCCGACCAACAAATGAAAGTTGGGATTATTAAAATCCAATAACCCTTTTTAAAACCATCCGGTTTTATTAAACGCCTTTCTTATAACCCAATAGTTTAAAAAATCGAATGGTTCTGAATTAGAACATTTTAAAAACCAAGCAGATATAAACATATAAGAAAGACATTTAAAAAATGCACAGTTTGAAAAAAGATGTTTTACAAGATTTCAAAATCATTTAAAAAGACTTTTGGAAAAGAAAGATTTAAAAATGTTTAAAAACAACTGGTTTAATAAAAATAAAGTTAAAGGTGATGGGTTTAGATAAGACGTGTAAAAACTGGAGGAAAAAAAGCTTAGAAAAAAATAACATTTTAAAACAAAATTAAAAAAGTCAAATAATTTTAATAAAAACGTTTAAGAAACATAAGGGTTCAAAAAAATACAGTGGTTTCTAGGAAATTTGTTTAAAAAACTTAAAGGATTTAAGAAAGGGGGTTACAACCATACATTTTTACAAAGATGTACTAAAAACAAGTTTATTTGTTTATTTAAAATGTACTTTTTTAAGTAATAAACATAATAATAATGAAATAACAGAAATAAAACTTTGAAAAACAAAAATATAAATGTTTTATGTGTGTGTAGTTTACAAAGCAAATTATATGGATGTTAGGGTAAAATGATAATTTTAACAACATTAATTATTTGAAGACTACTAATGAAAGAAAATTATAATGTTAAGGAATATATACATGAGAAATGTTCAAATAAAAATTCCGATAAAACTAAAAAGTGTAAAATCATCAATCTTCTTAATCAGTAGTTGAGATCAAATTGTAGGAAAAGTTTGTTAGAATGTTTTTTAAGAAAATTGTCATTTTTGTTGAGTTTTTACAAATTCTCCCATTTTTTAAATGTTTATAATTTTTATGTACGACATTATTTTCTTACAAAACTTACATCATAAAATCGAGCGTTTTTTATCTTTAAAACGAGTAAAGTATTGTTATATAAAAAGATAATAATTTGTTTACACTTTTAAGCTCATATTTCGTCATTAAGTCTTTGGTGCAGTTTATTGTGTCTTTTTGTTAGTTATTGTGTTTTTTGAATACTAGTGTATTTTTTAGAATGATGAATCTTAAAAAAAGTATAATGGTGAAATAAAATTGTTGTGTACCCCCAATATGTATAACACAATAATAAATTAACAACTAGTTAATTTAATACATTAAAAACAATGATAAATAATACAATGTTTCATTGTGTTATTTTATTTTAATTGTGTTATCTTCAACACTATCAATTTTAAAAAAATCCATTGGTGAAATAACTTAATTGTGTAATTCTAATTGTAAAATATAACGATAAATAACAGTAAGCTTATATAACCTATAAAAAATAATAACGATAATAAAACATTGTGTTATTTTTAATACTAAGAGTTTTGAAAAATATATCATTGTGCATTTCTAATTGTAAAACACAATAATAGATAATAAGTTATATAATTTATAAAAACAATAACAAAAATAACACAAAATGATTTAAAACGCATAACATAATGATTAATACATATTACAAATGATATAAAATATAGAGTAAATTACCATTTGCATCCCTGACGTTTTTTCATTTTAACCGTTTGCATCCCTATAGTTTTAAAATTGCCATCTGCCCCCTAACGTTTCCTTTTTATCTCCATTTGAGTCCAAAACACTAACGACGGCAGATTTTTCTGTTAACTTTTGTAAAATGATAAAATTACCTTTATTTATTATTCAAATTTCACAAGAACTAAAAGGTTCAAACACCTACTTTGATCGAATCTCACCCCCAACAACGCCCCTATTTGCGCACAATCCGATGGTTCTGTTCATCCCCACAACAATCAAATCAAAACCTTCAGCACCTTCCAATTGGGTGTCGGAAATCGTCAACGAGCTGATGAACTTGACGTTGTTGGAGTCTGCAGATTTGACGGAGGTTTTGAGGAAGAAAATGGGTATCAATCAGATGCCGATAATTGCGGTGATGATGCCGGGGATGGGGCTGAGGACCGGAGTTAAGGGCGTTGGTGGTGGTGGTAGTAAAGGGGCGGAGGAGAAGGCGACGGAGAAAACGACGTTTGATTTGAAATTTGAAGGTGGGTTTGATACGAGATAGAGATTAAGATTATAAAGGAGGTGAGGACGTTTACTGATTTAGGGTTGAAGGAGGCTAAAGAGTTGGTGGAGAAGCTCCTATTTTGTTGAAGAAAAGGGTGCCGAAGGAAGAAGCTGAGAAGATTATTGAGAAGATGAAGGCAATTAGGGCTAAAGTGGTCATGGAATGAGGTAATTTAATTCATTTAGTTGATATGTTGTTCTTTAATTTGGATGATATTGAGTGTTTTTGAACCTTTTAGTTCTTGTGGTGATGGGGGCTACGGTGGTGATGGTGATAGGGTTGTGGTGGTGGTGGTGATGGGGGGTCGAGATGGTGGTGAAGGGGGGTCGCGGTGGTGGTGATGGGGGCTACGGTGGTGTTGGGGGCTGCAGTGGTGGTGATGGGGGTCGTGGTGGTGGTGAAGGGTGTCACGGCGGTGGTGATGGATGGCTCTAATAATGAGAAAATAGAGTGTGTTTGGGGGAGGGACTGTGGTGGTAGTGATGAGGGATGTGGAGGTGGTGACGAGTGGATGTCGTGGTGGTGATGAGGGTTGTGGAGGTGATGTTGAAGGCTGTGGATATGGTGATGAGTTTGGTGGTGGTGGTGGGTGTGTTGGTAATGAGAAGAAGATGTTGATGAATGGGTCCCATAAGTTTTTTTTTATTTATTTAATTTTAAGGGTTGTTTAGTCTTTTCAACATAACTTTAACAAAAAAAACTAACAGTGTTAGTTATCTTGACTCAAATTGAAATAAAAATAAACGACATACACTCAAATGAAAATAATTTAAAACGTCATGGGGCAGATGTCAATTTTGAAACTATAGGGATGTAAACGGTTAAAATGAGGAAACGTCAGAGATGCAAATGGTAATTTACTCTTAAATATATGACACAGTTAACTGATATCTGATACAATGAATGTATAGATACAATGAACTAACGTATTTGACACAATTACCAAAATATCATATTCTTTAAAATAATAGAATAATACACGTCAAGCATACATCCTTTTTAGACTTTTTAGATTAAATTATTTTTTTAATATATACCCTATATACATAACTTGAGGGAAAGAAATTCAACCAGACCGCTCACTCTAACAAAAATAGAGAGAGGCTATACATACCCTTCTTCTCTACTTGTCATACCCAACCCCTTAAATATTAATTTTAAGATTTGTTATATCTTACCCCTACAATATTTTTATTTATTTGTACATAGGTTTTTTTCAGGTTATAAAATAATACGATATGTAATAATTATATATTTGATAACACATTATCCCAGTTCTTATACTTAATCATGTTTGGTATTTAAATTTAAATAGATGCTCGTTTACAAAATAAAAAACAATTAAAAAAATCAATATTAATCTAAAGTAGAGTAGTATATGACTCAACAAATACATATATAAATAATGAATTCAACAAGCATCAAGCCTTTGTGCGTTGCGGCATGCAACTAAAACCTTCACGTAAAACAACGTTAAAGCAAGTGTAATAACGATACCTGAAAGTCCATGTAGAAAACCAGCTTTTTTAAAATTTTATAATGAGACGTTGATAAAAATAAGAATGTAAAATAACTTATGTGAATTCAAGTATTACAACAAGTGCAATAATTATGGTTTAGAGCTTATATAAAAAATGAACAGGCTAAAAGTTTATGTCGCAACTTCAAGAAAAGTTAGCCTACTATAATGGTAGTGGCGTAATAACATCATATGTTTTTATAAGAAAACGAAACCACTAAAAAAATCATGACATTAACATCTGATATTTTTTTAATAGAAAAACCGTTAAAAATCATACATATTATGTAAATATTAATTTAAAAAGAGTTTCTTTGATAAAAAACAAAAAATAATAAAATAATAAAAAATAATAATAATAATCCAAACACTGAACGAAGCAAGCTTATTATATGGTATTAGCTTTAAACAAATTACAATCATAATATATAACTATCCTTATGGTATTTAATTTCATAATATATTGCAACATAATATCTTTTGTTATTATATTATCAGGTTTAAATAAATATAAAGTATTATGTCGGAGCTTAATTGTTTTATTATACAAAAGTTCATATCAAATTAACTTTTAAAAGATATTTTGTATAAAAAATAATAAAACATGTATTAATAAAGATATAATTCCTGTAAAAAATTACTGTAAGTTATCTCGAGAGTTTAAATAAATTTAAAATTTTGATGGATATTAGAAAGAACAAATTAATATTATTAAAAAATTCATGATAATAGACATAAAAAGACCATAAAAAATAAAAGGGTTAAACTGTATTTATCTTAAAGTTTAAAGGAAAGGGTATAACAAATAAAAATATATCACATGGGGATATATATAGGGTCCTAATATAGGGACACCCACCCAGTTAAATCGACACCCCTTAAACGCCGCGTATGGGTCCATACGCGGCGTATAAGTAACCACAATTAATGCCTGACATTCCATGTCGCATCAGACATTTTCGTGGTGTTTATACTCCTCGTATAGCACCATACGCCACGTATAACCTTTTCAGATGACAAAACTGGACTAAATCTAATCAATCATTCAGCACGACTATATTCGTCATGGGCCTGCTTTATTTACTCCAAACGTTTGATTTTGAATTATTTGACGCGACGCAAGATTCTTTTCGTTAATATATAAAGGGAGTGGATATCAAATGAATTCGCTCGTATTCAAAACTTATTGGAGGTAACTTTTGATACTTTCAGTGATTGATAGTAATCATAACGTTTAATCTTCTCAAAAACATATTATCGCAAGAAATTAGTGTTATGTGGTTCAACATTTTCTTCTGGCATATAATTTACTCGGTAAAAATTTTATTCTTATTTCACTAAGTATTTACATACATATATACATATATCTAAATTGGATACTTAAGAATCGTTTCAACTGATTCAGGTTCTATCGATGCTAGTCGGTTACGGTTAACTTGAAAAAAATTTAAGATTTTTTATCATAATCAACTAGTATCGTGGAACCCGAGTTAGTTGAAATGATTATTAAGTAATCAAGACATTTATGTGTACGTAAGTATGTATATAAATGAAGTAGGAGTTATAGTTTAGCTGAAAAATTATTTTGGAGAAATAGTTAAACCACATAACCCTATTTTCTTTCGAAAAAATCACACGTGTCGTATAGTACCATACGCTTCGTATAAGATTGCTTTTATAGTACAGCTGAGACCTATATGTAGCTTATGGGTCCATACATCGGGTATAGGTGTCAGACGAACAACCTATACGTGGTGTATGGGTCCATACGCGGTGTATAGGTGTCAGACGTACTATAAAAGCAGTTTGTACATAGTACGAATATACACAACGTATAGCACCATACGTGGCGTACGTGGCAAACCTATACGTGGCATATAGGTCCATACATCGCGTATAGGTATCAGACGAACAACCTATACATGGCAAATGGGTCTATTTGCCACGTATAGGTAATACGCGGGAGTTGGCTTTCAATCAAATTTGACGGGACACAAGATTCGTTTTCAAATATATAAAAACGCATTCGGTCTTTCAAAATTGTGAAAATCTCAAATGTATGTTTCTCTCAAAATATCATATGTTTCATTCGTTCGCTATGTTATTTTGGGATTGTAACTATTTTTTTGGTGAATATTCGAATGAATATTCAAACGTTTCGTACGTGGCGGATAGTAATCAAGATGATTCGTACCTTCAATCTTCTTACGAGACACGACTACCAGATCTAAACCAATCGTATATTCCCGATGATGAATTCGACTTTTGCTGAGAATCAAGTTTCGACTCGCAACAAAGTAATATAAACTTTCTCTCGAGTGATGAAAATCAGAACATGAAAGTATCGTTTGAAACGTCACAAGAATTTTATCACTCTATGAGTTAGTCTGTTGGGCTGTTAATAGGGGAAGTATTAATGGTTATGTTATTGTTACACGAAGATCAAAGAAAAAAGGTGGTCAGGTCGTAAAGGTATGACTTATCTGTGATCGTGGTGGCGAACACAAAAGTAAAGCAACGTTTAGACGATCTGGTAGCAAAAAAATCGGATGTCCTTTTAAACCAGTAGGGATATACGACAACAAACATCGTTCGTAGAAATTAGAGGTGAGGAATGACGAACATAACCATGATCCCGTTCAACATATGGAGGGGCACCCGTTTGTAAGAAGGTTTTCACAAAACGAATACAATCTGGTTGAGCAGCTGGCTGATCAAAACATGGAGTCTCGTAACATACTATCAGCTTTAAAAAAGCAAAACCCTAACAACGCATCCTTAACCAGAGACGTATACAACGCTCAATAAAAGACTAATAAGCTTTAAAAAAGCAAAACCCACCATGCAATGTAGTCGTTCAACAATAAACAAGTTAAAAAATTGGATTCCGTCCATCTTCCATCGGCATATTTCACGTATACAAGATGTCCGGCCCGATAGAAATTGTGGTTTTAATCTATAGCTTTAGGTTTAGGGTTTAACGAAAATAAGTGGATTTATGTGCGACAACAACTTTTAAAAGAATTGGACAAACACGAATTGGAATACAGAGAAGTTTTGATACTTCATAACCCGGACAGTATAACGACTTATGTCACACCATAAATTGGCAACGTGTGGAACCTGCACCAGAAGAACATTGGATGATAATGCCGTATACGGGAATAGTGGTTGCTCAAAAGTTTGGTGTTATTCTTCATTTATAAGTAATAATGGTTGTCAAACATTTTTCCCCTTATGGGCTGATGCGAGAAGTATGATGTCTCATCATGTCGTGTCGATTGTTCATGTAAACAATAATCATTTCATCCACGTTAAGTTAGAAAGAGATTATCCGATGCCTACATTAAGTAATCTTTGGCTTCTTAACCGAAACGTACGTGCTACAGAATGGGAGATTATGTATAGGCTTCGCATCTCAGAATATAACACAATAATAGATAATAATCGAGAAACCACAGCTTATATAATTTTGTTTTAATTAAAAACTTGTAATATTCGAATTATATATTTCATATGTTTGTATTATATTTTATTAATATCTTCGTATCTTGCGATTTAACAGGTGATTTTTAAACAATAACCATTTCGTCCATGTTTGATTTTTATATAGTTTAACAATACAAATTCAAAATTTTTAAATATTTAAATTGAAATAATTCAAATTCAAACAGAAAAATCTAAATTATTCAAAAATTCAAACAATTAAAAAAACAAAATCTTTTTAAAATTTAAAGCTATATGCCGCGTATGGACCCATACGCGGCGTATAGCTCTTCAACATCAGTATATTTTGTCCATTTCTCATTTTGTCCCTACCACACACTTTTACAAACTCAAAAACTCTTTCGTATAGCCCGATACTACTTGTATTGTCAGTCGATTTTTCTTTATTTAAGTATGTATTATTGTTCCTACATCGCTATTATACTAATCGTTGAATAGTTTAAGCGTTAAAATAACATTTTGTGTATTTTAATTGTTGATTTAAAAACTGCTGCTAAGAACTATACGCCACTACAGACCCGCGTATAGGTCTATATGCGGCGTATAGTTCTAATTTCGATGAGCTATACGCATCGTATAGACCTATACGTGGCGTATAACTTAAAAGAAAGAAGATGAAGACTAGGGTGCCTATAAGCGGCGTATAGCCCTATACGCTGCGTATAGTGGGGGTGGGTGACTAGGGGCCCTATACGCAGCTTATATGCGAGACCACTATACGCTGCGTATAGGGCTATACGCTGCATATAATGGGGATGGGTGGCTAGGGGCCCTATACACAGCTTATACGCCAGACCACTATACGTTGCGCATAGGTCTATACGCCGCGTATAGGTCTATACGCCGCGTATAGGTCTATACGCCGCGTATAGGTCTATACGCCGCGTATAGGGCTATACGCCGCGTATAGGGGGGTTTGTTTTGTGTCATGCACTTTTGTTTTAAAACCGTTATATTTATATTCGTTTTGTTATGCAGATATGTCTTCCGATTCAGAGATTGAGGCTGACGTTGTTGACGTTATTGCCATTCATCCTTATACGCGAGACCACTGCGTATAGGGCTATACGCTTCGTATAGGGGGGTTTGTTTTGTGTCATACACTTTTGTTTTAAAACCGTTATATTTATATTCGTTTTGTTATGCAGATATGTCTTCCGATTCAGAGATTGAGGCTGATGTTGTTGACGTTATTGCCGATCATCCTTGGCTACAGTTTGAGCCCGGTACTATGGAGCACGCTAAGTGCTCGATATTCATGCGGATGAAGATCGACCGTCAAAAAGCCGTCGATCGGGAGGTGATGGCCGAGCTCGGAGAGCGCGATAGACTTGTTGGTATTATCGGAGACAATACGCCATGGAGTCGTTTGTTTGAGACGACGTTCTTGCCTTCTTACCAAGAGGTGACAGTGGAGTTTTTATCCACCTTTACTTATATCCCCAGCCGCAGCTGGAGCATCCCCCGTATGATCATCCGCTGCACGACCAGTCGTCGCATGACAAGGCGCCACCTCAGCCACAGTTTTCTCGACACATTTATAGAGATGTGAGGCTGCCTACACGTATGGAGACATTTATGCAGGAGGTTGATGTGAGTTTACGAGAGCAGGTTGTCAGCTCGATCGAGTTGAGGATCTTATGGATTGGCACGTTCAACTCGAGATTGCACGAGCACGTGCTGCTGGTATTGATCCTCCGGAGTTGTCACCGCCTCGACATTACCCAGACTCACCGTCGTTTTTATATTATTACTAGAATTGTAACTTTTATTTTGTTATGTATTTAAAAACTTTGTTATTTATATTATCATTTTATGTTAATTTTTGTATTGTTATCTTGATTGTTTAGTTAAATATGAATGTTTGTATTATATGTTTCATCGGTTAGTTAAATTACAAAAATAAGTAAAAATATTAAAAAAAGACGTAAAAATAAAATAAAACTATTCGATTTAAAATTATTTATATATTCATCAGTTAAGCAAATTACAAAAACATAATAACATAACATAAAAATAGTCGAGGCAAATTCATTTGTTTATTTATAACAAAAATAGATGTAAAAATAACAAAAAAAATAAAAAATGCCCTTAACCTATAGGCCGCGTATGGGTCTATACGCGGCGCATAGGTGTCACATAGTGTATGCCGAGTTAAGGACCAAAAAAAAATAAAGTCATACGTGTAGTATGGGTCCATACGCCGCGTATAGATGTCACAGACGTATATGTTTAGTTAAGGAACAAGAAAAATGAAGTCATATGTGGCGTATGGGTCCATACGCCGCGTATAACCTTCGCCTATATCGAAATGACATCTCGTCAGGGAATGTTTTTTTGCCTTATGCGCAACGTATAAACCCATACATCACGTATAGAATGATCGGGTGTTGATTTAAAATGAGTTGTGTCCTAGTATCCGGACCCTATATCTAACAACACCTTAAAAATATCATTTATTTTTACCCGCACTATTAGACGACTAACTCATGTGTTAAACACCCCCACTTAAAACCTCATCAAAGAGAATTATCATTTATCAATCCGATCGTTGACTAACGTCACACAAAACCACCCACTAAACTCAACCATTTCTCTCTGGTATGTGAACACATGGATCGGAGTTCGACCATGATCACCATTTGTATCACCATCATCTTCTTCTTCGTCTCATCTTCTGAATCATTTTATCTCTCGGGTGTTTCTCCTGTTGATTTTCAAACGGTACGTGTTCTTCAACTCCTCAATACGAATTCATTCCGTTTGCTAACTCAAATCGGTGATTATGTACGCGAATCAGAACTCAATTTGATGCTCATCATCGTTGCGAATTGAAGTTGAAAATAGGGTTAGGGTTTTGTGATTCAGATTGGGTATTGAATTAAGTCGTTCGTTTGATGTTGTCTGCACTGTTGAAAGTCAGAATTTACAGTAAACTTCTAATGATTGATTAAATTTAGACCGGTCATTTCGTGGGTTGACCAGAGAAAACCGACCGAACCGGCCCGGATCGGACGAAGACCTATCCAGAATACACAAGTTTAGTCCGGTCCTCGGTCCTCGGTTTTTATTTTATTCGGTTTTAGTCCCGGGTCGGTTTGGTCCGGGTCTGTCACCTCCTTGACCCATGAATATCATATTGTGCTTTTCAAATTAATTTCATAAATATTATTCTAAATTTCATTATATCATATTATGCTTTCCTATAAATATAATATTTACCCATTTAATGAGAAATAAAGTAGTTATTTTTAATTTATCATGAAATGAGTAAATATAATTCTAATTTTTGTTATATCATATTAAGCTTTCAAGCATTATAAGTATCATATTTATCTATTTATCAATTTCATAATAAATAAAAAGAAGTTATTTGTAGTTTATTATGAAATTAGTAGATATGATATTTTTAGTGATTTGAAAGTCTGAATAAGATATTACAAACTTTAAAAGTGCTTATATGGAATTATTAACTTTTTGAAGGATATACATATAAAAGTACCCTTATAATTCTTTAGTATCCTATGTTTCTACATGTGATTTTTTAAGAGCTTCACTTATTTCCTTTATTTAAAACAAGGTTGCTAACTTGTCATACAAATGTACAACTATGGTTTTCATCTTATATTTGATAATTGGACCATTAGTGTATGTGTGGATTATTAGTTCTTTTTAATCTCTTTAATCAGTTCATATAATTTTCATGCTTTACATGTAGGGTGATCTGCTTCAAGTCAAGGTCAACAAGTTGTCATCTACAAAGACACATCTTTCTTATGACTATTACTACTTGAACTATTGTAAACCCGAACAAATTCAAAACACCATAGAAAATATTGGCGAGGTGCTACGAGGTGATCGCGTTGAGAATTCAGTGTATATGGTGAGAATCTTTTCTTTTTTCTCAACCAACCTCATTTTAACTGATTTTAGTGTTTTAGCAACCAACCTCATTTTGGCTTGTACTTTGATTGTAATATAAAGTTGGTTCCTAGAATCAGAGAAAAAAAAGTATAAAGTTTATCTCTGTTTGGTGCAGGTCACCTCTTATTATATGTTTTGATTAAATATCTTTAATCCGTCATTTCAGTTTCACATGAGAGAGGAGCTGAGATGCAAAGTTGGTTGTCGAATAAAACTTGACGCTAAATCTGCAAAAATATTCAAGGAAATGATTGATGATGAGTACCGGGTTAATATGTATGCACCACTCATCTTAACTTTGTCATTACTTTAAAATATATTGTATTCTAAAGGTGTCAATTATGACCCATTTACTTACAAAATGGTTCGATTTGGGTTATGTTATTTTATATCTCTTACATGTGAAACGGGGAAATTTAAAGGAAAGCCAAGAGGAAATCGGGTTAAACGGATTGAATGCCACCCAAGTTGTATTTTTATCCCCCAGTCCATGATAGGTGAAGCAGGTAAAATTGAAGAGTTATCTAAAAGGGAAATGGGTCAAAGTGGGTAAATGTCATTCAATTTGTATTTTAGTGCATAAACCTCTTTGTGAATGGGTTGATTAAGGTTATGGTATATTTAACATATCAACCTAGTAAATTGAAAAGTTTCCTAAGTGGGAAATGGATTGAATAGCTCAAACAGGTCGAAAGTCGCTCAAAGAGTGTTTTTAATGCATAAGATCTATCCTTTTAGCAAAAGAAACAAATATGAGTTGTTTTTTTGAACGGCTGGGATATTATCACTTACTGACTAGCAAAGAACTAGACAGCAAAAAAAGAGAACGTTAAAAAAAACAGAATATGATAAACATACATTTATTAAAATGTTATTTGTAATAGTATTTGACTCACTGACTAATAGTGAAAAGTTTAATTATTATGAACAAATATCATTATGGGTCAAGCTGAGCTTAGCCGTTTCAACCGATACAAAAAACTTTCTTGTTCATACTTGTTTATTTACGTTCTCTTCGACTTCAACACTTATAAATGACTTATTTGTACTTGAATCTTTACCATTATTTTTTTGGATCTTTAATATATATTGCAGGATTTTAGATAACTTGCCAGTTGCAGTTAGGCGCAGATTTTTTCGTAGTGAGTCGGCCACTTATCAACATGGTTTTCGTGTTGGATTCAAAGGAATCTATGCTGGGGTAAGTTTCACATGAGAAAAGGAACTAACTTCACCTATTTAATTCAAAACTGCTAGAAATTTATTTGTTTGTTTATATCATCAGACCACAGATGAAAAATATTTCATCAATAATCACCTGAGCTTCACAGTCATCTATCACAAGAATCTTGAAACTAATTCTGCTCGAATTGTTGGGTTTGAAGTTACTCCATACAGGTCTGTTTTCGCATCCCCTCTTTACATGGATAAAAGCAAGAAATCGTGACCCGTTTACTTAAAAATGGTTCAAATGGTATGTTTATTATTAACGATCAAATGCATTTAAAATACCAACTTATTTGGAAAACTTGTAAAATTAATAATAATAAGAGTTATTAAGAATAAAATGGGAAATTTAGCAGAATTATAATTATCCACTACTGAAAGGGGACAAGTATTTTTTGGGACTAAACTAAGAAACGTGGACAATAATTTTCAGATGGAGGGACTATTTAAAAAATAGATTAAAAATATTTGGACAAAATGTGTTTGGTCACTCACACACTGTTTGATATGTCACCCAACCTGCACGGCCCATCCTTTTGCCATCTCTAAATGTGTTTATACACAATATTTTTTTTCGGAATGGCACAAATTGTATTTGTTAAATTGATCAATGGTTACAGAATTAAAAATTATCTGAACTTCACTGCTAACTTGTGCCACCAGTATCAATCATGAGTACCAAGAGTGGGACGAAAAGAATCCTCATTTAACTACATGTGACCAAAATACAAATAAGATAATTCTAGGGAGCAGTGTACCACAGATGGTTGATAGAGATAACGAGGTTGTATTTACATACGATGTGACTTTCAAGGTACATTCTTGTGATGCCCTAACCTTTAAGATTGTAATTTTAACCAGTTTAGTTACAAATGGGTCTATTTGGGTTGTGTTTAATCTCAAACGGGTCAAACAAAAAGAATAGCTAAATGGTAATGGTTGAGATGGGTTGAACAGGTCAAATGCCCCCAAAGTCTATTTGTGTTGCATATGACTTTCTAAATTCTTTTGTACAAAGATTAAGATTATTATTGTAATATGACCCGTTTCAGCCAAACTGTTACCCAATCCATCCATCTTGCCACCTCTGCTGCTCTACCTAGCACTTGTCTTTTACTCTTTCCCTTGTGCATTTGGCAATATTTTGGTCTCTTTTTTGTTTCCTTAATTTTTTCAGTTTTCAGGAAAGTGACATTAAATGGGCTTCACGTTGGGACGCCTACCTACTTACAAATGATGATCCACTCCACTGGTTTTCTATCATAAACTCTTTGATTACTATCCTCTTTCTTTCTGGGATGTTAGCCATGATCATTAAGAGAACACTTTACAAAGATATCTCAGGTTATAACCAGTTAGACCCACAAGATGATTCTGAAGAAGAAACGGGCTGGAAAGTCATCCATGGAGATGTTTTCTGAGGGCCCGTTAATTCCGAGCTACTTTGTGTTCATGTCGGGGCCGGTGTCCAAATCTTTGGAATGACACTTGCCACCATGATATTTTCTTTATTAGGCTTCTTATCACCCTCCAACCGTGGCAGTGTTATGAGTGCCATGGTCCTTTTATGGGTTTTAATGGGCTTATTCGCGGGCTTCTCCTCAGCCAACCTTTACAAAACATTAAAGGGCACCCATTGGAAGAAAACCACTTTTAAAACATCATTTATGTTTCCAGGTATATCATTTGCAATCTTCTTTGTTCTCAATGCTTTGCTTTGGGGAGAAAATTCTTCTGCAGTCGTACCATTCAGCACCATGTTTGTTCTTCTGTGCTTATGGCTTGGGATTTCTATACCGTTAGTCTTTATTGGCGGTTACTTGGGGTTCAAGAAACCCGTTATCGAAGATCCTGTTAAAACAAACAAAATATCTAGACAAGTTCCTGAACAACGTTGGTACAAGAAGCCCTTTTTTACAATCCTCATTGGCGGGATTCTTCCTTTCGGGGTGATTTTAATCGAGCTTTTCTTCGTTTTAACATCCATTTGGCTCAACCAGTTCTATTACATAGTCGGGTTTTTATTCATCGCATTTGTGATATTAATAATAACATGTGCAGAAATAGCAATCGTCTTGTGTTACTTCCAGTTATGCAATGAAGACTACAACTGGTGGTGGCGGGCTTATTTGACCGCGGGTTCATCGGCTTTATACGTATTTTTATACTCACTTTTCTACTTTATCACGAAGTTGGAAATCACCAAATTTGTTTCGGGTCTTTTATACTTCGGGTGCATGTTAATTGCTTCATACGCTTTCTTTACGTTGACGGGTACGATCGGGTTTTATGCTTGTTTATGGTTTGTGAGAAAAATTTATTCATCTTTAAAGATAGATTGATGTAAATAAAGAAAACCAGGGGGATGACTACAAATAAGGGATTGGTGTTGGTTTAGTGTTACTTTTGGCTTGTAAGAAATAATATGTGTGTCTGTTGTAACCAATTAATGTTGGAGCATTCGGGTTGTGAACAACTTGGATGATGGTGTTTTGTCGTTTTGATATGTATCTGATTATAGTAGAATGTATAGCTTTCAATTGGTCAGAGTCTACAATTGTCCGTTTATGTTTTAGCACCAAGCGAATTTAGCCATTGGTAATTTCGCTTAATGAATCGAAATTGGCTAATTCCGCCTGACCCATATAGGGGCGAATTTAGCAAGTCTCACTTTATAAATAGGACTTTGTGTGTTCATTTAGAGTGGACTTGGAGAGTTTGGAGACTAGAGAGGATGTGGATCAACTTGTTTGGGTGTTAAACCTTTATATAACCTTGTTATTGATGGAATGAAGATCAACGTTTAAATTACATGCATGTGGTTAATACCAATATACCATTACCAACTGTATGAGTGACAAATTGTTTCGAGCTAGAGTGTTGGGTTGATGAGCTAAAATTTGTGAATTAGATTTCTATGTATTTATTCGTGTCAAATATATTAATTTTAACATTTGCACTTAAAACCATCTGGATGTGAACCATATATTATGCTTATCTAAACGAGTCAGTGCAGCACACTACAAGCATTTAATAGTGCCAACTCGGATTTTATAGCTTAACCTGTGGATTGTTCGTTTAACAAACAAGTTAAACATGTCAACCCAAAATGTTTGTTAGATGGGTTTAAATCGTTGATCAAAAACTTGATTATTTCAATATGATTATTTTCGTATTGTATTTTGGTTCTTGTCAAAAATCTCATCCTTATTAACTGCCTAGTCATCAGGCTTTTACCATATAAGTATATACGTCGCCTGCTGATTTAATTTTACAAGTCTATAAAGGTAACTGATTACTAAAATAACTACAAAGTACACATGTGTATTATGCAAGCATATGTTTGCAAGCACATGTATAATACATATGTACCTACTAACAATGGTTATGGTATTATGGTTTTTGATGATCCTCATTGAATAATAATACCCTATATATATAGGGTGAATGTACAACCATATCCCCACATACTAAGGAGATAAACTAGAGATAGATGATAACTATCATGCATTAAGATAGATACAAACCATAACAAACCATATCTAATAATATAAACTATATCAAATAATATAATAGTCTAATACGCCCCCACAGTTGGAGCGGTAGGCAGACGAACGCTCAAACTGGATCTGAATTGCTCGAACAAGTGGCGTGGCAACCCTTTTGTGAAAATGTCGGCATACTGCATGAATGATGGAATATGGAGAACTCTAACATGTCCTAACCGGACCTTTTCACGGACAAAATGTATGTCTATCTCCACGTGTTTGGTGCGTTGATGTTGTACTGGGTTTTCGGAGAGGTAGACGGCCGACACGTTATCACAATAGACGATGGTAGCTTTGTGTGTTGGAACATATAACTCAGTTAGCATGTTCCGTAGCCATGTAGTTTCGGACACAGCATTTGCGACACCGCGGTATTCCGCCTCGGCGCTTGACCGTGAGATCGTTGGTTGTCTTTTAGATGACCATGATACCAAGTTGTTGCCCAAGAATATGCAGTAGCCCGAGGTGGACCGTCGTGAGTCCGGGCACCCGCCCCAATCAACATCGGAGTAGGCTGTTAACGAGAGCACGGTGGAAGGTACAAGTTGTAGCCCATAATCAATAGTACCCTGGAGATAGCGAAGAACGAGCTTCATGAACTGAAAATGCGGCTCCCGGGGTGCATGCATAAACAAACAAATTTGTTGGACAGCGTAGGAAATATCGGGCCTTGTGAAGGTGAGATATTGTAGGGCACCGGCAAGAGTGCGATATAAACTCCCATCCGGAAGGAGTTCACCGGCGGTGGCACTTAGTTTGGCGGATGTGTTCACAGGGGTTGTACATGGCTTGCACGTTGTCATAGATGCTCGTTGAAGAATCTCACGAGCATAAGTAGCTTGTGATAGAAATAGACCATGGCTATCACGAGTGGCTGTAATACCCAGAAAGTGATGAAGATCACCCAAATCTGTCATGGCAAATTCCCTAGAAAGAGTGGCAATAATAGTGTTTAAAAAACCGGTATCAGAGGTTGTGAGGACTATGTCATCCACATATAATAACAGGTATGCAGTGTGTTTTCCATTACGGTAAATGAATAAAGATGAATCACAAATGCTCCTGCGAAACCCGTGCGATGTGATGTACGTAGCAAAGCGGGTATACCATGCTCTAGGGGCCTGTTTGAGGCCGTAGAGGGACTTGCGTAGCCGACACACGTGTGTTGGTGCTTGTGGATCGACAAATCCAGGAGGCTGGTTCATGTAGACTGTCTCTTGAAGGTCGCCATGTAAAAAGGCGTTCTTCACATCCAATTGATGGATTGGCCAAGTCCAGGAGACGGCCAACCTAAGGACGGTCCGGATGGTGGCAGGTTTAACCGCCGGACTGAACGTCTCGTGGCAATCAATGCCAACAGTTTGGGATTTGCCATTGACAACCAATCGTGCCTTGTACCTGTCAAGTGAGCCATCGGACTTATATTTATGACGGAATAGCCACATACAACGAATAACCGGGCTGTCCGTCGGGCGGGGGACCAGTTCCCACGTATCATTAACCTGTAACGCTCTAAATTCGTCGATCATGGCGAGTAACCAATTTGGGCCGGAAAGGGCGTGGGTATAGGACTTAGGGAGAGGTGATATAGGAGGTGTGGTGGTGGTGTGAAGGTTGAGGTGGGCAGGTGGTTTAGATATACCGGCCTTGGATCGTGTGGTCACCGGGTGAGTCGGGGCTGCGGTTGGGGTGACCGGTGGGGGTGCGGTTGTGGTGGAGGAGATGTGTTTGCAGCGAGAGTATGTCTTAGTGATGGTGGGCGAGGTAGGGGTGGACCCGAAGTAGAGGGCATGGGGGGAGGTGGTGTGGTAGTGGTGGTGCTGGATGGTGTAGGATTTAGGGCGACTGGTGGTTGGTTTGCATAAGTGAACTGGGGAGGTAGCGAGTCATCTAGGAAAGTATAAGCTGTCTCGGCTGGTGATGGGTGGGTGGCAAAGGGAAAGGTGAGTTCGTCAAAGGTGACGTGTCTAGAGAGGTGGACTTTACCGGTTGCGGGGTCATAGCAACGATATCCTCGGAAATTTTCAGGGTAGCCAAGGAACACACAACGCATAGATCATGGATGTAATTTATGTGGTTGGGTGGCAATGGTATTTGGATAACAGGTGCATCCAAAGACGCGAAGGTGGTCGTAGGTCGGGTGGCGACGATAGAGGGCAAAGGCGGGGGTGGAGAAGCCTAGGCGCTTTGTAGGAAGGATATTGTGGAGATAGGTAGCGGTGTGAAGTGCCTCCACCCAAAAGGAGGGTGGTAGGTGGGCATGGGTAAGGAGGGTCCGGATGATGTTATTTAAACGTTGAATCATCCGTTCCGCCCGGCCATTTTGTTGGGAGGTTTGGGGACAAGAGAAACGAAAAGCGATGCCATGAGTGTGGGCGAAGTTTTTAAATTCATTATTATCAAATTCACCGCCGAGATCACACTGAAAAGATTTAATTTTCCGGTTAAATTGGGTGTGGATAAAGGTATGGAATTTTTGAAAATTGCTAAAGGTTTCAGATTTATATTTTAAAGGATAAATCCACACGTAATGGGTGAAGTTGTCTATGAGGACCATATAGTATTTATAACCGGATTTACTTAGGATTGGTGACGTCCAAAGGTCACAATGTATAATATCAAATGGTGCAAACGTGATAGAGGTAGAGTCATAAAAGGGTAAACGTTTATGTTTGGAAAGTTGACATGAATTACATAAAGAGGAAACCAATTGTTTATTACAAGAAATTGATAAATT
Source organism: Flaveria sonorensis (assembly GCA_025506505.1). Taxonomy (NCBI): domain Eukaryota; kingdom Viridiplantae; phylum Streptophyta; class Magnoliopsida; order Asterales; family Asteraceae; genus Flaveria; species Flaveria sonorensis. Next base: position 2,091,223 of record CM046435.1, read on the forward strand.
TGAACTAATTAAGTCTAAAACTGGAGCACTTGGGTGACCGAGACGAGCGTGCCATTGATCTTTAGATGAAGCAAAGAGGACGGTTGGTGGGGCAGGTTCGGTGAACGGGTAAAGATCACTCGTGCTATTGTGGCGTGAAAGAAGAGCTCCAGTGTTGAGCTCTAGTGTTGAGGTCCTTCCATAAATTGGTAAACTCGAACCATTGCCAATGAAAATAGAAGTTATAGGAGAATGAGATATGGGACTAGTAAACTTACCGGGATCAGGAGTGAGATGGGAAGACGCCCCTGTGTCCATGTACCAAGATTGATCCGGGACGTTTAAGTGTACTTGCTGCATTGTGTGGGCTAAGTCAGTCGGGTTGTAGTCCGAGTAGCCTGCAAACTGTGGGAGTGGGCCAGAGGATGGGCCTGGCCCGGGCTGTTGGGGTGGAGCAGTGGGTTGATTGGTGTGGGGTGTTGGACCTGTATTAGTGGTGGAGTTGGCCCACTGTGTGGGCTGGTGGGTTATGGGAGCGGACGGATAAGGGGAGGGTGGGGGGTTCCAAGAATTGTTTTGCTAGGGAGGGTTATTCCAAGGTTGGTGGGTGTAGGTGTGTTGCGGCGGTCCACGACCGCGACCCCATTGATTCCGGCCGCGGCCCCGACCAACATAGCCTCGGCCCCGGGTGGGGTGTTGTTGTCTGTTGCTTTGATAACCTTGGTTTCGATTGCCTTGGTATCCCGTGGGTTGAGGAGCAGGGTGGAACGTTCAAGGTTGGGAGCAGCAAGTACCGTGTGTTGTGAGGTAGCACCATGAGTGAGCCGAGCATTCTGACGATGTTGTTCGAGTTGTAGCATGCTTCTTGCGGTGTCCCAAGTGGGCGCGCTTTGGTTAATAAAGGTGCCAACCCCGTCAAATTCGGACGGAAGGCCACGAACCAATTGGAGGACTAGGCGCGGTTCAGAGGCCGGGTGATCGACGTCGCCGAGTTGGTCAGCCAAATCCTTTAATTGTTGACAATATGCTTCTAAGGAGGAACATGCACCGAGTGTTAAGTTGGAGAATTCCTGTTCGAGAGCAGCCGCGCATGAGCCCTTATTATTAAGAAAGATTGTTTTGAGTTTGTCCCATGTGGCTTGAGCGGTGGTATCGTTCGTAAGCACACGCACCAAGAGGTCATCAGATAAGGTGCTATAGATCCATTGAAGAACCAATGCGTTTCTACCCACTGATTATAGTTATTAGCGGATTCGACCGACGGTTTAGTTCCATCAATGTGATGAAGAACCTTGTATGCTTTTGCGTGCAACTTGAACAGCTTGGTCCAGGACGAGTATGTAACTTTGGTTCCATCGAGAGTGCGTATCTTGGTTTGAATGTTAGTGACGGAGTAGGCAAGGTGCAAATCCGTAGCTTTGACTTCGACTGATTTTGGTGGGATGTTGAGAGAGGTATCGAGTGGGGTTTCCTTGTCGTCTGCCATAGCTTTAGAACAAACAAGGTGGGTTTTTCAATTTTGAGGCTCTGATACCATAACAATGGTTATGGTATTATGGTTTTTGATGATCCTCATTGAATAATAATACCCTATATATATAGGGTGAATGTACAACCATATCCCCACATACTAAGGAGATAAACTAGAGATAGATGATAACTATCATGCATTAAGATAGATACAAACCATAACAAACCATATCTAATAATATAAACTATATCAAATAATATAATAGTCTAATACCTACATCTTAAACATGGGTGTATACTAGTATGTCCTCACGTACATACATGCATGCATACATACGACACACACACATGTTCGCTAGTTTTTGCCATCAACTTCTATCTTGTTGGCACCCACAATAGACCATGAGATGTTCCCTGCACTCTACTTGCTTTTGTTGTGGTCCTTAGTGTCCCTAAATACCAAAAATAATAGTGTAGGATGGATCATGAGATGTTCCCATGCTTGATAATGGATTAGCATTTGTATGGCCGGCTTATAATGACTAGTTAATATGGCTTCGTGCTAGAGAATAATCTATTTTAGTTCAAATTGATGACGACTTTTGGACAGGATAATGAACTTTTGCCATTACCAATGTAATAGGACAACATACCTTGGCGTCATCCTTACCTTCCTTGTGTGTTATACAATCAATATGTTTAGGGTTTGAGACTCATGATGGCAACTAAACACGATTGTAATAGGTGTTGAGTGACTTTGCCCCAAGACGCTATAACATGAGATGATGAAACTATGTACCATTTGTATACGCATTCCTAACGACACTACTTTTTTAAAATAATGGCTATCAACACATTAGTTCCTTTGAGTTTCATTTTTCCAAATGTAACCTAAAATAGGGTACTTAATGCGTTAGCCACAATATCATACATGTTAATGTACCTAAAAGCTTAATATCAATTGTTTCCGTCCAAGACTATGGGTATATAATCCCACTCACTCTCAAAGGTTTCGTCTTACGTTGTCGGTGCTCTTTGACAGCTGGTGTTCTTTTTGATATCTACAGAGTATTTCATCGCTACATAGAATAATCCATATGCCCCTATCATAATCCATCTTAAGAATGTCCACTACCTCTCTAAAGTTGAGCCATATGATTTGGTGGCATGCTTAAAAGCTCACATATGAACGTGTTACACCGTCATCAAGCTAATGTCACTTTGCTTTTTAGTTTTCAATGTTGTTTACATTTATTGTTCCCTTCTAATGTTAGGTTGTTACATGATATTGTTAGTCTCGCATCTGTGATAACACTAGATGTTATGAGCAAATACGAGATATAATATAACACACATGATTTAACAATAAACTTATAAAGTTTATGATAAAAAATTCTCATTATGTGAAGAACACAAGTTACGGACCTTGTTTATAGTGGAAATAAAAACAAGCTACCTATGAGAAATGATAAATAAATACACATAACCCTAGGTGATAGTTTAGGCTCACCCAAAACACAACAGGAATATATCTTATATAAATATAAATCTCACGCGTAGAATATCCAGCTTGTGGCTTGAGCCTCATTTTCGGTGAGGATGAATATCAAGGACTCGAGGTTGAATCTGTAATCTAATGATATGATAAAAAGAGTTACCTAAAGATTGATAAATATTTCATGTTTGGGTCCATCATATGTTGTCACACCCTGATTTCAGGACATTGCGATTATGTGAGCTAAAGTAGTTGATATCATGAATATGGGTCCCAAATTATTTATTCAGAAACTTTTCAAAGTTTTAAACCAATGAAGATTTTTCAGTTGTCTTTTGATTTCACAAATAATCTACAATATTTCATGCTTGGGTCCACCATACGTTGTAACACCCTTGTTTCACGACACCTCATGCATATGAGCCGAAGCAGTTGGTATCATGAATATGGGTCCCATATTATTTATTTAGAAACTCTTCAAAGTTTTTAATAAACGGAAGACTTTTCAATTGTCTTTTGATCTCATAAATAATCAACACTCTCGATAAATATTTTATGTGTCAATCTGAGATAATATACGCCGTTGGTTGATTACACATTCAGTTTCTTATACAGGAGGTATGCAGGACAAGTTAAAGGGATGGTCAATTCAATCAGTCTCACAATGAGGAGAGTGTTAGACCACTTAACAGATCAAATAGGGAACCGAGTTTTATGAATGATACTAAGATCACAAGTAAACAATGAGACAAAACTAAGAACAAGAACATGATGAGTATGGTTTTCAAGAATGCTGTATATTGCTCTCAAGTTCTTTTAGAAGTGTCACAAAGCATAAAAAGAAATACAAGAACCTGAGATACTTTATACTACATCTTACAGCCGGTCATACTTTAAAGGTCAGCTGGAAACACTAATCTTGACAACAAGATCAATGTAAAGTCAAAAGGTAGATGTAGATTTCCTTTTGACAAGTGACTATGACATGCCATAGCTCACATCCTAATATATTACAAAAAGAATAAAATGTACAAAGTAGAAAGTTACAAACTCTAAACCATAATCTATAGTTGCAAAAGAATGGACCTTTTCACCAACTAATGCAAGTTGGTGAGTCTTCAGAGTTGCAACGAAAAGTGGGTCAGCTTTATACAAAAGTAGATTAGAGAAAACATGTCTTCTCTGTCTTCGGAAGAAATGAGTCTTCACTTTATTGGCCTCGAAAGACTTTGTCTTTGAAGCTTCGGAAGACTTCATCTTTGGCTTCGGAAGATTTGGTCTTTGGCTTCGGAAGATTTTACACTTAAAATAATTTTCTGTGAGAAGTGTAAAACTTCTAAAATAACTTCTACTCTGTATAATATGCATGCAAGCTGGAAGCTCTTTGGTTGCTTTGGTTTCTTTGGTTGCATCAGCCTTTCAAGTATAACCTTATAAACTCCCCCTAGGCTGATGCTACCAAAATAGAGAAGTATACTTAGATATTGACAGTCCTCCTCAGTATCAAGACCATTTCTTTCTTCATCAACTAATCAAGATTCCTCAGACTCTCATAATACCTTCTTATGTCATGGAGGTCATGCAGAGGAAGATCAAGCATGTCTGCCAGAAATAGACATCTTGACCCCCTTGATCTCTGATGACATACCACATGTCTGGATTAGTAGCAAAGGTCCAGGATAGGATGGGTCTTCCAGTTGCAAGAGGCTCTACTTGAGTTGGAGTTGGTTGAGCAGCCTCTTCTTGCACTACCTCAGGATGCTCTAACTCATCCTGAGGTGTAGAGGTGGATGCTTTGGACTTTTTCTTAGAAACACTCTTCATAGCCATCCTTTTCCTCCTCTTTGAAGTTTTTAACTAAGAAGACTAGCTTTCAGCACCAGGTTGATTTGTTATGTCTTTCTTAGTTGGGTCCTCTTCCCTCACAAGTTCAGAAAGAGAGGGATTTGGACCCTGCTGTGGATTAGAATATGAAGTTGGCTGAGATGCAGCTCTAGGTTCAGGTTGTGTTGTCTCAGGGGGTTCAACCTTTACCTCAACTTTAGGTGGAGCTTGACTTGGTGGAGAATGCAAGTCAACAAGCTCACCCTTTTTAATCTTCTGCTTGATCACTCTAATGTGCTCATCTATAGTGGATAGAGACATTGGACCAAGCCTCCTTCCAGAGAATCCATACAGCTTCAAGAAGTTCATCATCCTCTGTCTATCAGCAGACTTCTTTTGACTCTTTTGGATAATGGCTCTTGACTTTGCAGCTTCTTCCCTTATTTTTCTCTTAGTAGCCTTTTGTTCTTTGATAACTTGTTGCTCTAACTACTTCAGATACTCGAATTCAACATACTCATATGATAAGGGAAGAAGTGCAGATGCCTGATAGAGACCTGTGGCACTCAGGTAGCTAATCACATTTTATCTATCAGCTTCTTTGTCTACCTAAGGTTGTTTAGTTGCTACAGTCTCTTTCTCATGGCTTTCCTGAACTGGGGAGAGGTTAGGACTGTCTCCTTTCTTCCTTGATCTTTAAGAGCATTCTGCATCCTCTGCCTCCTTCCTCACCTTTAACAGCTCTGTGCCTACCAGTTCATTGAGTTCCTTTAAGGGAAGAGAGATGAGTTCATCTATGTTGTAGTTCTTGGTCTCCAAGTAGTTTAATCTGGCTTCCCTCAACTCATCATCTTGAGTATTTGGCCTGAGGGCAGCCCTGATAGCAGCTTTCATGAAGCCTGGAGACCCCCTTGAACTCTCTCCCCTTAGCTTCCTCTTCCTATCTCTCCTCCTCCTTAATCTTCTCAAGAGTTAGTTTCCTTTTCCCTTTTGTCACTCATAGAACTTGGTGACTCAGGGTGGAGAGAGGTTTGGCCTTCATTGCTTGTTTCAGCAATCAAGCTCTGGTCAGAGAGAGGTTGTGAAACACCTTCACCGGCTGGTACCTCACTGAGGGTAATAGGTGCTAAAGAAGTTCCTATCTCAAGGTTCACAGGTTCAACCACTAGGCCTTCAGCCAAGGCTTTCCCTTTGAAGCTAATCTTAGGGTCCACCTCAACATCTAGTTGACCGATGGTCTTACCTGCTAGCCTTTATTTATATAGATCTCAGCTTGAACTTTTTAAGCACCCTTTCTTGAATCCTATCTGCTAATCTTGCAGCTTGCCTGTTTTGACTTAGGTTGACAAGTAGAAGATCAATCAGATAGGTGCTCTCATAGAATCTCAAGTTGGAGAAGTTGTAGATTTCCTGTTGACCCTGAGATCTAGAGATTACCAGAGCTCTTCTATCAGTGTCATACCTCCAACTCATGATTGGATTCTTAGAGTGATGAGATAGGGTAGGCATAGCTCTTGGAATACCCTCCTCAAACAAACTTTGTATAAGTGAGTCCACATCCATATAGACTTGAGGAGGTTGCTGAGTATGGACATTTTCAAGTAAGGGTGGTGAATCATCAAAGTCCATACTATGCGAAGAACTCCCAGGTTCTGTGATTGCTTGGACTTTCTCCCCCTTTTTTGTAGCATCACCCTCTTACATAGGTGAGCTAGGGGTTAGGTCTATCACATCCATAGGTTCTTGTGTTCTTGGTTAAGTCCTTCTTAAACGTCTCCCAACTAGTTTTTCCTTGAGATCAGAAATCTCAAGTTGCTGATCATTAACTCTACTTCGCAGGGTAGTCACCTGAGATTCCAAGTGACTAACCTTTGAGACTAAATAGGTGCAGGTGTGAGTCAGCTTATGCACCTTTAGTCTTATGCTCCCCTCATCTTCATTAGAAGAATCATGGGAGGTGAGAGAATAGGACTAAGGTCTTCTTCCTCATCACCAGCACTTTGTTCTTGGCTGCTGGATTTATCCTGTACCATGACAGCTTCATGTAAGGCCCCATTCCCGGAAACCCCACAGTTGGTCAATCACATCCTCATTTATATCAAAACATATTAAGATTTATTAATTAAATAAAATTTTGCAGGGGAATAATTCATCAAAAACCATTTCATGCTTTAATAAATAAATTTGCCAAGTAATACATCATCGTTCAAAAGATTACAAAATATCACTTAGTTGTATTACAAACAACATCATTATTATTGCATGAGATGGATGCCAGTCTTGCCCGCCAGGTAGCTTCACCCTTCGTGCCATCCTTAGCAACAACATTACATGCCAACTGAAAATGCATAAAAAGTCAGCGTTCCTGAGTGAGTTCTAGTTTTAAATAATAAAATACTTTACCTTTAGTAAAAACCTTTTCTTTACTTTCATTCGTGAACACACATCATACATACATCTTGATAATATCATTATTATCTTTTATCATCATTCATAATCGTTCATTTCGCACTTTTTTATTATCTTTCACTTCTATCTAGATCCTGTCATAAGCCATACCCCATCATTAGGCACGAAGCCACCTCAGTCTTGGGGTTAAGCAACAAGGATCCCGTTTCGAACGTATGGATCAGTCACTAGACTGACCCCCCCTGTGTGTACACCCTCATGGGTTAGCCAAGATCGCACGCTACATTGCACATAGTTGAGCTAACAACTCTTCATTGAGTTGTGAACCTCTTTAAATTTGCTTGCAAGACTCTCATTCATTCGTTATGTTCCACTTTTCATTATCTTTAATCTTCCACTTCTTTTATGATAATACTTTACGTATAAGAGCATTAACACACCACGTAAAGTCACGTAATAATACGTAATAAGGAACATCAATAACAGGCCACAACATGCATAACATGAACAAACATAACCCACCAAAACATTCTAGAGCTTAATCATAAATTTCCATTTTCCCCAAAATTTCAGAAAAATTCTAAGTCAACTTAGGCTCATGTGCACTATGTAGGCGCATGGGCACTATGCAGGCGCACGGATAGTTGGGCGCATGGGAACACTTGGGCGCATGGGAAAACTTAGGCGCATGGGAAAAACTTAGGCGCATGGGAAAAACTTAGGCGCATGGGTACTATGCAGGCGCATGAGTACTATGCAGGCGCATGGGTACTATGCAGGCGCATGGGTACTTGGGCGCATGGGAAACTTAGGCACATGGGCAAACACTTAGGCGCATGGGAACTATACAGGCGCACGAGTACTTTGCAGGCGCATGGGTACTTGGGCGCATGGGAAACTTAGGCGCATGAGCAAACACTTGGGCGCATGGGCAGTTTGGGCGCATGGGTACTATGCAGTTCTAACTTATGCTAATTTTAGTTCCCGATCATCATCCTAACATATCCTTAGCCCAAATCTAGCATACTAAGCACATAAAACAAGCATACAACCATATAATTCGGTCAAAACATTCACAAACACCCATACACACATAAAATAGGGGTAACACATACGGTTCAACATAATAGAATTTGCAAAAACAATAATTTACATGCATTTTAGCCCCAAAACAAGTTTAAAACAGAAAAACTAGGGATCTAGAACTCACCTACAACAGCCTTCGAGTAACACTCCTCCAAACTCGAGGGCACTTGGAGTTCAAACACCTAAACACACCAAAAACACCCAACCGAACACAGAGGAACACATAAGACTCGGTTCACAAACTGAAAACCCAGCTGAAACCGAACAAAACACACAAAAACTCACCTACAAGCCGATTCTCTTCTTCTTCTCTCTAAAAACCTATAGAAGCTTTGCTTTTCTTCTTTTCTGTGGTCGAGCAGTTGGTGAGCAGAAGTGTGGGCAGCCATGCCCACTTTTTAATTATAGTTATAATAAAGTTTGCCTCTTGCATAACTTTAACCTCTCAACTTGGGTTATTTCACCTTTCTTTCCTTATACTTCTCTTTTTCTTTTCTTTTCTTTCTCTTTTTTTTAAATATCCGGGTGTTACAAGTCCAACCCCCTTATATAGGTTTCATCCCCGAAACCTGTCACTCCTCGAACAGTTGAGGATAATGCTGTCTCATCTCTTCCTCCGTCTCCCATGTAGACTCAGATCCCTTCCTGTGCCTCCTCTGTACCTGCACCACTGGAACCACTTTATTCAGTCGTAGCCTCGATTACTTCAACGTTCCCCAACTCCTTCTGTCCGATGTCACCCCAACATACGGGCATCCTACACTTCCTACCGTATAGCATCTCATATGGTGGCATGCCAATACTGGCATGATAACTTTTGTTGTATGAGAATTCAGCTAACAGTAAGTGTTCGTCCCAACTTCCTCCAAAATCAATAACACATGCTCGGAGCATATCTTCAAGCATCTGTATAGTCCTCTCTGACTGACCATCCATCCGAGGATGATAAGCCATACTGATGTGCAACCTCGTCCCCATCACATCATGAAATCTCTTCTAAAAATTGGATGCAAACCGAGTGTCACGGTCAGACATAATAGACACTGGTACACCATGACGCGTCACAATCTCTTTGATGAACATATCCACCAACCTCTCAGATGAATATGTCTCACGGATCGGTAGAAAGTGAGCACTCTTCGTCAAACGGTCAACTATCACCCATATAGCATCGTACCCCCTTACCGTACGTGGTAACTTCGTAATGAAGTCCATGGTGATATGCTCCCATTTCCACTCGGGTATATCCAAAGGTTGGATCTTCCCGTATGGCTTCTGATGCTCTGCCTTCACTTGCAAGCAAGTAAGGCACTTGCTCACATACACCGCTACATCGCGCTTCATACCCGGCCACCAGTAATCTTTCTTCATATCATGAAACATCTTTGTAGCACCGAGATGAATAGAGTATCGAGTTTATGAGCTTCATCCATGATTCGCCCCCATAGGTCTCCATAACGAGGGATCCACATCCGCCTGAAGCGGGTTCTAACTCCGAGAGTGTTCTCACCCAACTCTGAGACTAGACCTCTCGTCCTTTCAAAGTTAAGGCGCTCTTCTTTCAACGCCTCATCTTAGAACCCCTTGACCTGCTTCATTACATCGGAGGTCATCACCAACTGGTAAGCTTTCACCCGGATTAGTTCGGGTCTCTCCTTTTGGCTAAGGGCATCCACCACTACGTTGGCCTTGCCCGGATGGTAGTGGATCTCACAATCATAATCCTTGATCAACTCTAACCACCTTTTTTGTCTCATATCGAGGTCCCTCTGCTCAAAGAAGTATTTCAAGCTCTTATGGTCAGTGAAGATAGTGCACTTCGTCCCGTACAAGTATTGCCTCCAAATCTTTAATGCAAAGACCACAGCCGCTAGCTCCAAGTCATGAGTAGGGTAATTAGCCTTATGGATTTTCAACTGTGGGTGTTTGTCTAGCTTGTTATTGGGTATGACCTGACTTGGATCATAACATACTAGCCACATCAATTCAATATGTGTTTTGGGCAGACCGTTCCCAACAATCTCCCACTTGCACAACATACATAGAGAATTGATGCAAGTAGTAAATACCACCTAACAACGGTTTACTACCCCTAATATGCATGACGAAGTGCCATTCAATAACATCATCTTCCTCAAGTCCCTTACTTGAAAATGATTTAGGTGAATCTATTATTTATCCTTTTGTTACAGATGTCATGTTAAATCCAGAGACACAGAATGATCATTCTCTGTTGATTTAACTTTATCAGGCCTTAGATATCATACTCTCAATGAATAAGAGGAACAAATCCCATCTTGACTACATACGTTTCTCACAATCACCTTGTATCACACCTGAAACTAGCCTTATGTACTGTCCATTATTTCAGAACAGCGAAGAACCAGATCAAAGTATAATATTTGGTGAATATCAAAACCCAATATGTATCTCAGGTCAGAGGATACAACGATATTCGCCTTTACTCAAATTTACTTATGATCAATTACATAATTCCATGCAGTAAAATTTGAGAGCGGGTCTGTCCAATATTTGCATCCCACAAATATCTATGAACCTTGGTAGCAACCTCTTGCTCTATATTCATACCTTATGAATATCCACCAATCCAAGTTCATAATAGTCTTACCTTCATATTTGTTCCCACAAATATGACCAACTACAGACATTTAGAATAATAAACATATTCATGGATCTAAACATGCTAAAATGGAACATAACTCATAGTATCATAATCATATATATATATATATATATATATATATATATATATATATATATATATATATATATATATATATATATATATATATATATATATATATATATAGTTAAAATAACAATAGTTCCGATATTTAAATACTAAATAGATCAAATCCAATCACTAGAATATCGAAGTCCTAAGGCACAAGTATGACTCTCATGCTTTGGCCTTTCAAGGAGCTTCATGAGTGGATCCGCAATATTTTGATCGGTGTGAACTTTACGAATACATATCTTTCCTTTTCCAACTTCATCCCTTATGTAGTTGAATCTCCGCTCAATGTGCCTTGTCTTTTGATGTGCATGGGGTTCCTTGATTTGAGCAATCGCACCCTCGTTGTCACAAAAGATCTCTAGGGGATCTTGAATGGTAGAGACTAACCCTAGATTGACAATGAATTTCTTTAACCATGCAGCTTCCTGTGCTGCCAATGAAGCGGCGATGTATTCTGATTCTGTAGTGGACAATGCTACCACATCCTACTTTGAACTCTTCCAGGATATTGCCCCTCCATTCATAATGAAGACATACCCCGATTGTGATCGAGAATCATCTCGATCAGTTTGGAAACTCGCATCCATGTAACCCTTTACAACAAGTTCTTCTTCACCAGATCCGTATATTAGAAACATATCCTTAGTCCTCCTAAGGTATTTCAATATACTCATAACAGCCATCCAATGACTATTCCCAGATTCTGCTGATATCTGCTTGTCATGCTTAAAGATCATGACATGTCAGGTCTGTGCATATCATTGTATACATGATGGATCCTATAGCAGATGCATATGGGATTTCCTCATCCTTTCTTGCTCATCCTTTGAGCTTGGACATTGAGATGCACTCAATATTGTCCCTCTTTGAATAGGTACCAAACCTTTTTTAGAGTTTTCCATCTTGAACCTTTTCAAGATTTTATCAATGTATGCACTTTGGTTTAAATCTATCAACCGCCTTGATCTATCCCTATAGATCTTTATTCCTAAAATATAGGCGGCTTCACCAAGATTTTTGATGGAAAAACAACTTGCAAGCCAGGTTTTAACACCTTCCATGGTTGGAATGTCATTTCCAAACAGTAATATATCATCAACATACAATACTAAGAATGTGATGATGCTCCCACTAGCTTTCTAATACACACAAGCTTCTCAGCATTCTTGATGAATCCAAACCTTTTGATCTCTTCATCAAAACGTTGATTCCAACTTCTTGATGCTTGTTTCAATCCATAGATTGATTTCTTTAACTTGCATATTTATTAGGATATTGTGGATCGACAAAACCTTCGGGCTGAACCATATAGACATTCTCTTCAAGATGTCCATTAAGGAAAGCAGTTTTGACATCCATTTGCCAAATCTCATAGTCATAATATGCAGTTATGGCAAATAATATCCTAATTGACTTTAGCATTGCCACAGGCGAGAAGGTCTCATCATAATCAACCCCTTGAGTCTGAGTGAAACCTTTTGCTACAAGTCTTGCTTTATAAGTATCCAAGTTTCCATGCATATCAGTTTTCTTCTTGAAAACCCACTTACATCCAACTGGTTTGGAGTTAAGCGGTGGCACAACCAATTCCCACACTTGGTTGTCATATATGGATTGCATCTCTACGTTCATGGCTTCAAGCCACTTGTCATAATCCAAACTGGACATTGCATCATGGTACGTAGTTGGTTCATCCAAGTCAACTACATAGCATCCATTCATGAAAAATCCATATCTTTCGGGTGGATAGCTAATTCTACCAGATCTGCAACGTTTTGTGTGTATGATCAACCACTTGATCATTATCAACAACCTTTGTTGATTGCTAGTATCAACCAAACATGTATTGGCTTGTGGTTCTCGATTCTCATCAAGTTCCACTGTTCTATCGGTAGTTCCTTCTATAAGGAATTTAGTTTCTAAGAACTCAGCCTTTCGAGCAATAAATACCTTTTGCTCTGTTGGATTGTAGAAGTAATATCCCATCGAGTGTTTAGGATATCCTATAAAGATACACTTAGTGGATCGGCTTTCTAACTTGTTTGGGGTGGTCTACTTAACATAAGCTTCACAACCCCATACCTTTAAATATGATAACGATGGAACCCTTTCATGCCATATTTCAAAAGGTGTCTTATTCACTTTCTTGGTTGGGGCCATATTTAGAATACGGGCCGCAGAGAGCAATGCGAAACCCCAAAATGACAGAGGTAGTGTGCTTCTAGCCATCATAGATCGAACCATATCCAATAGGGTTCGGTTTCTCCTCTCAGACACACCATTATGCTGTGGTATTCCGGGTGGAGCAAGCTGTGAGACAATCCCACAACTCCTAAGATGATCTTGAAAGGCATCATTAAGGTATTCACCTCCTCTATCCGAACGAAGAACTTTGATGGTTTTGTTGAGTTGATTTTCTACTTCATTCTTGAAGATTTTGAACATTTCAAAAGCTCCATCTTTGTGTCTCAACAAGTACACATAACCATAACGACTATAATCATCGATAAAGGTAATGAAGTATCTTTCACCATTCCTTGTCATTACTTTAAAAGGACCACATACATCCAAATGTATGATTCCTAATAAATCTTTTGCCCTTTGGTTAGTACCACTAAAGGGTTCCTTGGTCATATTTCCTTGTAAACAAGATTCACACTTATCAAATGAACCCTCTTCATTTGCTTCCAAAAGACCATTCTTTTGAAGTGTTTGAATACTATTCTTGTTTATGTGACCAAGACGACAATGCCAAAGATATAATTCACTTAAACCCATTTTAATGTTTCTGGTGCTTGATTGGTATAACGAGTTGTTAAAGGATGAGTCATCATGAACCAATCCATAAATACCATTAAAAGGCATAGCCTTAAAATAAAATATATCATCCATAAAAACACAAATACCATCGTTTACAAACTGTAATACATAACCAAATTGTTTTAGAAGGGAAATAGAAATTATGTTCCTAGCCAAACTAGGAGCATACAAAACATTCTTCAAAATGACTTCCAAACCACTTGGAAGCTTCAAGATATAGTCTCCTTGGGCTTCGACATCAACCTTTGCTCCGTTTCCCATGTAGAGACTAGTATCCCCTTCTTAAAATGCTTATTTCTTTTGAACTCCTGCAACAAATTGCAAATATGAGTTCCACATCCGGTATCCAATACCCATGTGTTTGAAGAAATAACATTAAGTTCAATATGGATCATGAAAGTTGTACCTGAGGTCTGCCCAACATCCCTCTTGTTTCTCAACTTAGATAGATTGGACAATTCCTCTTCCAATGTCCTATCTCACCACACTCAAAGCATGGATCGTTCTCCGCAACCTTTGGCTTCTTAAGCCTTGGTTTTGGTGGTCCCGCTTTTGTCTTTCCCTTACCCTTTCCTTTGATGTACCCCTTGCCTTTGACAATATTTGCCTTGGGTTCGGGGTGATGCCTTTTCTTGTTGCCACCCCCATTGATCATGAGAACCAGTAAAACCCTTTTATCCATCCCTGCCTTGGCTGTTTGAGCATTGCATGAAGTTCCCCAATGCTCTTATCCTATCAATTCATGTTATAATTCATGATAAAAGTCTCAAACTTCTTGGTTAGACCATTGAGGATCAAATCCGTGGCCAACTCTTTTGAGACGGGACAATTCAGCCTTTCAAGGCGATCAATGTGGCTTTTCATCTTCATCACATAAGATGATACCGATTGGGTTTCTTCCATTCGACATGCATGAAGCCCTCGAACCGTTTCGAATAGCTCTACCCTCGCTTGTTGAAGGAAGATTTCCTTCAGCTAGGTAATCATGTCATATGCCCCATGAAGCTCAGGCAAGAAACTTGCACAGAATCCTCAGTGTGTTTAACCCAATCCTCGTAGGCATCAACATCATCAATATTGGGTTCATCGGGAATAGGATCGTCCAACACATATGATTTCTTTTCCTGCTTGAGAACAATTCTCAAGTTTCGAAACCAATCCATGAAATTATTATGGTTTAGATGATCCTTTTCCAGGATAGTTCTCAGTGACAGGTTACGGACTGTCGGGGAGGTAGCGTTGTTATTATTAGCGGCCATTACTACAATATAAACAAAGTTCAATTTCAGTATTCATAAAATGACATTTTAATTATTATTACCTTTTTATGTCTCATAGACAATTAATAATTAAAATCTAGAATCCAACGTTAAATTCAAATAATGGTTAGGTGACCTTTATCCCATTATTTAAATTAACAAGGTAGTCAACTTTTGACATTTGCAACGCTTTGCAACTTCTAGTTTATGGGATTGGTTAAACATCTTTATGTTTAGTCGACATGTTTAATCCCATCAACACCATTGTACGCCATGCTTCGGTGACCCTATTCACATGGTTTCCAACTCAAGTCGTCCTACTTACACACACGTGTGAGTTTACATATACAGGTGGTTAGGTGACCTTTATCCCACAAATATGTTAAACCCACCTCAAACACACAAGTTCCCTAAATGTGGTTAGGTGACCTTTATCTCACAAATAGTTCCCAAGTGGTTCGAGTGTTGTATAAAAGGATGGTGTTAAACTTGTTTAAAAGGGATTGTGTTTCCATTAATTCTAGTTATGAAAAAATTTTGAACCTTACATTTGCATGCATTCAAATACATGTTACACTAGTGAAACCAATTTCCAAGGTTCTTTTAATAAAACCCAATTTTATTGCGAAAATATTAACCTTTAATAAAACCATTTTATTACCCATGTTAATGTTTTCAAAAGAACCGTTTACAGCTTGTTGTTGATTTGAAATTGTTTAACAATGAATTAAATCAACCATACAAGCAACACATACAACAAAAAGTTCATAACCATAGCCAACTAATTTAACATCACTTGTTGACCGAAACAAGTGAGTTAATTGGTCCTTCCTAAGGGTAACACTTGTGTCGGTGAACTCCCACTTAATCCCGCATCCAAATGCTTCAAGTGTCAACTTTGTGTTGTGATTCTCCCATTCGATTTGAACTTCCAAATGGACTTAAAATTTTGCACCAAACCCCTTTGGGCCTTCAAAATATGTTTTTTTGGTTATTGGGCTTAAATCCCATTAAGAGTTATAAAGCCCTTTGGACTCAAAATTGGCCCAAACAGAAAAACATTCTTATTGCATATTCTTTTACAAAATTATATATCCTATATACATTTTCTAGTAAAAGTGAAATGCAACTAATCTATTTATTTACATACCAAATGAAAATAAATAAATTACATAGCCAATAGGAAGAAAAAATAAATCTAATTATTACAACCCTTTGAATAATCCAAAACAAATCATAACACAACCAAACACAAGGTCTCGGCTAGGTTATTAACATCAAGATACATATCCAAATATGTAAGCAAAAATCCAAGAGTTTTCCCCTTGAGTCGCATATTTTCGGTTAATGTATAAACAAATCGAATATCACGATTCTATTCCAAACAACTAAATCATCCAAATGATTAAGTGTTTCAAGATTACAATATGCATGTAAAGTAGAATCTTGAAAAATAGGGAAAACATAGACCTGAATTTTCGGTCTGTTGGTGAATAATAGCAAGAAACAGAGAATTCAGTCCAGATGAAGCATGTATCCATATAACCGACTCTGATACCACTATTGGGTTTTCACAAGTTTATTATAGTCATTTTATCCTTATAAAATGAAAAACTGCAGTGGAATTAGGATGAAAACTTGTTACAATTAATATATATAAACGAATTTATATATCTGTTAACCCGTAATGGATCGTTATATGAAAAACCATGCTTACAAACAACCATAGGGTATTTAGAAATCTACCTCTAGAATAGGACAGAGGAAGAAGATCTATAATCGGCAGCTTCCAAAGCAGGAAACCTCAAGCTTGTCTACCCCAAGCTTCCAACAATACACCAGGTTGCTAGGATTTCTTTACTTGAATCATGTTCTGTTCTTGGTTTTCCTCGACCGATCGAGAGAAAAGCTACAGGAACACCGATCAGCACCTTTGTGTGTGTTGTAAGTTATCAGAGAGAGTGGTTGAATACAATCATATATTGCATGTCCTATGAAACTGAATTTCAAAGTGAGAAAAGTGGGCGGGACCCATCCCTTTAACCCATCCGCATTTCTCTAATATTCATCCGCATTAGTAAATACGAATGAACAAACTCTATCCGCATTTGTAAATGCAGAAGAAGAAACTTCATCCGCATTTCCCAAATGTACATCCGCATTTGTAAATGTGGACGAACAGTTCATTAGCATTTCCCAAATGCATATCCGCATTAGTAAATGCGGATGAATAAATTCCTTCAGCATTTCCACAAATGCACATCCGCATTTGTAAATGCGGATGAGGAACATTCATCCGCAGTTCCTCAGTAACACATCCGCATTAGCAAATGCGGACGAGTAAAAGAAATGCGGACAAAAAAAGACTTGTATTGTTTGTTCAACCATTTGAATAACAATACAAGGTACTCTCTCTCTAGAATAAATTATCCATATAATTTATTCATAACACTAGTGCAAATATTTAGAAAACCAATTTCTAAATACTTCAAGTGTCAATATTTATTTACATGATCATATCATAAAATAAATATTGTGGTTGTTTGTCTAGCTTGTTATTGGGTATGACCTGACTTGGATCATAACATACTAGCCACATCAATTCAATATGTGTTTTGGGCAGACCGTTCCCAACAATCTCCCACTTGCACAACATACATAGAGAATTGATGCAAGTAGTAAATACCACCTAACAACGGTTTACTACCCCTAATATGCATGACGAAGTGCCATTCAATAACATCATCTTCCTCAAGTCCCTTACTTGAAAATGATTTAGGTGAATCTATTATTTATCCTTTTGTTACAGATGTCATGTTAAATCCAGAGACACAGAATGATCATTCTCTGTTGATTTAACTTTATCAGGCCTTAGATATCATACTCTCAATGAATAAGAGGAACAAATCCCATCTTGACTACATACGTTTCTCACAATCACCTTGTATCACACCTGAAACTAGCCTTATGTACTGTCCATTATTTCAGAACAGCGAAGAACCAGATCAAAGTATAATATTTGGTGAATATCAAAACCCAATATGTATCTCAGGTCAGAGGATACAACGATATTCGCCTTTACTCAAATTTACTTATGATCAATTACATAATTCCATGCAGTAAAATTTGAGAGCGGGTCTGTCCAATATTTGCATCCCACAAATATCTATGAACCTTGGTAGCAACCTCTTGCTCTATATTCATACCTTATGAATATCCACCAATCCAAGTTCATAATAGTCTTACCTTCATATTTGTTCCCACAAATATGACCAACTACAGACATTTAGAATAATAAACATATTCATGGATCTAAACATGCTAAAATGGAACATAACTCATAGTATCATAATCATATATATATATATATATATATATATATATATATATATATATATATATATATATATATATATATGAGTTAAAATAACAATAGTTCCGATATTTAAATACTAAATAGATCAAATCCAATCACTAGAATATCGAAGTCCTAAGGCACAAGTATGACTCTCATGCTTTGGCCTTTCAAGGAGCTTCATGAGTGGATCCGCAATATTTTGATCGGTGTGAACTTTATGAATACATATCTTTCCTTTTCCAACTTCATCCCTTATGTAGTTGAATCTCCGCTCAATGTGCCTTGTCTTTTGATGTGCATGGGGTTCCTTGATTTGAGCAATCGCACCCTCGTTGTCACAAAAGATCTCTAGGGGATCTTGAATGGTAGAGACTAACCCTAGATTGACAATGAATTTCTTTAACCATGCAGCTTCCTGTGCTGCCAACGAAGCGGCGATGTATTCTGATTCTGTAGTGGACAATGCTACCACATCCTACTTTGAACTCTTCTAGGATATTGCCCCTCCATTCATAATGAAGACATACCCCGATTGTTATCGAGAATCATCTCGATCAGTTTGGAAACTCGCATCCATGTAACCCTTTACAACAAGTTCTTCTTCACCAGATCCGTATATTAGATACATATCCTTAGTCCTCCTAAGGTATTTCAATATACTCATAACAGCCATCCAATGACTATCTCCCAGATTCTGCTGATATCTGCTTGTCATGCTTAAAGATCATGACATGTCAGGTCTGGTGCATATCATTGTATACATGATGGATCCTATAGCAGATGCATATGGGATTTCCATCATCCTTTCTTGCTCATCCTTTGAGCTTGGACATTGAGATGCACTCAATATTGTCCCTCTCTGAATAGGTACCAAACCTTTTTTAGAGTTTTCCATCTTGAACCTTTTCAAGATTTTATCAATGTATGCACTTTGGTTTAAATCTATCAACCGCCTTGATCTATCCCTATAGATCTTTATTCCCAAAATATAGGCGGCTTCACCAAGATTTTTGATGGAAAAACAACTTGCAAGCCAGGTTTTAACACCTTCCATGGTTGGAATGTCATTTCCAAACAGTAATATATCATCAACATACAATACTAAGAATGTGATGATGCTCCCACTAGCTTTCTAATACACACAAGCTTCTTCAGCATTCTTGATGAATCCAAACCTTTTGATCTCTTCATCAAAACGTTGATTCCAACTTCTTGATGCTTGTTTCAATCCATAGATTGATTTCTTTAACTTGCATATTTTATTAGGATATTGTGGATCAACAAAACCTTCGGGCTGAACCATATAGACATTCTCTTCAAGATGTCCATTAAGGAAAGCAGTTTTGACATCCATTTGCCAAATCTCATAGTCATAATATGCAGTTATGGCAAATAATATCCTAATTGACTTTAGCATTGCCACAGGCGAGAAGGTCTCATCATAATCAACCCCTTGAGTCTGAGTGAAACCTTTTGCTACAAGTCTTGCTTTATAAGTATCCAAGTTTCCATGCATATCAGTTTTCTTCTTGAAAACCCACTTACATCCAACTGGTTTGGAGTTAAGCGGTGGCACAACCAATTCCCACACTTGGTTGTCATATATGGATTGCATCTCTACGTTCATGGCTTCAAGCCACTTGTCATAATCCAAACTGGACATTGCATCATGGTACGTAGTTGGTTCATCCAAGTCAACTACATAGCATCCATTTATGAAAAATCCATATCTTTCGGGTGGATAGCTAATTCTACCAGATCTGCGAACGTTTTGTGTGTACTGATCAACCACTTGATCATTATCAACAACCTTTTGTTGATTGCTAGTATCAACCAAACATGTATTGGCTTGTGGTTCTCGATTCTCATCAAGTTCCACTGTTCTATCGGTAGTTCCTTCTATAAGGAATTTAGTTTCCAAGAACTCAGCCTTTCGAGCAATAAATAACTTTAGCATTGCCACAGGCGAGAAGGAACACCGATCTGCACCTTTGTGTGTGTTGTAAGTTATCAGAGAGAGTGGTTGAATACAATCATATATTGAACGTCCTATGAAACTGAATTTCAGAGTGAGAAAAGTGGGCAGGACCCATCCCTTTAACCCATCCGCATTTCTCTAATATTCATCTGCATTAGTAAATGTGGATGAACAAACTCTATCCGCATTTGTAAATGCGGAAGAAGAAACTTCATCCGCATTTCCCAAATGTACATCCGCATTTGTAAATGCAGATGAACAGTTCATTAGCATTTCCCAAATGCATATTAGCATTAGTAAATGCGGATGAAAAAATTCCTTCAGCATTTCCACAAATGCACATTCGCATTTGTAAATGCGGATGAGGAACATTCATTCGCATTTCCTCAGTAACACATCCGCATTAGCAAATACGGATGAGTAAAAGAAATGCGAACAAAAAAAAGACTTGTGTTGTTTGTTTAACCATTTGAATAACAATACAAGGTACTCTCTCTCTAGAATAAATTATCCATATAATTTATTCATAACACTAGTGCAAATATTTAGAAAACTAATTTCTAAATACTTCAAGTGTCAATATTTATTTACATGATCATATCATAAAATAAATATTGTCGGTGTTTGTCTAGCTTGTTATTGGGTATGACCCGACTTGGATCATAACGTACTAGCCACATCAATTCAATATGTGTCTTGGGCAGACCGTTCCCATCATCTCCTGTAATAGCCCACCAAACCCAAGAAACTGCTGATCTCGGATGGCGTCTTTGGAGTCTTCCATTGCATCACCACCTCCACCTTTGCCGGGTCTACCATGATCCCTTCGGAATTTACCACATGACCCAGAAACTGAACCTCGCGCAACTAGAAAGCGCACTTGGAGAACTTAGCATACAGCTTCTCTCTTCTAAGTGTCTCTAATACCTCACGAATATGACCGGCATGCTCTTCTTCTCTCTTCGAATAAATTAGAATATCATCGATAAACACAATCACTGATTTATCTAACATCAGCCAACACACACGGTTCATCAAATCCATAAAGGCAGCTGGCGCGTTAGTTAGACCAAAAGACATAACGAGAAACTCGTAGTGTCCATAACACGTGCGAAAAGCTGTTTTAGGGATATCCTGTTCCTTCACCTTCAACTGATGGTAACCAGATCGAAGATTTATCCTCGAGAACCAACTGGCACCTTGGAGCTGATCAAATAAGTCATCAATCCTCGGTAACGGATACCGGTTTTTCACGGTCAACTTGTTTAACTCACGGTAGTCGATGCACATCCTCATACTACCGTCCTTCTTCTTTACAAGTAAGACCGGAGCACCCTAGGGAGAGATACTCGGTCAAATGAACTCTTTGTCCAATAACTCTTGCAACTAAACCATCAGTTCCATCATCTCAGTCAGAGCCAATCGATACGGTGCCTTAGCAACAGGTTGAGCACCAGGTATCAAGTCGATCTGGAACTCGATCTCGCGGTCCGGTGGTACACCTGGTAAATCTTCTGGGAACACGTCTGGAAAGTCACACACAACTGGTACGTCAAACAATTATGGTACTGACACATCCACATCCTTCACGTAAGCCAGGTAGGCACTACATCCACATTTCATACACTTCTCTGTCACCACCATCGAAATCACCTTCGAAACCGTAGTAATTCGATCACCGTAGATCGTCACCGTACTCCTATTAAGAGTATCAGATCATTTTCTTGCGATACATAATATTTGCCTCATAGGCTGCTAACCAATCCATCCCTAGAACCACATCGAATCCGCCTAGGGGCATCACGAATAATATAGCAGAGAACCTATGGCCTTCCAACTCTATGTCACAATTCTCTATCAGATCAGAAATCCTGGTAGACTTACCAATGGTAGTTTCTACATCGAAGGGCTCATCAATCTTTCTACTCCTAACTGGCAACTTATCACAGAAGGCAACATAAATAAAACTCTTACTAGCACTAGAATCAAATAATACAGAGGCATAAGTTTGGTTTACTAGGAACGTACCTGACACGACATCGGGGTCCACCCTAGCCTCCTCCCAGGTCATCGTGAATGCTCTGGCTTTTGCCTTTGGTCCCTCCTTCTCAACCCCTTTCTTCACCCCGGAGCTCTCGGTCCTTGGCCTCTTGCAATCCCTGCTCAGATGGCCCTCTTCGCCATAGTTATAACATCTTACAACCCCATACTCTCTTGCCATATGACCAAGCTTCCCACACTCAAAGCAGAGATTCAGTCCCCACTTACACTCCCCTGAATGTTCCTTCACGCACTTACCACACCTCTTCATTATCGTACCTGATGTTAATACCCTTTGATCATCCACTCTTGCCCTCTAGTTATTTGGAGTGAAACCACCACAACCAAACTACTTCCCATTCCAGTTCCTGTCATCACCCCCTTCTTACTCACCTCTAGCACTGCCACCTCTCTCTCATCATGCAACCTCCCTACCAGATCCACCAGCAACCTAAAAGTACTCGGCCGGGGTGGCGATCATGTGCCTGTGGATATCTGTCGGCAAACCCTGGATATACCTCTTGATATTCCTTGACACTAGCATCACCTGATTCCTACACTGGCATCACCTGAGGAGCTGGTGTGTCAAGGTTCCCGCCTCCAGCTGTAAGAACTCTCTCTCAATCTTGTCAAGCTCCCTGTGAGGACAAAACTCCTTGATCACCATCTTCTTTAACTCACTCCACCTTATTCTCCCAATCTCCCTGCTACCCTCGGCCTGGACAATATTGTCCCACCAGCACAAGGCCGAGTCAACAAATGAATGGGTAGCAAACTTCACCTTTTGATCCTCCCTACATTCGTTGATGTCCAACATAGCCTCCATCTCCCTCACCCATCGGTGAGTAGCAGCAGCATTCTCGTTACCATTAAAAGTCAGGGGCTTGCATCTCTGGAATGCCCCATAACTACACCCCTTGGTAGTTTCCTGCACCGCTTCCTCTTCCTCTTCATTATTGGAGACAACCATCTCAGTTTCTGGTTGCTCCCCTTCACCTGAACCTCTCCCAACGGTCCTCCTCCTCTCCTCCTTCTCTTTCTTTTCATCCTCCCTCATAGCACGAATAACCTCGGTCACCACAGATGGCAGGATCGTCTGCATGACCTGATGAACTTCTTCCACAACTGCCTCCTTCACAGAGGCTCTTAAATTAGCACTCTCATCACCACCTTCCTGGTGATGAAGATCAGGCTTTGCAGGAGCAGTCTCAGCAGCCTTGGCCTTGTTCTTGGTGACACGTGGCCTAGCACCACGACCACCCTGCACACCTCCTCGAGAAGCCTTTGAAGATCTACCATCCGCCATCCTCTAAACACTATAAGATTCAAACACCAACATGGTCATTCAAGGTAATAGCTCGGATTATGTCAAGTATAGTAAGTCCCTAATTACAGTGGCCAGTTGTGATTAGCCACTTACTTTACTCTTCATCCCCCAAGCATTGCCTATCTTGACTACATCAGTATCCAAATCTACTAAGAGCATATAAATCAGATAGCACGAGCACATAATACCGGTTAACCTTAAGAAAGTAAATTACCTGATGGCACGTTGCTACTTGGGCTGGCATCCCTCCATTCGGTCCCATTCTCAGTTTAAGTTTAGGTTTTGAAAATAATTACCTATTTATCTTAAACTTTGGCTCTAATACCAACTTCTCCGGCCCCGTTCCCAGGAACCCCACAGTTGGTCAATCACAACCTCATTTATATCAAAACATATTAAGATTTATTAAGTAAATAAAATTTTGCAGTGGAATAATTCATCAAAAACCATTTCATGCTTTAATAAATACATTTGCCAAATAATACATCGTCATTCAAAAGATTACAAAATATCACTTAGTTGTATTACAAAACAACATCATTATTATTGCATGAGATGGATGCCAGTCTTGCCCACCAAGTAGCTTCACCCTCCATGCCATCCTCAGCAACAACATTACCTGCCAACTGAAAATGCATAAAAAGTCAGCGTTCCTGAGTGAGTTCTAGTTTAAAATAATAAAATACTTTACCTTTAGTAAAAACTTTTCCTTTACTTTCATTCATGAACACACATCATACATACATCTTAATAATATCATTATTATCTTTTATCAT
This sequence comes from Flaveria sonorensis, assembly GCA_025506505.1. Lineage (NCBI taxonomy): Eukaryota > Viridiplantae > Streptophyta > Magnoliopsida > Asterales > Asteraceae > Flaveria > Flaveria sonorensis. Next base: position 2,115,802 of record CM046435.1, read on the forward strand.
CGTTCATAATCGTTCATTTCGAACTTTTTCATTATCTTTCACTTCTATCTAGATCCTGTCATAAGCCATACCCCATCATTAGGCACGAAGCCACCTCAGTCTTGGGGTTAAGCGACAAGGATCCCGTTTCGTACGTATGGATCAGTCACCAAGACTGACCACCCTGTGTGTACACCCTCATGGGTTAGCCAAGATCGCACGCTACATTGCACACAGTTGAGCTAACAACTCTTCATTGAGTTGTGAACCTCCTTAAATTTGCTTGCAAGACTTTCATTCATTCGATATGTTCCACGTTTCATTATCTTTAATCTTCCACTTCTTTTATGATAATACTTTACGTATAAGAGCATTAACACACCACGTAAAGTCACGTAATACTACGTAATAAGGAACATCAATAACAGGTCACAACATGCATAACATGAACAAATATAACCCACCAAAACATTCCAGAGCTTAATCATAAATTTCTATTTTTCCCAAAATTTCAGAAAAATTCTAAGTCAACTTAGGCGCATGGGCACTATGTAGGCGCATGGGCACTATGCTGGCGCATGGATAGTTGGGCGCATGGGAAGACTTGGGCGCATGGGGAAAACTTAGGTGAATGGGAAAAACTTAGGCGCATGGGTACTATGCAGGCGCATGAGTACTATGCAGGCGCATGAGTACTATGCAGGCGCATGGGTACTTGGGCGCATGGGAAACTTAGGCGCATGGGCAAACACTTAGGCGTATGGGCAAAAAGACTTAGGCGCATGGGAACTATGCAGGCGCACGAGTACTATGCAGGCGCACGAGTACTATGCAGGCGCATGGGTACTTGGGCGCATAGGAAACTTAGGCGCATGAGCACACACTTGGGCGCATGGGCAGTTTGGGCGCATGGGTACTATGCAGTTCTAACTTATGCTAATTTCAGTTCTCGATCATCATCCTAACATATCCTTAGCCCAAATCTTGCATACTAAGCACATAAAACAAGCATACAACCACATAATTCGGTCAAAACATTCAAAAACACCCATACACACATAAAACAGGGGTAACACATACGGTTCAACATACTGGAATTTCAAAAACAATAATTTACATGCATTTCAGCCCCAAAACAAGTTTAAAACAGAAAAACCGAGGATCTAGAACTCACCTACAGCAGCCTTCAAGTAAAACTCCTCCAAACTTGAGAGCACTTGGAGTTCAAACACCTAAACACACCAAAAACACCCAACCAAACATAGAGGAACACATAAGACTCGGTCCACAAGCTGAAAACCCAGCTGAAACCGAAAAAAACACACAAAAGCTCACCTACAAGCCGATTCTCTTCTTCTTCTCTCTAAAAACCGATGGAAGCTTTGCTTTTCTTCTTTTCTGCGGTCGAGTAGTTGGTGAGCAGAAGTGTGGGCCGCCATACCTACTTTTTAAACATAATTATAATAAAGTTTGCCTCTTGCACAACTTTAACCCCTCAACTTAAGTTATTTCACCTTTGTTTCTTTATACTTCTCTTTTTTTTCTTTTCTTTCTTTTTTTTCTAAATATCCAGGTGTTACACTTCAAGTGAAGTGTCAATAGGCTGGGTTGCCATGGTTGAGGTCTTAATGATGTAGTCACTTGCTAAAGTGAGAGCCTCTTCCATATGAACCTCTTGAACAGGTTTAGGGAGATCCACCTTAGTAGTAGGTGGATGATGTGGGCTAGACATGGGAGAAACAGGAGTACTCATCTCTCCTTGAGCAGGGGAGAAGTAGAGAGACTCATGATACTCACTGAATCCCATGTCTTCATCATCATAGAATTTTAGGTTTGGAATGGATTGGTTTAGATCAAGAGGCTGGGATGGTAATTGTCCTCTAAAGGTTGTTCACTAGAGTTGTGAGACTCTGAGTGAAGGGTTTAGGCTTGGGGGGTTATGAACTCATCAGGCTGAGCATGAGGAACCTTAGCACTGATCATTGGTAAGATGGGAGTGGTTGCTCCTTAGGAGAAGTGGGAGCTCCAATGTCCACTTCCTCCTGTATGGGTGGTGATATAGGGGTCTGCATAAACTGAGTAGCATGTGCAGGGGTTCGTTTGGATTTTCTTTGGCAGGTGATGGTTATTTGTGGCTGTATAGGTGGTTGACAAATATAAGGTATGGGTTCAACACTAGCTGGCGCTGCTAGGTTATCACCTTGAGCAATGAGCTCTAACATTTTTAGGACAAGGGTTGTTTCTACCCCTAAGAAGCCAACAGTTTTCTTCCTCATAGTCTTGAAGATGTCGGGCTTTATCTATCCCAATTTTAGAACATTACCTGTTCCCCTCAACTGTGAGCCCAGTTCACAGTTGAGAATGTGCTGGACATATCTAGGGAACATGTAATATTCTAAGGAGTCCAAGTTTGCAAGTAAATTTGTGTACACAAATTGTGAATACCTGAACTTGACTCCCTGAACCATCCCATGGACTATATAGGAAAGGTCCTCTGGAACTTGGTCCCATCCTCCATGCTAGTTAGATAGATTGAGGATGAAAATATGGAGGAGATATTTCCATTGAGAGGAAACCTTCCCTTTCCTGAAGATCTTGATAGAGAAATCCCCTTCAAAGCCCATCTGACAAAAAGAATGGTTAACAGCAGACTTGGGGAATGACAAATCACCTTCGACATCATCCAGCCTTAGATGTGTGTTTATAGATGCTGGAGTGATGAAGATTGTCCTATGGCAGACAGTGCCTTCTCCCCATCCATGGTGACCTCTTGATATGTCCTCCAGAATTCTAACAGCTAATCCTCATAGAGTGGAGGATCGATGGTGAGGGAGGTGAAGTAGCTTGATAGAGTGAGAAAGCGACAAACCTCTGAGAAAACAGGATCTTTCTCAGAGTTCAACAAAGCAACTTGATTATATTGCATGTGAAGTTGCATGGAGAAATCGGGTTGGTTTCTACGATTAAGGTTACCATTTTGAGGTAGCTTTATTGTGAAGGAAGATAAGAACAAGGGCGGTTTGTGGGTGAGTTTAGGTTAGAGAATTTTCAGATGAAGAAGATAGTGAAAGAAGGGGAACTGTTGAGAGAATATATATGAAATGGATTTGAGACAAAGTTAATGCAAAAGGATAAACTTTGAAATCCGAATGTCGGTCCCGCCTTTGAAAAGTGCCCAAAAAGGTAGTTTTCTTGGAAGTCGAAAATCTTCCAAAGGTATTTTTTTCTTCGAAAGTTTTAAGAAAAACTTCTGAAGCCAATTTGGCTTCGGAAGATATATGTAAGGTTTGTGAAAATTTTGCTTCGGAAGGAAAATACTTAGAGAATTTTTTATTTTACTTCTAAGACATGTTTGGTTTCGGAAGAGATCAGGACTTGGAAGTTTTATTCTAAAGAGAATAAATCTTCAGAGACTCAGATGTTTTCGGAAGAAAATTTTCCTTTAAATAGATGTAAGTATTTAGAAGCATATTTAGGCTTTGGAAGATATATCAAAATTTCTTCCGAAGGTAAATGCCTTATAAGTAGTTATTTGATTTGAAGACATAATGTTCTTCCGAAGACAACTTGATGTCTTTCGAAAGAAAATATGTTTAAAAAAGTTTCAAAAATCTAAGAAATATCATTTGAAATTTTTTCTTCCTAAGGAAACTGGGCGTATGAAGATTATAAAATAGACAACTTAGGACACACAGGTTTTAGAAATAGAATTGATTTAAGTTTAAGAAAAATCTACTCAAAGTTAATCATCCCAATAGCTTATACAAGATATTTGAATCTTTGTTCATCAAAAGCTTTAGTGAACAGATCAGCATATTGTTCATTTATATTAACTTTGACTAGTTTGATTAATCCTTTTTCAAAATTATCTCTTGTTGAGTCTGATAAGGATAGTCTATATTATCAACACAGTCAAAGTCAACAAAGGTCCAACGTCACTATCAAAGTCATCGGAAAAGGCAAACAGACGTGTTCGAGATGAAGAACAGAGACAAGATGTTGAAGATATAAATGACTAGGAGTTTATTGTTAATAAATATATTTTATGTCAACAAAATATATTTATTTATGTTTAAGTCATTTTTATGTTTTATATGTAATTTTTTTAATTATCTAAGTCTAGGGGCTTAATATGTCATTAGTGAATATTATCACTATATATAGATTAGTGACAATTAGATTTTGAAGAAGCTTGAATGAGCCATTGATTGAGGGGCTTTCACTTTGTAATATCTTTAGCAATCAATTCAAATCAAACAAGGTTTTTATTTGGTGTTAAATATATATATAAATATATATATATATATATATATATATATATATATATATATATATATATTAACTCTAAGACCCGTGTTCTTTGTATCTTTAACGTCTCACTACTAATCTTCGTTCCGAACGTGTCGTCTTGACTTTTGCTTTGACTTTGACTTTAATGTTGACTTTTGTTGACTTTGACTGCGTTGATAATATAGACTATCCTTATCAGACCCAACAATACTCCTCCTTAGTCTATTATTATCAGCGTCTTGTATCGTGATCAGCACCGATAAGTCAACCATATAATGATCTTCAATCTTCCCCTAGATTGATGATCTGGTATTAAAGATTTTTCATCTTTCAGGCTCCCCCTTTTTGTATGCTCTCCCTCTTCGTGTGCATTCTTTGTGAATGATCAGAAACAACTTTTCCAACTCTCTATTCTTGAGTGCTTCAGAAGATGTAGGAGGAGGAATCCTAGCTCGGTATCTTCTGCAAACTTGAGGAACAGGTTCTCTGGTCAGGTACTTTGCTCAGCTGATGATCGGCCATCATTTGAAGCAAAAATCTATAACACAATCACAACCACAATCTCGCAACTTCCTATCAGATCATTTCAGTTAACAAATAAACCCGTGTTTATCTGTGTGTGCAATTTCCCGTGAAATACATGTGAAAATAATAACATCTTAATAGCATAATGTGGAAGACTAGAAAAATAATTTGAAATGAATATTTTATTTTATTTTGTTTTATCATATTACACCAAGAACTAATTTGATCATGAGATCACATCCTCAAGATATACGAAAGCACAAAGATGTATTTAAACATCGAAAAGTTAGTGAGATCACACTGATACAGAGTCTGGTCACAATTTTAAGTTTTTTGAAAGCCAAAACAGTTCAAAAATGATTATTGGTATATTTGTCCAATTTAAACCCATGCCTTATCCTTTTCAACAAGTGATCTGCAACTAATTTTATCATGTTTTAGATTGAATTAGAGAAGCTCATGTGATTTGGTTCCCATAGACATCCGGCAAAGAACTTATCCCATTATCAGGGCTTATTGAGTAATATGATTAACTCTGTTTGATTTTCTTTTAAGTTTTCAACAATGATCTTAATTTAAGAATCATTGTGTCTTTATTTGGGGAACAGATAATGAGAGCTCCAGGTCTATACTTATGTATAACAGAGGAGATAATCATCTGAGCGTGCTGATAAGAACTTCAGGTCTATACTCACGTATAACAGAGAACATCATCACTCCAGGTCAATGCTTCCGCATAGCAGAGGAGATAAGCACGAAATATACATATGAAGAGCTAACGAGAAGCTACATTCAGGACTTGAGGATAGGGAGATTTTGGGAATGGAAGGGATCAAGGCAGAAGTCAGATACTCTCAACCCATTTTTGATGAGACTTGTAACTTTATGCTGGCCGAGATGTCATGGAAATGATCCTTATCACCGAGTTCTAAAGCTTTAGTTAGGCTACAGAATCACTGTTTACTTTGTTTTCGTGCTGAGCCTACATGCATATCATATAATGAAACTGTCTTTTTAGATTTTAGAATTTTAAGTGATACAGGCATCTACATCAGTTACTATCATTTCTCACAAAGGTACAAGTCATGCAACAAAGCATACAAAGAAAATATACTATCATTTCTCAGTCATCCCAAATCAAGTTCTTAGTTCCCATTTCAATTATACTAGCAAAGAAAGTCTTCCAAATTATACTAGCAAAAAGATAAAAAATAAAGTACCAAGAAAAATGCAGTGATTGTGAAGTGTGAACTATAATAGTGCAGATAAGAATCTAAAATGTGGATAAGATACCAAAACCATAACCTGTTTGTTCCACCTCAAATTTAAATAACAAACATTCTCTGTCGGTAAACCGGATTACTAACAGTCCTCCTGAACTGTTCCTGCACTTATTAACAGATTAGTTAGAAAGAGGAACCCAGGCCATCGTGGTCATGGGAGTTTCTTTTTCATCAGTGTACATAACGTGCTTTAGCACACACCCTTTTGAAAAATCATTTATCTCTTTAACTTTTTTTTTTACTTTTCAAATTTGTTTCTGTTCAATTACTTTTGATTTGAAAGAATTGAATTTGGAAATCAATTTCTTTTTAAGATCCGAAGGAAGAGATTTTGATTTTGAAACATTGGTCCTTTTCATCTTTGAATCATGTGAAACCGGCTTCACATGAGAAGGTTTGGATAGATTGTTCTTCATCCAACCATTCAAAGATGTGTGCTTTTTTCTTTTTGAACCAGAGAAGCAACCCATGCCCCAAGCCTGTCTTTGAACTTGAGGGCACTTCTTTAGCACATGACCTTCTTTTCCACATCTAAAGCAAGCCTTGAAAGGCTTTTGGTTCTTTTTAGTCCCGTGGAAAGCAGGAGTGGGTGGAGCCTGCTTGGAGGTTGTTGCTACTTGTCGACAACCTTGAAGCTTCTTCTTTCAGATATCAAAAGATTGAACTTTTTGAGGCTTTGTCGATGTGGATTTCGAACTGGGCTGTGATTTGATGTGTGATGTTCCTAGAGATGAGATCTGAACATTCTTCTGAGTACACTTTTGTATGAATGGTGATGTGGTAGACTTGGAGGCAGATTTGTGGCGAGCTTGATGGATAGTAGATGAAGATGGTGAGTGCTTCTGCTGAGATTCAGAGGAACTGCTGATTTGTTTAGCATTTAGAGATGAGATTCATATAGGTGTTGATTCAACTTTTGGAAGCATTTGAGACTTGACAACTTCAGGTGACTTAATGATTTTTGATTCATCATCTGAGCTTGTCCAGTCTTGTATACACAAGTCTGCTTCCAACGGATCTTTATTGATACCACTTGTTGAGTTCTGATTGCCTGACGATTCCACAGCTATTCCTTCTTTGACAAACCTAACAGGAACAAAAGAAGGGATATTACCTATTTTGAATTTGTTAAAAAAGTTATAGGAAACACCTAATACTAGATTTGAAGCATCAAGGGTGGAATTATCATTTTGCATATCAGATCCTTGTTTGATGAGTCCCAAACCTACAGGAGAATCATATTCATCTTGAACCTCTTTGTGATTAACGCTGCTTAAACCTACATGTAGACTGTTAGTATCTGCAACTTCAATTAAATCATTAGATGGATGAGGTTGAGGCATTGGAGAGTAACAATGAGTGCTAGGAGGAGGATAAACATATGAAGTTTCACCACATCCCACACCCATTTTGATTCTAGCTCCCGTTTGCTTACAGAATAGTTCTTCCTACTTCATCCCTGATATCGTCCATTTATCAAGTTTAGTTTTAAGCTTACTAGTCTCAAATTCTGCTAATGTGACACGTTCGCTCAAAACATTAATCTTGACATTCTTTTCTAAAAGATTTCTTTTTAAAAGATCATTTTCTTTTAAAGCTTGTTTTAGTTTGATAAAATATTTGGACTCGTTGATTTTAAGTTCTTTGTTTATTTGTTTTAATTCTTTTTCATTTTCTAAAAATAATCTGTTAGCTTTATAAACTCTAAATAAATGAATTTTACAGGGAGGAGAACACATGTCTTGAACAACCTCATAAGGAAGCCCCATAACTATCTTTTCATCAGCTAGGTCTTTTTCACATTGACAGACAGGAGTGTTCTTTTTGTATTCTTCCTCCTCAGCAGCTCTCTTCTTAGCTTCTGCAGCTTCAACTTCCTCTTTCTTTCCTTCATCCTGAACTTTACACCGACTTGCATAATCACCAACATCACCAACACTCTCACCTTGAGTGTCACACCTGAATTCTTTGAAAGGATCAAAACCCTCAACAGAATCCTCATCATTGTTTTCCACCTCAGCCATCAATGCATGGTTCACTTCTTCTTCAGACTCTATATTGATCTTAGTACTTGAAGATACACCTCCATACATGCATTGATTGTACTCTCTTCTTTTTATATCCAATTCAAATAACTTTAACTTGTTGATAACTTCCAAGAGTTTGTAGTCAGCAAAATTTCTTTCTTGTTTTAACAACCTAACTTGTGGACTCCACTGTGGAGGAAGAGAGTCCAAAAGTTTTATGACTTGTTCATGATTCCCTAGCTGGTCATCATACTTCTTAAGATTGCATGCCACCATCAGAAATCGATCAACAAAATTAGATATCTTTTCATATTTCATGGCTGCAAAAGAATCAAACCGACTTTGTGTTGATATTAGATTATCAGATTTATGGAAATTAGCTACTTCTGAAGAAGACATTTTAGAAATGATCAGAGACTAATTTCGCTAAATTCGCTGACAAATTCGCTGAATTTTCACTTATTTTGCTGGCAAGTTCGCTGGTAATTTCACTCGTAATTTCGGCAGCAGTTTCGCCCAGCAATGGCACACAAATGCTAGTTTCGCAGGGTAATTTCACCCGAAACTAGTTGAACTTTCGTTCAGAGAACAATTTGGCAGCAATTTCGCTGGGATTGGCACACAAACACTATGAACTTTCGTTCAACACATGTACTTTCGCTGGAACGAGGAAACCAGATCCAAAAACCAAGAACAGCTTAGTTTCGTTGAAGGAATCCTAGTTTTGCCAGGCGCAACTATGTAGTTTCGCTGAAAGATGCTGTAATTTTGCTAGATGAGGTGTAAATTCGCCTGACGTATCTGGACAGTCTTTTTCAGCATGAAATCAACTCAAACTTATCCAAATCTCAATGGATTTGAGATCTGATGATTCCTATAGCTTCCCACACCAAAATCGAGCAATCCTCAATCAATTTCCATATCCAAAACACTTAGATCAGATCGAAAATTAATGGAACAGTGACTAAGAACTTGAACCAAACAAAAACGCAAATCATCAAGAGCACAATGGCTCTGATACCATATTGTTGGTCCTTCTGATCGATATAACAGTGCACTTGATTGATAAACACAAACAAATCCCGCTGATAACACATATATCAATGATATTTGTGTGAAATCTAGATCAAACAAATATAAAATGGATGAATATATGAAGAACACTTAAGAACACCAAATAAAACCCTTGTTTGATCTAAACTGATTGCTAAAGATATTACAAAGTGAAAACCCCTCAATCAATGGCTCATTCAAGATCATTAACAAACTAATGACTCTAGCTATATATAGTCTAATGACAATTAGACTTAATGACAATTAGCCCCCTAGACTATGATTAAAACATGACAATTATGAAATTTACAATTAAGACACAAACTAGACAAATAAAGATTAAATATATATTTTATTGACAACAAAATATATATTAACTCTAAGACCCGTGTTCTTTGTATCTTCAACGTCTCACTACTAATCTTTGTTCCGAACGTTTCGTCTTGACTTTTGCTTTGACTTTGACTTTAATGTTGACTTTTGTTGACTTTGACTGCGTTGATAATATAGACTATCCTTATCAGACCCAACATCTCTAATCAAATGATACCGATGTTGATGTGTTTTGTCCTTGAGTGCTGGATAGGATTCTCTGTAATAGAGATAGCACCGTTGTTGTCTATGTGGATGGGAGTCTCTTTGAAGTTGATCCATAGTCCAGCATCTGATTCTGAATCCAAAGTACTTGAGCACAGCAGCTTGCAGCAGCAATGTATTCAGTTTCAGCAGTTGATGCAGACACACAGGATTGTTTCTTGCATTGCCACGAGACTATCCTTCCACTAAAGAATTAACATCCCCTAGATGTAGACTTTGTAGTCATGTTACAGCCACCATAGTCACTATCTGTATAGGCATACAGATTGAAGTCAGCATTCTTTGGATACCAAAGGCCAAGCTTAGGAGCACCTTTGAGATATCTAAGAATCCTCTTAATAGCAACCAGGTGTGACATCTTAGGGTTGGCTTGATATCTTGCATAGATGCATGTGGCAAACATGAAATCAGGCCTACTGGTTATGAGGTACATAAGAGACCCAATCATAGCCCTGTAGAGATGTTCATCCACACACTCCCTCTCAAGATCAGGTCCAAGGAAGTGGTTTCTGGCTATGGGAGTGTTTGCAACCTTACAATCAGTCATGTTGAATCTTGTAAGGATGTCTTGTAATACTTTGACTGACTTATGAAGATGCCATTTTCTACTTGCTTTACTTGAATTCCTAGAAAGAAATTGAGTTCACCCATGGCACTCATTTCAAATCTATTCTTCATCAGCCTCTCAAAATCTTTGAGGAGCTTTGGATTAGTTGACCCGAAGATAATGTCATCTACATATACTTGAACCAACATTAAGTCATTCCCTGTTCCTTTGATGAAGAGAGTTCCATCTATAGTACCCCTCTTGAAGCCATGTTGACAGAGATACTGAGATAGTGTCTCATACCACTTTCTTGGAGCTTGGTACAGCCCATAAAGAGCTTTATCAAGTGTGTAGACATAATCAGGATGATCTGGTTCTGCAAAGCCAGGTGGTTGTTTAACATACACCTCTTCATCAATCACCCGATATAAGAAAGCACACTTGACATCAAGTTGGTAGACCTTGAAATCCTTGGATGTAGCAAAAGCCAGGAATATTCTAATAGCTTCAAGTCTTGCTACAGGAGCAAAAACATCTGTGTAGTCAATTCCCTCTTCTTGTATGTATCCTTGAACAACTAGTCTGGCCTTGTTCTTGATGACAAGTCCTCTATCATCCTTCTTGTTTCTAAAAACCCACTTGGTTCCTATAGTAGTCGTCCCTTGAGGAAGAGCACATAGGTTCCAAACCTTTTGTCTTTTGAATTGAAGCAACTCCTCTTGTATTGCTTCAACCCAACTTCCATCCTTCAAAGCCTTATCAACTTTCTTTGGCTCTATCTGGGACAAGAAACAAGAGTATAGACAAACATTTTTTTCATAGGTTTGTCCTCTTATTCTCACCCCTGTATCAACATTTCCAATGATGTTTGTGGTGGGGTGTGACTTGTGGATCCTGAGTTGAGGGATCACAGCAAGTTAATTGGAAAGATCTAAATTTGAGAAATTTAGATCTGGCAATGGAGTATCACCCACCACATCAGCACACTTATCAAGATAGGCTTGATCTAATGAGTGTGTAACATTATTTATGTTGTCTTCTATGGAGTGGTTATCAGCATCAAAAAATTCTTGATCACTATCACCACCTCCATTTTCTCCTACATTTGAAGTTCCTTCATCTGACTTTTGAGCCCCTGAGCTAGAGTTTGTAGGCGCCTCAGATGTATCAGCTGAATTTGTCATGTTTGTGCTGATAGAATCTTCACTTACAGGGTTAGTTACCACTGGAGCTAAGGTAGAATGCTTGCTTGGTCTTCTCAGCTCAAATCTTAGGTCAGGATCTCCTGTTGATAAGTTACCTGTAGATCCTGAAACTTTCTCACAAGATTTGTTAAAACATTTTATACCTAAATCAAGATCAAACAGCCAATCAGGACCAGAACCTTTCACACTAGGAGTGTGCTCATTGAAGGTCACATTGGCTAACTCCTCAACTACTCTAGTTCTGAGATTGTATACTCTATAAGCCTTCGTTTGGGAAGAGTATCCAATAAAGTATCCATCATCTGATTTCTCAACAAATTTAGCTATTTGATTTTTGGTATTCAAGATGGTACAAGGACATCCAAATAACCTGAGGAAACCAAGAAATGGTCTCCTTTTGTGCCACAGCTCATAAGGAGTCTTACCATGAGTTTTAACCACTAAAACTCTAATCTGCACATAGCAGGTTGTGTTGACTGCCTCTGCTCAGAAGGTGATGGGCAGTTTAGAGTCGGAAAACATGGTTTTTGTAGCATCAATAACTATCATGTTTCTCCTCTCAGTAACATCATTTTGTTAAGGAGTCCTGGGAGCATTATATTGTCTTGTAATACCTTTTTCATCACAAAATATGTCAAGGATTTAGTTCTTAAATTCTATTCCTTGATCACATCTTATGGTTTTGACCTTGTGATCACATTGATTCTTAATTTTCAGAATGAAGTTCTTCAAGATCTCAGGAGTCTCATCCTTAGTACTAAGGAAAAAGACCCAAATGAATCTTATGAAGTCATCTGTGATCACTACACAATATGAGGTCCTTCCTAGACTCATTACACTGGTGGGGCCAAAGAGATCTATATGTAATAAGTGTAGAGGAGTAGTGATATAGTTTCTTTCCTTTGGCTTGTGAGACACTTTGTGTTGCTTCCCTTTCAGGCATGCTACACAGTGGTCATCACTTGTAAACTCTTTCTTTGGTATTCTAGTTACCAAATCATTCTTAATTAATTTATTCATGTTTTTAAAGTTTACATGGCACATTCTTTTATGCCAGAGGAAAGACTTATCACTATCTGCTTTAGATAGAAAGCAAGAAACTTCTCCTGAGGGAGATGTTTCCTGCAGGTCCATCTTGTATATGTTCCTTTTCCTGAGGGCTTTGAGCAGGATATGCTCTTGAGAAATGACCACCCCGGGCTTGAGAATAATGCACTCATGCTTAGTGAAGAGCATGTTGTGTCTCTGATCATAAAACTTGGATACACTCAGTAGATTATACCCAAGCTCTTTGACAAAGTTTACCTTTTCAATGCTGAGCTTACCATTTGTGACCCTGCCCCTTCCAGTAATGTAACCTCCAAGATCTCCTCCAAAAGCAATTGACCCTCCATCAATTTTCTCAAAATTTTAAAGTAGAGAACCATTGCCTGTTATGTGCCTGGAACAACCACCATCCATGATCCATACATTCCTCTTGGTCTTTAGCTGTTCCTGCATAAGAAAGAAATGTTTAGTTACATTTGGAAACCCAAGCCTCATTGGTCTTGGGCTTATCAAGGTGATTTGAAGACAATGTAATAGTAATTGATCCTATGTTCAAGTTTTGAGGATCATCAGCTATTGTTGATGAAGATTTTTCAGTCACTTGGTCTTCCTTTATCTTCCACACCATCTTTGGAAGATTAGACTTGACCTTCAATACTTCGAAAGTTTTGATAACTTTAGAAGTTTTGGAGACTGGACCTTCGGAAGATCTTGCTTTTATTGCAGCAAGCTTCTGTACTTCGGAAGCATTCCTTTCTTTCGAGACAAACTTTTCTTCTGAAGGCAAGTTTTCACTTGTCTTCTTCTTCACCTTGGAGCTTCCAAAAGGAAAAGATTTTCCTTCCAAAGCTATCTTTTCTTTCTTCTTCTTAGAAGTTTTCTTTTTTATTAAGTGGATAGTACTTTTAGGATTATAGATGAAATCCTTAGCAAGATAGGATGTACTACCACACATGATGCAATCCAATTGTTTCCTTCTGAGAGCCTTCTTTTGAGAGACAGACTGAACTTGGTCACTTTCCACCTCCACCTCTATCTTCATCTTCATAGATGATGCAGCAAGCTTCTTAGGGTGAGGCTTGCTTTTGGAACTAGATGGTTCAAGCTGTGTAGCAGTGGTATACAGCTGATCAGCCTTCTTCTCTTTGCTAGAATAAGTTGGACATGAACTAGAACTTCTGGTACTAGAGTTCATAGTTGAGTCTTCAGCCTTCACCACTTCAAATCCTGCAAAGATAAACACTTGTTTTTGCTTAGAGTTAAAGGTGGCCTTGATCTCTTAAGCCTTCTTTGATTTGCTCTTGGCTTTTCTGATCAAGTTCTTTCTATTAGATTTGGTCATCCCAGATTCTTTTCTCTCCTCAGGAGAATAGTGTCCTTTCTTAAAATGATCTTCTTTACTCTTCTCAGAATCATCCTTCACTATCTCCTCTTCATCCTCTTCATTAATGAGGTCTATGAGGGGAATCTCATCTTCACAAGTTCCACACCTTAGAGATCTTACGGATAATAGAGTGTGTGGAGGAGCTATCTCAGTAGATCCCAGTCCCTACTTATTCTGATAACAAACTTTTACATGCAATGATGAGGATATCAAGCTCAGCCTGGCATTTAGTTAACTTAGTGATAAGATCTTTTATCTGAGTCCTGTAGTTGGTATGTTCATGCTTAAGAGTTGAAATGGTTTTCTCTAAATCTTCTATTTTAAGTTTGTAATCTTTCTTAGCTCTTTTGAAATCAACTTTTAAAATGTTTAAGGACTCAAGATCAGACCTCATCTCTAAGTTATAGGACCTATATCTATTAACTTTAGTAATACATTTAGGTGTACAAAGATGTTCCAATACCTTGGCTTCTTCATGATCAGCCATTAATGCTTGGTTTGGAGATGCATCCCCAACCTGAAAGCTCTAGTCAAAGCCTCCTTCTTTAACAGCAACTGCAGTTTGCTACTTGGGCTTCTTATTCTGGGGAGCTCCATCAGTATAGGTTAGTCTGGTTTGTGCTTGGCCACCATTTGTTCTTGGTGCCTTGCACTCTCTAGCAAAGTGTCCCATTTGGTTACAGTTGTAACACTTTACTTTGCTTTTGTCTAACCCAAACTTTCCACTGGTTGCATTTCTAGGAAACTTCCTCCCTGTCCTCTTGTAGAACTTCTTGGCTTTGTGAGTGAGAAGAGCCATCTATTGGACTATTTCCATGTACTCTAGATCATCTGGATGTATACGGTCCAGGTCTTCAAGTGTAAAGAGAAGGTTGCATGTGCTTTCATTAGTAGACACAAAGGCTTATGAAGAGCTTGTCTCTTGGAATGGGCGTCCTTGAATATAGCTCTCTTTTGGTGTCTCCGGGAAGGTGATGAAAGGACCCTTTTGTAAGTTGTTAGGGTAGAAGATGAGATGATGTTGTGGTTCTCTGCAATCCCTTTCAACAACATGAAGAGTTGAACTCTGCTGATTGTTGGAGTTACCAGATGGATTTTGCATGTTCATCTTTATTTGATAGCCACTGAGGATACGATACAACTTAGTGAGAGTAAGGGTCTTAAGGTTCTCAGTCCTCTTAATGACCACACAATAGTGTGTCTATTATCTGGGAAGAGAGGACATGAACTTGCTCACAATGTCCCTGTTCTCAAGAGTTACTCCAACATCCATTAGAGTGTCCACAATCTCAACATACCCGAAGTATTGTTGAGTGATGGTTTCACCTGCCTTAAAGGTGAAGTTCTCAAACTGCTGCTTCAAGAGGTCCTTCTTGTTCTCTTTTGCTTTAGTGGACCCCTCATACATAAGCTTTAGTGCATCCCATAGTTGTTTAGCAGTCTTGAACTTCTTGAAGCCTCTGTAGATGGAGTTTGGAAGAGCAGTTTGGAGAGCGATCATGAATTTCTAATCTGCGATCATGACTTTTTGATCTATATCTATCTTTTTCCACTTTTCTTCAGAGTAGTCAGCTACTTCCTTTGGTATCATACCACCACCAGCAGCTGATGAAAAGGTGGATGGTACATGAGGTCTGGAGACAACAGATCCCCACATCCTGGAGTCTTAAGACATGATGAAGCCTTCCATTCTTTGGCACCAAGTATCAAAATCATCAGGAGTGATTTGTGGAGACTTTGTCATGGTACCGGTTTCCATATCAGCCTTTGTGATAGCTGCCATTTAAGTTGTTAAGTGTTTTGTGAAACTGAAAGGATTTAAGATGGTGAGATCTTACAATCAAGAGCCTAAAAAGCTCTGATACCAATTGCAAGACCGGTTAAAGGGATGGTCAATACAATCAGTCTTACAATGAGGAGAGTGTTAGAACATTTAACATATCAAATAGGGAACCAGGTTTATATGAATGATACTAAGAACACAAGTAAACAATGAGACAGAACTAAGAACAAGAACAGGATGAGTATGGTTTTCAAGAATGCTGTATATTGCTCTCAAGTTCTTTTACAAGTGTTACAAAGCATAAAAAGAAATACAAGAACCTGAGATATTTTATACTACATCCTATAGCTGGCCATACTTTGAAGGCCAGCTGGAAACACTAATCTAGACAACAAGATCAATGTAAAGTAATCTGTCTTTTGACAAGTGACTATGACATGCCATAGCTCACATCCTAATATATTACAAAAAGGATGAAAGGTACAAACTAAAAAGTTACAGACTCTAAACCATAATCTACAGTTGCAAAAGCATGGACCTTTTCACCAACTAATGCAAGTTGGTGAGACTTCAGAGTTGTAGTGGAAAGTGGGTCAGCTTTATACAAAAGTAGATTAGAGAAAGCATGTCTTCTCTGTCGAAAGAAATCAGTCTTCACTTCATTGGCCTCAGAAGACTTTGTCTTTGAAGCTTCGGAAGACTTCATTTTGGCTTCGGAAGATTTGGTCTTTGGCTTCGGAAAATTTTACACTTAGAATAATTTTCTATGAGAAGTGTAAAACTTTCGAAGTAACTTCTACTCTGCACAATGTACATGCAAGCTGGAAGCTCTTTGGTTGCTTTGGTTTCTTTGGTTGCATCAGCCTTTCAAGTATAACCTTACAAGGTATTTCAACACTTGAGGTTAAATCAAACATTCGTATATAAGATAAGGATTTAGAAAATCATTAAGAATTTATATTGTATTCAAAATTTGTGTAAATACAAGATACGCAATAGCTATAAAAGTTTAACTAAAGGGTCTTCATGTTCTTCAAGTTCTATCTAAACATATCAGAAACTTGACCATGAATCTATTGTGCATGTTGGTCATGCGTACAAATTCACCCAACTAGACTTGACATGAACCCTGTTATGTTTTTAAAGTTTGACTTAACAATCCGTTGGTAGTATGTTTTGTTTTCTGAAAATATATATTAATATAAAATAAATATAAACAATGTACATATATTATAAATATATCCATGTTATACATTCATTTTTAGGAGAAAAATAGCATCAAAAGCATCGTAATATGGGTAATAATAATACATTATTTTTATCGTAGAAATACTCAAAGACTTTTCATACTCAAGATGCTATCAAAAATCCACAATTTTATATTTTTTTTATAAAATCACTAGGGTATTTTAGTTTAATAATCCCAAAAATTGTAACTTTTTATCAAAATATACAAAATTTACCATTGATACTAGTCCTTTATGTTAACATAAAAAACATATTAGTTATATGCTAATTTACAAACAAAAAAAAATGGACCATGATAATGGGTCCATCCGAAATTGTTTTATTTAAAAATGGCTACAACCTTTGAAATTATTATTTCAAAATTTCATGAGGTGTTTTAAATTACTTATGTAAACCATTTATTATAGAGGTAAAATAACTAGAATTTTAACTATTTATAAGAGTTACAAAAAATAGACCAATATGATTTGTTGGCAAACCGACCCAAACTATTTTGTCCCGTAGCAAAATTAACTGTTACCCAACCTAGACATCTTGCTATCTATGCTCTACCTATCATTTGTCCTTTACTCTTTACATGTGGTTTTTGCAATAATTTGGTCCTCTTTTTCTTTTACTTTTTTGAATCTTCAGGAAAGTCACAATAAATGGGTTTCACTCTACTAGTTTTCTATAATAAACTCTATAACTATTCTCCTCTTTCTTTCTGGGATATTAGCCATGAACATGAGAACATTTTACAAAGATATCTCAAATATATTATAACCAATTAGACCCATAGGATGATTCAGAAGAAGAAACGGGCTGGAAAGTCATCCATGGAATAGTTTATCAAGCTCCCTAATACAAGTGTGTTAGAATAGTGTTTTAAGTGTCTAAACGTTAAATATTACGTATGATTATTCATTTTTATGCATGTGATTAAGTTGAATAGGTTAACTATGAGTTGGAAGTGATTTTGTAGGTAAAACAAGCAAGTTGGAAGTTTACATGGTGAAACAAGTTAGTGGATAGGTCAAGAAACAAAGATTCAAAGTGCAACAGAAAGGCTTCCATCGTAGCCTACTGTAACCACCGTAGGCTACGCCAGCTCCAAGTAAAAATCAGTAGAATGCATCCCAGCGTAGGCTATGCTGGCTGGCATAGCCTACGCCAGGGCCGCCTTGGAACACCTATAAAACCGCGTTTTTGTTATGTTTCACCCACCACTTGCCCCCCATTCGACCTAGAACATTTTGAGATGAATTTTAAGAGTTCTTAGGTCATTAATTCACCATTCCACCTCTCTCAAACAACATACAATCATCTATTATGCAAATCAACAATGGTTTTGAAGATCATTCAAGAATAATGAGCGGCTAATCCTCTCGTGATCTACTTCGGGTAATAGGTTTTGTGTGATTAGGTTTTTATTCATGTTCAACTTGTCTTGGGATTAAACTTTAGAACCCGTTAAGTTTTTTTATAAGTTTAACTTATGTTTTGATTATTAAAACAATTGTTTTAGTTAACCATTATTTGAATGTTATATAATCTTGCGTGAGTTATATGGTTGCAAAGTTTTGGTTACTAATTGAATTGGTATTGTGTACTAAGACCCATTAAGTCTTGATTATCAATATCACTTAATGATTACACGCATAGAATCCCTGTTAAGGATTTTTCACCAAGTTGGTCTAAACAATTACCGAAAATCAACCCTTGATACCGGGGTGGATTATTATTTCTCATAGTTGTCTTCTTAATTAATTTTCATTATTTGCAATTTGTTATCCTAGTTCGCTTGTTAATTATTTCAAAATCCAATTTTCACGGCCAAGAGGCAATAGTATAAGTAGTTCAATAATTTAGTTTTAGTTAAGTAACTTAATTAAATAATCAAACGAATCGAGTAACACTAACCACATGCTCCCCATGGATACGATACCTGACTTAACCTAGCTACCTAGGTTGATTAGGTTTTTGCATGACCCTAGCGACAGGTCATCAAAATGGCATCGTTACCGGGGAATCGATGTGCTTGGTGTTTTGTTATTTGATTTGTTTAGTTTCGTTTAATTGTCCTTGCTTTATTTCTTTTATTTCTGTAACACCTGAAAAAATTTTAAAAGGCGAGAAAGAAAGAATAAATGTGCAGAAGAAGGAAGAAACGCAATTTAACCCAAGTTGAGGGGCTAAATGTGTCAAAAGTATAAAAAGTTGGTACAAAAGTGGGCATGGCCGCCCACTCTATTTGCACACCACTTTTCATTCGGATTGTAGAGAGAGAAAGCAGAGAAGAGCTTCGGATTGTGAAGAAGGAAGAAGAAGAATTCGAATTCAAGGTAAGAATTCATCGTTTTAAGTTGTTCTTGGCTGGCCTATGCCTCGGTTGCATGCTTATGTGTGTTTTGTTGTGTTCGGGTGTGTCTTTTTGGTGGGTTTCTAGGTGGTTGAACTCATAGTGCAAACGGGTTTGAAGGAAGTCACACTCGAAGGCTGCAAAGGTGAGTTCTAGATCTTCGGTTTCTATGTTTTAAACCTGTTTTGGGGCTGGAAATGAATGTAACTAACTTTTTATATGACCAGTATTTTATACCGTAAGTTTGGCCCTGTTCTTTCAATATGTCTGTTAGGGCCTACACGTTTTGCTCGGTTTACGTGGTTGTATGCTTGTTCTAAGAGTTTAGCATGCTATATCGGTGCGATGAATGTATAAGAATGAGGATTGGGAACTGATTATAGTGTAAGATGCGGTTTTAGGTTAGTTGATCATCCGCATTAAGTTTGAATATTTGCATAAGTGTTGTTCATCCGCATTTGTTGTATTTTCATCCGCATTTGTTTTGTCCATGCGCATTAGATTCAGTTATCCGCATTTGTTTCATGCGCATTTCTTTGGGACAGAATATTTTCTAAGGTGTTCATCCGCATTTGGTTACTCATCCGCATTTGTCTGTTCGCCCGCATTTGTTTACTCATCCGCATTTGTCTGTTCATCCGCAATTGTTTGCTCATCGGCATTTCTTTAAGGAGACAGAATTTTCTGAGATTTTGGGATGTAGAGCTTAAGTGTTAAGAAAGGAGGTTTTATGAGGGATTGTGCTTGTTTACGATTTGCATGCTTTGTATGCTGTTGTGATGATGTTGTTTCATGTTATGTTTATGTCGTGACCTTACGTGGTGTGACGTATGTTTATGCTTATGTAAAGTATTACTTAACGAAAGTGGAAGAAAACTTAAATGATGTAAGAAAGAATGAATGCATGCATTAATGAACGATCGGAAGTAAGAAAAGTCTTGCAAGCACTGTAAGGAGGTTCACACCCAATGAAGGGTGTTAGCTCAATGGTGTGCGGGTTAGCTACCCCAGAAGGATGCACACTGGGGTCTAGTCTTTGTGACTGACCATACGTACGGGACCATTGTCGCTTACCCCAGTGCTGGGCCCGCCTAGTGCATGATGTTTGAAGTCTATTTTAAGTCTTCGGCCCAGTACCCGCCTTGTGCATGATGTTTAGGGTATAGCACATGGCATTGGTCCAAATGATGATACCCCGGTGCTGGGCCCGCCTCGGGCATGATGTTTGAAGTCTATTTATAGTCTTCGGCCCAGTACCCGCGTTATGCATGATGTTTGGGGTATAGCTCGAGGCATTAGCCTGGAGCATAGAGAAGTGAAAGTAATAATGATCGAATGAAATGTACGATAAGAAAGAGAATGAATGAATGAATGTAAGTTGATGATGATGAAAGATAATAATGAGATTATCTATTTGTACGTATGATGTTTGATCGCTTACGAAAGTAAAGTACGGTTTTAAACATAAGAAAAGTATCTTCATTTATAAAACTAGAACTCACTCAGCAACGCTGACTTTTATGTATTTTCCAGTTGGCAGGTAATGTTGCTGAGGATGATACGGGGCAGCTACTTGGCGTTTTTGGGATGGCATCCATTGTTTAAATTATGATGTTTTTGCATTGTAATGCGAACAAACAATATTTTGTAACGATCATGAATGTTGTATTATTTTGCAAAAGCAATGAATGAAATGATTTTAAATTATTCTGCTGCGTTGTTTTAGTACACCTAAATATATGTGTTATATTTTATGTGCAATGATTGACCAGCTGTAAGCGTCCCGGGAACGGGGCCTTACAAGTTGGTATCAGAGCCAAAGTTTAAGTGAAACGGGTAAATATTTTCGAAAGAAACCTAAACTTAAACTGAAAATGGGACAAACGGAAAGGATGCCAGTCCGAGTAGCTGCGTGCCATCAGGTATTTTCTTAATGTTAACCGGTATTACGTGCGCATGTTATGTGATTTATGTGCTTCTTAGTAGATTTAGATACTGATGTAGTCAGGATAGGAAATGCTTGGGGTATGAAGAGTAGAGTAAGTGGCTAATCACAACTGGCCACTGTAATTAGGGACTTACTATACTTGACATAAACTGAGCTATTACCTTGAATGACCGTGTTGGTGTTTGAATCTTGTAGCGTGTTAGAGGATGGCCAGTGGAAGATCTTCGAAGGCTTCTCGAGGTGGAGGTCGTGGTGGACGTGGTGCTGGACCACGGGTCACGAGGGGAAGGCCTAGGGCTGAAGAGGTGGCTCACGAAGAGCCCGAGACCCCTCATCCGAGGGTGGTGATGAGGTGCCAATTTAAGGGCCTCAGTGAAGGAGGCGGTGATGGAAGAGGTTCACCAGGTCATGCAGACGATTCTACCGTCTGTGGTGACCGAAGTGATTAAGGTTGTACGAGAAGGAGAGAGGAAGAAAAGGAGAAGACCCGCGGAGGAAAGGGAGCAACCGGAGACTGAGACGGTTGTCTCCAGTGAAGAAGAAGGAGAAGAGCCTGTGCAGGAGATGGCACGAGGCTGTAACTATGGGGCATTTCAAAGATGCAAGCCCCGACTTTTAACGGAAATGGCACTACGGCTGCTGCTCACCGGTGGGTGAGAGAGATGGAAGCTGTTCTAGATATCAGCGAGTGCCGGGTAGATCAGAAGGTGAAGTTTGCCACCCACTCATTTATGGACTCGGCCCTATGTTGGTGGGACAATATTGTCCAGGCCGAGGGTAGTAGAGCGATTGGCAGGATGAGGTGGAATGAGTTGAAGAAACTGGTGATCGAGGAGTTTTGTCCTCACCGAGAGCTCGACAAGGTTGAGAGGGAGTTCCTACAGCTGGAGGCGGGAACCATGACACATCAGCAATATACCACCAAATTCAATGAGATGGCACGGCTGGTGCCAGATCAGGTGACACCCTTGTCACAAAAGATTAAGAGATATATTCAGGGCTTGCCAGCGGACATCCGCAGGCACATGATCGCCGCCCGACCTAGCACGTTTAGGTTAGTGGTTTATCTGGCAGGGAGGCTGTATGATGAACGGGAAGTGGTGGTGGCTGAGGTGAGTAAGAAAGGTGGTGGTGACCGGAACTAGAATGGGAAGAGGTTTGGTAGGGGTGGTGCCCCGACAGACAACAAGCGTGCACGGGTGGATGACCGCCGTGTGGTCACATCTGGTGCAGGGTCGAAGAGGTGTGGTAAGTGTGGAAAGGAGTATTTCGAGAATGTAGGCAGGGATCGAATGTATGCTTCCTGTGTGGGAGGACAGGGCATATAGCAAAGGATTGTCGTATGGCCAGATGTTTTAACTGTGGTGGAGAGGGTCACATAAGCAGGGAATGCAAGAGGCCAAGGTCTGAGAGTTCCAGAGTGAAGAAGACGACCAGAACCGAAGGGCAGAAAGCAAGCACCAGAGCATTCACGATGACCCAGGAGGAGGCTAGGACGGACCCCGACGTTGTGTCAAGTACGTTCCTAGTAAACCAAACTCTTGCCTCAGTGTTATTTGATTCCGGTGCTGGTAAGAGCTTCATTTCTGCTGCCTTTTGTGCTAAGTTGCCTTTAAGGAGTAGGAGTATTGACGAGCCCTTCGATGTAGAAACTGCCATAGGTAAGTCTACCAGGATTTCTGAGATGATGGAAGGCTGTGTCATAGAAGTAGAAGGTCATAAATTTCCTGTTAGACCATTCGTGATGACCTTAGGCGATTTCGATGTTGTCCTAGGAATGGACTGGTTAGCGGCCTACGAGGCGAATATCGTATGTAGCAAGAAGATGATTGGACTGACTGCGCCTGATGGGAGTTTGGTGACGATCTACGGTGATCGAGTTACGACCATCCCGAAGGTGATTTCGATGGCGGTGGCGGGAAAGTGCATGAGGCATAGATGTAGTGCCTACTTGGCCTACGTGAAAGATGTTGATGCGCCAACACCACAATTGTCTGATGTACCGGTTGTGTGTGAGTTCCCAGATGTGTTTCCTAAAGATTTACCAAGTGTACCGCCTGACCATGAGATTGAGTTTCAGATCGACCTGATACCCGGTGTCCAACCTGTTGCTAAGGCACCGTATCGGTTAGCCCCCTCTGAGCTGAAGGAATTGATGGAGCAACTACAAGAGTTGCTTGATAAGGGGTTCATTAGACCGAGTATCTCTCCATGGGGTGCCCCGATTTTGTTTGTAAAGAAGAAGGATGGTAGTATGAGGATGTGTATTGACTACCGCGAGCTGAACAAGTTGACGGTGAAGAATCGGTATCCATTGCCGAGGATTGATGACCTGTTTGATCAGCTCCAAGGTGCCAGTTGGTTTTCGAGAATAGATCTCCGATTTGGTTACCATCAGTTGAAGGTGAAGGAGCAGGATGTTCCTAAAACAGCTTTTCGTATGCGTTATGGACACTACGAGTTCCTCGTTATGTCTTTCGGTTTAACCAATGCGCCAGCTGCTTTTATGGATCTGATGAATCGAGTGTGTCGGCCGATATTGGATAAATCAGTGATTGTGTTCATCGATGATATCTTGATTTATTCGAAGAGCAAGGTGGAACATGCCGGTCACATTCGAGAGGTATTAGAGACGTTGAGAAGGGAGAAGTTGTATGCTAAGTTCTCCAAGTGCGCATTCTGGTTGCACGAGGTTCAGTTTTTGGGTCACGTGGTGAATCCCGAGGGGATTATGGTAGACCCGGAAAAAGTGGAAGCTGTGATGCAATGGAAGTCTCCAAGGACGCCATTCGAGATCCGTAGTTTCTTGGGGTTGGCGGGCTATTATAGGAGATTCATCCAAGTCTTCTCTAAGATAGCTTCTCCACTGACCAAGTTGACCCGTAAGGATGTGAAGTTTGTTTGGGGTCAAGAGCAAGAGAAGGCTTCGAAGAGTTGAAGACGAGGTTGACTCAAGCTCCTGTCTTATCATTACCCGAAGGGAGCAAGGATTTGGTGGTTTATTCAGATGCTTCTTACTCGGGATTGGGTTGCGTACTAATGCAGCGAGGAAAGGTTATAGCTTACGCATCCCGATAATTGAAGGTTCATGAGGTTAATTACCCTACTCATGATTTGGAGCTAGCAGTTGTGGTCTTTGCATTAAAAATTTGAAGGCACTACCTGTACGGGATGAGGTGCACCATCTTCACTGACCACAAGAGCTTGAAGTACTTCTTCGAGCGGAAGGATTTGAACATGAGACAAAGGAGGTGGTTGGAACTGATAAAGGATTATGATTGTGAAATCCATTACCATCCGGGCAAAGCCAACGTAATGGCGGATGCCCTTAGCCGAAAAGTGAGGCCTGAACCAATCCAGGTGAAGGCTTACCAACTGATTTTAACCTCCGATGTGATGAAGAAGGTCAAGGAGTTTCAAGATGAGGCGTTGAAGGAAGATCATCTTAACTCTGAAAGGATGAAAGGTCTAGTCGTGGAATTGGGTGAAAACACTCTCGGTGTTAGAACCCGATTCGGACGAATGTGGATTCCTCGCTACAGGGATT
This sequence comes from Flaveria sonorensis, assembly GCA_025506505.1. Classification (NCBI taxonomy): domain Eukaryota; kingdom Viridiplantae; phylum Streptophyta; class Magnoliopsida; order Asterales; family Asteraceae; genus Flaveria; species Flaveria sonorensis. The sequence continues at coordinate 2,140,606 of CM046435.1, forward strand.
TACGTGGGAGAATTATGGATGAAGCTCATAAGACTCGATACTCCATTCATCCTGGTGCCACGAAAATGTATCAAGATATGAAGAAAGATTATTGGTGGCCGGGTATGAAGCGTGACGTAGTGGAGTACGTGAGTAAGTGCCTTACTTGCTTGCAAGTGAAGGCGGAGCATCAGAAGCCATACGGTAAGATCCAACCTTTGGATATACCCGAGTGGAAGTGGGAGCATATCACCATGGACTTTATCACGAAGCTACCACGTACCGTGAAGGGGTACGATGCCATATGGGTGATAGTCGACCATCTGACGAAGAGTGCTCACTTCCTACCGATCCGAGAGACGTATTCATCTGAGAAGTTAGTGGATCTATTCATCAGGGAGATTGTAACTCGTCACGGTGTGCCGGTGTCTATTGTTTCTGATCGTGACACTCGGTTTACATCTAAGTTCTGGAAGAGATTTCATGATGCAATGGGGACGAGGTTACACATCAGCACGGCTTATCATCCACAGACGGATGGTCAGTCGGAGAGAACTATTCAGACGCTAGAAGATATGCTTCTGGCATGCGTCATTGACTTTGGAGGAAGCTGGGATGACCACTTACCGTTAGCTGAGTTCTCATATAATAACAGTTATCATGCCAGTATTGGTATGCCCCCTTATGAGATGCTATATGGTAGGAGATGTAGAACACCCGTTTGTTGGGGTGATATTGGTCAGAAGGAGTTAGGGAGTATTGAGGTGATTGAGGCTATGACTGAGAAGCTCAAAAAGATCAAAGCCTTTATGAAGGCAGCCAAAGATAGGCAGAAGTCGTATGCCGATAAGAGACGTAGACCGATTGAATTCCAGGTGGGCGATAGAGTTATGTTGAAAGTCTCACCTTGGAAAGGTATCATTCGGTTCAGGAAGCAGGGCAAGTTGAGCCCGAGATACATAGGGCCTTTCCGAATCATTTCTCGTGTAGGAGAGGTGGCCTACAGGTTGGAGTTACCCGATGACTTAAGTGGAATTCACCCTACATTCCATGTATCTCATCTGCGGAAGTGTTTAGCTGACAAAGATATGGTTGTACCATTGGAAGACATTGAAGTTGATGAAAGGCTCAATTATGTGGAGCAACTAGTGGCAATCGTTGACCGCAAGGAGAAACGGTTAACGAATAAAGTGGTTCCCCTGGTGCGTGTACAGTGGAAGCACAGGAAGGGATCCGAGTCTACGTGGGAGACTGAAGAAGATATGAGGCAGCATTACCCACATTTGTTTGAGGAGTAACAGGTTTCGGGGACAAAACCTATATAAGGGGGGTGGACTTGTAACACCCGGAAAATTTTAAAAGGCGAGAAAGAAAAAATAAATCTGCAGAAGAAGGAAGAAACGTAATTTAACCCAAGTTGAGGGGCTAAATGTGTCAAAAGGACAAAAAGTATAAAAAGTTGGTACAAAAGTGGGCATGGCGGGCCACTCTATCTGCACACCACTTTCATTCAGATTGTAGAGAGAGAAAGCAGAAAACAGCTTCGGATTATGAAGAAGGAAGAAGAAGAATTCGAATTCAAGGTAAGAATTCATCGTTTTAAGTTGTTCTTGGCTGGCCTATGCCTCGGTTGCATGCTTATGTGTGTTTTGTTGTGTTCAGGTGTGTGTTTTTGGTGGGTTTCTAGGTGGTTGAACTCATAGTGCAAACGGGTTTGAAGGAAGTCACACTTGAAGGCTGCAAAGGTGAGTTCTAGATCCCCGGTTTCTATGTTTTAAACCTGTTTTAGGGCTGGAAATGCATGTAACTAACTTTTAATATGACCAGTATTTTGTACCGTAAGTTTGGCCCTGTTCTTTCAATGGGTGTGTTAGGGCCTGCACGTTTTGCTCGGTTTACGTGGTTGTATGCTTGTTCTAAGAGTTTAGCATGCTATATCGGTGCGATGAATGTATAAGAATGAGGATTGGGAACTGATTATAGTGTAAGATGCGGTTTCAGGTTAGTTGATCATCCGCATTAAGTTTGAATATTTGCATAAGTGTTGTTCATCCGTATTTGTTGTATTTTCATCCGCATTTGTTTTGTCCATGCGCATTAGCTTCAGTCATCCGTATTTGTTTCATGCGCATTTCTTTGGGACAGAATATTTTCTAAGGTGTTCATCCGCATTTGGTTACTCATCCGCATTTGTCTATTCGCCCGCATTTGTTTACTCATCCGCATTTGTCTGTTCATCCGCAATTGTTTGCTCATCGGCATTTCTTTAAGGAGATAGAATTTTCGGAGATTTTGGGATGTAGAGCTTAAGTGTTAAGAAAGGAGGTTTTATGAGGGATTGTGCTTGTTTACGATTTGCATGCTTTGTATGCTGTTGTGATGATGTTGTTCCATGTTATGTTTATGTCGTGACCTTACGTGGTGTGACGTATGTTTATGCTTATGTAAAGTATTACTTAACGAAAGTGGAAGAAAACTTAAGTGATGTAAGAAAGAATGAATGCATGCATTAATGAACGATCGAAAGTAAGAAAAGTCTTGCAAGCACTGTAAGGAGGTTCACACCCAATGAAGGGTGTTAGCTCAACGGTGTGTGGGTTAGCTACCCTAGAAGGATGCACACTGGGGTCTAGTCTTTGTGACTGACCATACGTACGGGACCATTGTCGCTTACCCCGGTGCTGGGCCCGCCTAGTGCATGATGTTTGAAGTCTATTTATAGTCTTCGGCCCAGTACCCGCCTTGTGCATGATGTTTAGGGTATAGCACATGGCATTGGTCCAAATGATGATACCCCGGTGCTGGGCCCGCCTCGGGCATGATGTTTGAAGTCTATTTATAGTCTTCGGCCCAGTACCAGCGTTATGCATGATGTTTAGGGTATAGCTCGAGGCATTAGCCTGGAGCATAGAGAAGTGAAAGTAATAATGATCGAATGAAATGTACGATAAGAAAGAGAATGAATGAATGAATGTAAGTTGACGATGATGAAAGATAATAATGAGATTATCTATTTGTACGTATGATGTATGATCACTTACGAAAGTAAAGTATGGTTTTAAACGTAAGAAAAGTATTTTCATTTATAAAACTAGAACTCACTCAGCAACGCTAACTTTTATGTATTTTCCAGTTGGTAGGTAATGTTGCTGAGGATGGTACGGGGCAGCTACTTGGCATTTTTGGGATGGCATCCATTGTTTAAATTATGACGTTTTTGCATTGTAATGCAAACAAACAATATTTTGTAACGATCATGAATGTTGTATTATTTTGTAAAAGCAATGAATGAAATGATTTTAAATTATTCCGCTGCGTTGTTTTAGTACACCTAAATATATGTGTTATATTTTATGTGCAATGATTGACCAGTTGTAAGCGTCCCGGGAACGGGGCCTTACAATTTCCTTGTTACGGTTTGTGTTTTTCAGTGTGCAGGTGATAGGTTGCATGCATACTCGATATTCGGGTAGGATATCACCACTTGTGTTTGATCCAGAGATTGAAAGGTCGGCAAGAGAAAATCGTGTTCTACATCGAGCGGGAATCCCAGTACCACCAATTTCCCGTGAAATTGACTAAGCGGCTTCTAGTTCATCTCAGTCGAGAGAGATGGAACCATTAAATGTTCAACAAGGAGGGAATGTAGTCCTAAACCAAAACACACCGGTGAACCCTAATAACCAAAATCAAAACCCAAATCCACATCCACCACCAAATAACAACCGCAATAACAACCAAAATCAACCACCACCCAATAATAACCTGAATCAAAATAATGTCAAGCAAGGAGACGACTTTGATCATGTGAGCATGCATAGTGTTCACATGGGCAATGAAGATTATGAGGATGAGTGGAACAACAATGAAGATGGTCATGGTGTGAATTATGATGCTTGGGATGGAAATCGTGGTGAAGGTAATGTATATAATGGGAATAATAACAATTGGAGGAACGATCAATATGGATGGAATGCACCACATATCAATCAACAATGAGGTGGAGTCAATAATAATGTCAACCAGCCAAGAAGACCTCAAGGAGCTCAAGTACAAGGTCTGGATAGCCATTTCAGACCGGCTATTTCTGAAAATCCGAATCCTATTGCACCTACAAACTAGAGAGGAAGAGCTTTTGACGTACACCCTCACTATCTCACCATCCTTCCTGCATTTAAGGGTACTGCAACAGAAGAACCATATGTGCATCTTGCTAAATTTGATGCCATATGCAACACTATTGGCGGAAACCACTTCACACAAGACGAAGTGAGGTTACAGTTATTTCAATATACCTTGAAAGATTGGGCGAAGCAGTGGTTCCTCACCTTACCTGAAAATAGTATTCATACTTGGCAAGAGATACAAAGGGTTTTTCTTGAAGGATACTACTCTATGGGAAAGACAAGTGATGCAAGAGAGGCCATTTGATCTTTTCAACAACAAGTGGGTGAGTAATTTCATGAGGCATTTACAAGATTCAAGGATTTGATCCGTATATGTCCTCATCATGGTATTGAAAGGTGGGAAGTGATTAAGGCATTTTCAGATGGACTAACACCAGAAGAAAGGAAATACTTGTATTCTACAAGTAATGGAACATTCTTAACTAATCACGAAGATATGGATTGGGAATTCCTAGAACAAATGTGCAAGAATTCCAAAGCTCAAGCTTTGGCTAGTAGACAGTCAAAGCCCGCTTTGACAAGGTCAACCACCATTGATTATGAGACTAAAGAAAGAATTGCATCTTTGAAAAGACAATTGGCCAAATTAGGACATGCGAGGACTAAAGATGTAGCTTTAGTTGGATTTAATGTATGTAATGAATGTGGTGAACTGGGGCATGCAACTGCAAAGTGTCTGTTGCTTTTAGGTCAACATGAAGAGGTGAATCAAGAATATGGAGAAAGAAAAAAGTTTGATATGAACTCCAATACTTATCACCCCGGTTTGAGAAATCATCCAAACTTTAAGTATGGAAATGCTTCAAACCAGATGAACCCTAATTTTCAAGGCAGTAATCAAGGTGGTCAAGCATATCAGAACAAACCACAAGGAAATTACAATCAAAATGGTTATCAAAGAACCTCATATTCTCAAGGAAACAATCAAGGGAGCTACAACCATACAGGTTAACAAGTTGGTGGTGTAGAGTCTACAAATGCAAAGTTGGATGCTTTAATGAACATGATGAAAGAGAATATGCAAGTGAACAAGAGAGAAAATGAAATTAGGGACAAAGCTTATGAAGCCTTAAACAAACAAGTGGGACAACTTGCAAAGGATGTGGCTCAATTAAAAGGAACCCTGGAAAGCTACCGAGTGATACCATGATCAATCCTCAACATCAAGGAACCAGCACAAAAAATATGAGAAATGCTCACATCAATCCGGTTAGTCTCTTTCCTGACTCTGAAATTATTGATAATGACTTTACTTCTTTTTCACAACAAGTTGCAGATAAGGAAGAGAAAGCCGATACAGTGGAAGAGAGTGACCTAGGAGCACCCATCATTCCAATCAAAATGGGGAAGTTGAAGATAAAAAGAGCACTTTTGGATTATAGAGCAGTTGTTAGTATCTTGCCAGGTATGTTATATGATCAGTATGACTTCGGTCCTTTAGAGGAAGTTCAAACCACTGTGGTGTTAGCTGACTTGACTCAAAAATTTTCTCAGGGGATGGTAAAGAATGTTATAATCAAGTTGGGAGAATTTTACTACCCTGTGGACTTTATGGTGCTTGATTATGCACCAATGAGGACGAAAGAGCAACCGAATGTCATATTGGGTCGACCATTTTTAGCATTACCATTGTCAAATCAACTGTCGGAATGGAACAATTGACATGACTTACAAAACTCGTAAGTTATGTTTTAATGTATTTTCCAAGTCGGTTAATTATTTTTTTAATGATAAAGTTTTTATGGCAGATATGACTAACGTGTGTATACCTACTTATACTTCACATGTAAGCATGAACACCACTTTTGAGAATGATTTTGAGTATGACAGGGATAAGCACGTGGACTTGAAGGAATTAGTGGATTTAAAAGAAAAGAAAGAGCCAATTATGAAGATGGAAACAAAAGATGAGAAACCTAAAATGAAGAAAAAAGTTGGCGATCCACTTGATCCTATAAAAGACAAAGTTGAGGCATTAATGTTTGGGCCATAATGCGATCTAGTTGAAGAACTACCGGATCATTTGAAGAATACCAGAGTCAAGCATCCTAATCGACCACCATGAGTGGTCGCAGGTATGGTCTGGCTGAAGACCTAAAACTTAACGCTAATCCGGAGGCAACCCGAAGTTAATTTTTATGTTTGATGTGTCTGTTTAAGTAGTTTATTTTGGTAATCGTTACATTTGCGTCTGGGTCAGCTCGGGTTGAAAAAGTCGTTTGTGTTGATTAATTGAATAAATGGATTTGAAAAGAAAAAAAATTCACACACTTAACTTAAATACCATACATTGGGGAGAATGTATTCAAGTTTGGGGATAAGGGAAAATTTGGAAAATTTTTATTGTTTTTAAGCAATCCAATCGAACACGAAAACGATAAGCATACCAATTGATTCTTTCCATGTTTGATGTAAGGGTCCTTAGTCATGGTCTAATTCTAATATAGCAAAAATAATTGTGTTAGCAACATTTTTAGAAAAAAAAAATTAAGAACTGCCTAGTTCGGGTTAACAGGATATTAGTGTAATAAGCAAAGTTTAAGTGTGAGGATGTGATACGAGTGTGTTGGAATAGTGTTTTAAGTGTCTAAACGTTAAATATTACGTATGATTATTCGTTTTTATGCATGTGATTAAGTTGAATAGCTTAACTATGAGTTGGAATTGATTTTGTAGGTAAAACAAGCAAGTTGGAAGCTTACATGGTGAAACAAATCAGTGGATATGTCAAGAAACATTATTCAAAGTGCAGTAGAAAGGCTTCCACCGTAGCCTACTGTAGCCATCGTAGGCTACGCCAGCTCCAAGTAAAAATCAACAGAATGCATCCCAGCGTAGGCTACGCTGGCTGGCGTAGCCTACGCCAGGGCAACCTTGGAACACCTATAAAACCGAGTTTTTGTTATGTTTCACCCACCACTTGCCCCCCATTCGACCTAGAACATTTGAGACGAAGTTTGAGAGTTCTTAGGTCATTAATTCACTATTCCACCTCTCTCAAACAACATACAAACATCTATTATGCAAATCAACAACGGTTTTGAAGATCAATTATGAACAATGAGTGGCTAATCCTCTCGTATCTACTTCAGGTAATAGGTTTTGTGTGATTAGGTTTCTGTTCATGCTCAACTTGTCTTGGGATTAAACTTTAGAAACCATTAAGTTTTTTTATAAGTTTAACTTATGTTTTGATTATTTAAACAATTGTTTTAGTTAACATTTATTTGAATGTTATATAATCTTGCGCGAGTTATATGGTTGCAAAGTTTTGGTTACTAAATGAATTGGTATTGTGTACTAAGACCCATTAAGTCTTGATTATCAATATCACTTAATCATTACACGTATAGAATCCCTGTTAAGGATTTTCCACCAAGTTGGTCTAAACAGTTACCGAAAACCAACCCTTGATCCCGAGGTGGATTACTATTTCTCATAATTGTCTTCTTAATTAATTTTCATTATTTGTAATTTGTTTTCCTAGTTCACTAGTTAATTATTTTAAAATCCAATTTTCACAGCCAAGAGGCAATAGTATAAGTAGTTCAATAATTTAGTTTTAGTTAAGTAACTTAATTAAATAATCAAACGAATTGTGTAACACTAACCACATGCTCCCCGTGGATACGATACATGACTCACCCTAGCTACCTTGGTTGATTAGGTTTTTGCATGACCCCAACGACAGGTCATCACTCCCATTAATGTTAGCTACTTTGTGTTCATGTCGGGTCGGTGTCCAAATCTTTAGGATGACACTAACCACCATGATATTTGCTTTATTGGGCCTCTTATCATCCTCCAACCATGGCAGTGTTATGACTACCATCGTCCTAGTATAGGTTTGAATGGGCTTATTCGCAGGCTTCTCCTCGACCCGCCTTTACAAAACATTAAAGGGTACCAAGTGGAAGAAAACCACTTCTAAAACATCATTCATGTTTCAAGGTATATCATTTGCAATCTTCTTTGTTCTCAATGCTTTGATTTGGGGAGAAAAATCTTCTAGAGTCATACCATTTAGCACCATGTTTGTTCTTCTGTGCTTATGGCTTGGGATTTCTGTACCGTTAGTCTTTATTGGTGGTTACTTAGGGTTCAAGAAACCTATTATCGAAGATCCCGTTAAAACAAACAAATCCCAGACAAGTTCCTGAACAACCCTGGTACGAGAAGCCTATTTTTTTCAATTCTTGTTGGTGGGAATCTTCCTTTCGGGGCAATATTAATCGAGCTTTTCTACGTTTTAACATCCATTTGGTTTAACCGGTTCAACTACATAGTCGGGTTTTTATTCATCACATTCATGATATTACTAATAATGTGTGCAGAAATAGCAATCGTTTTGTGTTACTTCTAGTTATGTGGTGAAGACTACAACTTGTGTGGTTGGCTTATTTGACCACGGGTTCATCAACTTTATTCGTATTTTTATACTCAATTTTTCTACTTCTTCACGAAGTTGGAAATTACCAAATTTGTTTTGGGTCTTTTATACTTTAGGTACATGTTAATTGCTTCATACGCTTTCTTTACGTTACGTTCGGGTTCTATGCTTGTTTATGGTTTGTGTGAAAACTTTATTCATCTTTGAAGATAGATTGATGTAAAGAATGAAAACCAAGGGGATGACTACAAATGAAAGGAGCAGTGTTAGTTTAATGTTACTTTTGGCTTGTAAGAAACAATATTTGAGGCTATGATAAGCAATTAACTTATCATTACTAACTATATGAATGACCAATTGTGTCGAGTAGAGTCTTGGGTTGACGAGTTGAATTTAGTGAACCTGATCCGTGTATTAATTCATGTCAAATGAACTAGTTTTAACATGCACACTTAAACCAACTATACTAGACATGATCCCATTCATATGATTATCTAATAAAGTCAGGACTTTATAAACATATAAGGTTGTCAACTCGGATATCGTATAGCTTAACTTGGACATCGTCCATCTAACAAACAAGTTAAATATGTCAACCCAAACAAAACATGTTTATTAGAAGAGTTTAAATCGTTAACAAAAAACTTGATTATATTCATATTGTATTTCACATCTTGTCATGAATTCACTCCTCATTAACTATCATGTTAGCTGATTTAATTGTTCAAGACTTTTAAGGTAATTAATTAATAGAAACTACAATGTATGTATATATGTGCATGTATATGTTTGCAAGCACATGCATGTATACACATCACACATGCATATATACATATCTATGTACATACTTAAACCAGGGGCGTCTCAACGTTTTTGGAGGCCTAAAGCGAAAATAAAATTGGAGGTCTTTTTAAACTTTATTGTCAAAAATATCCTCTTTTATTATTGTTTGGTTGTTTATTTTTGGTATTTAGGTTGTTCATTGTTTGGTTAAAATAAAATTAGAGGTTTTTTTAAACTATCTCGTTAAAAATATCCTCTTTTATCATTGTTCGGTTGTTTATTTTGGGTACTTAGGTTGTTCATTGTTTGGTTCGTTTACTTGTGCACTATGTGTTTCTTCATCACTCATTAGTTGATTTTGGGTCGTCATTAGGATTTTTTAAGAATAATTTGATTGTTGATTAGAATCATTTTGAGCATCATTTTGATTGTTCATTAGGATTATTGTATAAATATTCATGTTCTCTAATTCGTGTTGAGATGTTCGATCAAAATATCAAATCTAAAATACAAAAACAATTCCTAAATCAAATATTCAACATAAAATCAAATTTCATTTATTAAAACAAATGCCTAAATCAAATACAAAACTAAAACAAATTCCTATATCAAATATTCAAAGAAATTCCTAATTACTAAATCAAATATCCAAAAGTCAATCAGAGAAGTAAACTAAAACCAAAACAAGTAAATCAAATATCCAAACAAAGCACTCAAATAAAGTGAATTAGAGAACGTCAAAACACAAACCAGAGCCCTTAGTACCTTACTCGCGAAGATGCAGTCAATTGGAAAAGCAATTAGAAGGCCCTACTACCTTAATCACGTATACAGTGATGGCATCGGAGTTCTAAGTTCGCAAATCACAAGGTGTCTGGGTGGGTTCACGAGGTGGTTGTTTTGGTTGTCTCTTCGCAACAAATCGCATCAAATCACAAGCTATGTTCGCAACAATTAGCAATCTGCAACATGTGAATGATGAAATCGTAGCCTCGTAGGGTTCTTAACCATTCGGGAATTGTGATGTGATGAACTTGCTTTAACTTGTTAGAAGAAATTGGGCCTAAATCCCTAGTTTATTTTTTTAAGCTATTGGCCGCCCCTGACTTAAACATGGATGTTTCCACATGCACGCACACAGGGTGGTTCGATTGTATAAAAAAACAAGTTATTGCTTAGGGCCCATGTATTTTAGGGGGGGGGGGGGGGGGGGGGGGGAAATTTCTTGATTATATACTACATCGGACTTCAATTTTCGATTATTTGAATATGGTTTGTAATTTTTTTGTCTTGTCAATATATGAGAAAGTGTTTGGTTAAGAACTTGTTCTTAATCATTGCGATTTCTTTATGTTTCACAAAATATATTTCAACAGATTACTTGAGGTCTTCGTTTAACTTTTAGTTTTTGTCAAAGAGAACAAATAATCAGTGTATTTAAAAATATTTTCTTTTACTAAATCTCACTTCAACTATGATACTAGTGATTTTATGTGTTTTAGAAATCCTTTACAATACGTTGTTTTATCATATTTTCTTGTGTTAACATCTTAAGAAAATAAATATATATTTTTATGAAAAGATCCCAAACTAAGAATCTGATTTGGGCACCCAAAAAAGTTGAGTTGACCTTGTATAAAATATATTATTATGGATTTATGGGCTCTTGATTTCATTGCATATTAAAGACGTACATATCTATCATGAAAAAATTAGTTATTCTTTTTATCTTCATAACAACTTTATAGATAAACTGGAATTTTATAACTTAATTAGTAACTTGGTATTGGATGTTATTAGTTCTCATAAGATGTATAGACAAATTTGTCCGATTTGTTTGGTGGATGTCACATAAAAAATGAAAATGTTAATTAGTTTGTTAAAAGACCTATTTTTTTAGTTCATTTAGTGCCCTTAGTAACTTGGTGTTTGTTACATGTGTTGTGTGACTTTGCCCCCAAGACGTTACGACACAAGATAATGAAACTGTGTACCAATTTCATATGCATTCACGAGGGCACTACTTTTTTTAAATAATCGCTTACAACATGTTAGTTTTTCGAGTTATATTCTAGCGAAAATGCTCTCAATGAAGGATTCTTAATGCTTTAACTACAATATCATACATGTTAGTGTACCATCCTGATGTATGATTCTTAATGCGTTAGCTACAATATCATACATGTTAGTGTACCAAAATGCTTAATATCAATTGTTTACATCCAAAAGTATTTGGTATCTAATCTTAATACGTCACACCCTGCCAAGGCAGAAACATAAGATGTAAAGATCATGATTTTCATAGCGTTTACTAAAACAAACCCATATGTTTATATCAATAAAAGGATACCAATGATTGTAGTTAATAAATTGCAACTTGTTTTCAAATGACATGTTCCAATTTTTTTCCCAAATGACATGATTTAATTTGTTTTACATATGATGATTTTTACAACTATGGCCTATGACATATAGGCTATAAAAGAAAAGTATCAAAAGCTCTTAAATGATGCACCTCAATGTGACTCCATGATTCTTATTTTACTAGGAAAAAGATGATTAAAATGTCAACAGTAGATTGCTTGTGAGTTCACAGGTTTTAACGTTTCAAACACTTCATTTCAACTCAAAAGACCTTGTTTACTTAATAACGATAATTGAACCTAGCATTGTTCATTAAAACAACACAAACAATGAGACTATTACCATAAGCTCCCATAACCAAACTTGATCGATTCAAATTTTGCCTCTACCAATGTTCAATCACTAAAAATTAAAATGAGATGGACAATAATGCACCTGATTTAACCTCCAATCAAGGTTAGTGCGATTAACCACGGGTGGGAGTGTCAACCCAATTAGATATATTCATAATTTTCACGTCTATCCATAGTCAATGGTCACAGTACAAGGGGACTTAGGTGTGATACTGGGTCGTACTCATGCAACAAATAAGTTATGTTTCAACTCTTATCCAAAATATGATTTTATCATGTTTTCCCACAAATATTTAAAGGTAAAATCATTTAAAAGAGAGGTTGTGAGACTCACTTGATGAGTAGGCAATGTAGCATGCGAAAGTAAATAGTAACTAGTAATAATGTAGCAAAGTCCGAATGCGTCACCCGACCTAATCGTGTCGTAAATCATATAGTACACTTTAAGGTCTAAAGAATGTTTTTAATGTACAAGTTGGTCATGTGTCTAAAGTTTACCCAACTAGACTCAACAAGAATACTTGTTTCGTTTCCAAAAGTATGACTCGACGATCGTGTTGGATATTAGATGTCAGATAATTGATGATATCAACGTTACTATTGAAGTACGATCCAAAGAGTTACACATTGGACAACAACAAATAACGTGTTAAGTTTCACGTTATGATTCACAAATCGCGAAGTAAATTGATGGTGATTAATTATTTAGAGAAATAGTTAATAAAGGTGATTAAACGTTTATTATTTGATTAGTTAAACATTTAAAGATTTTAAGATTAAAGGTTAATTACAAAGAGTTATTAATTGTTAATAAACAGGGGACCCAAAACATAATGGGGGATTAAAATATAAATGCTTTTTAAAATAAAATAGGGATTAGGGGAACCCTAATTTCCATTCCATCTTCGTCGTCGACCCCCTCCCGTCGACCACCACACCATGAAAAGTCGTCGTCGTGGACCACCAACGTCGTCGTCGATTTTCGTTTCAAGTTCCAATTATTGCAAAGCTCGAAGCTTTTTCATCAATTCGGTTAACTAGCGAGACTGCTGTTGCTTTCAAGGTGCAAACCTTTGGTTTTGATCATCAATGTATTAGTTTTTCACCGTTCTATGGTTGTATTTGTTTGACCGTATGTAATTGGATGCATGTTTTGGGTATTTAATTAATTGTAATATAAATCATGCTAAAATGCTTCTACAGTTTTAATAGAAGCTACTTACTTTGTAACAACTTCAAGTGGTATTAGAACCACTTTTACATGTGATTAAAAACTTTTTACACGATGTTGCATTTAATTGACAAAGTGTTGTTTTGATAAAAAAAAAAAAGATCGTATTTTTGATTAAAAAATTGAAGCTTTGATAAAAAATTAGATCATTTGACAAAAAATTTCAAGCATTAACAAGAAGATTGACTCTTCTATCCAAAGATTATACAATTACATTTATGGTTGATTGTGTGTGAAATCAAGCACTAGTGATCCGTGTTTGGTTGTTGGTTTGGTTATTTTCCAAGTTGTAATCTTTATTTTTATTATAAATTGTTTATTCAAAAGATTTTTAAACCAGAATACAAAAGATTACAAGACCGAAGACGGAGAAACACGGGTGTCAAGATGGAGATCTTGAACCAAGTAAGAGATTACAAATGGTTGTGATCCTAGACTAGTTCGGTGTCGTTTGGTGGCTCAAGCGAAGCCGAACAATATTTTACTAGTTGCTCAGTTTGTATGTTTTATATTATATTTGTGGTTGTGTTTTATAGGGAAATAAATAAAACCATAAAATGTCTAAAACTAATTTTCATAATAAAAAACAACAAGTAATCAAATGATTTAAATACTTGAAAAGGTAATTTCAATAAAACTAGACTTTGTACCCCGACGCACGTAGCGCGCCTTAAGGACAGGGGAAATCGAGGCTCAGACAAATATTGTTTTTCAATCTTCATAGCCACAACTTAACAGTATCACCGAAGACAACACAGTAGTAACCGACCGTCTACGACGGAAGGCAATGTAATAGTCAAAGCATGGCTTAGAACCGATGTGCGGTTGCGGCTGTAGACCAAAAAAAGTTGCCAAGCCAAATCGACCAAAACATGTTTTGAGGTATCATCATAGCCGCGGAACCAAAACAAAAGGCCTTAGATGAGCATACGTTCATCATCATCGACGTTAGCAAATAAAAGTGTCACCCAATAGATGTGAATTTCTTTTCATTAGTGTTTGTGGGGATTGAGTTGGAACTGAAGTTCATAAAGCTCTAAAAGTGTACATATTACTCTTGTCCTGGAATAATATATAAAGAACATACTTTGACTTTCAATGGACAAAAACCATCGGTTATAGCAAATCAAAAATCTCCATGGGAAGCGTGCGATAGAGTTACTTAGCTGTAACATTTCTCTAAGAACATCAATGGATCTTCAAGAATTAATCAACAATTAAACTCAAGTCTCCATCACACTTACAACCTAGTTTCTCTCCCATAAATTCCCCAACTAAAACATCATCGAATCACCAATTGAAACACAAATTCCATCAACAACAACATCAAAAACAAAAAGTCTCAGATGCGGTAACCCTCATCATCATCGACACAACTAACTTTCAAAGAAATGAACCAATTAACAAACATAAAGCAAACTTTAGGTAACCCAATAGAAAATGAAGAAAGTCTTAGATGTGGCAACTCCAGGCGGTGATGACCGGGATTCAATAGCAAATCGCATCCATCAGCCCTTCAAACAACCCAAATCATTGACTCCAACAATCAACAGCCAAACACCATAACATAAGGGTATCGGATAGACATAAAGATAAAGAAGCAACAGAGGTGGTCGCACCACCACCATGAACACCGTCAATGACCAAAGAACCACCATGATGACACTTGCTCCACCTCAACCACAAAGGGGAGGTCGAGCGGCATTAGGCTCAACAGCCACAGTCATAATCGGTGAGGAATTGGCGCAATGAGGCCGGGTAGCACCACCGAAGAAAAAAGAAGAGGAAGGGTACAAAGCAGGCGGGAAACTGACCGGCTCGATTTAGCCAGAAAAGAGAGGCCGACGAGAAACTTTCTTCAAGCCTCCAACAACCCCACAAACCATCTCTTTCTATAGTTTGGGAAACAAAAAAGGTTAAAAAGCAAGCTAACATGTATTACCAGTTATACCTTAGGCATAAAAAATAGTAAACCACCACTGATTGTCCCCCAAGCTTTAAAACATGTACAACTACTGTTCATCATAGTGCTTTTTTCATATATAAGATAATGAGTTTTATTTAAAAGTAAGATGTGTTTAAAATAAAATGTTTATTTCAAACATCAATAAAAGGGTTTTGCAAGACCGTTGAAGGGTGGTCAATGCAACAGTTTCACAAGGTAGAGAGACTTAGAACGCTTAGCAGATCAAATAGGGAACCGCCTTAGAAGAAACAAAGAACACTTAATGAAATAACAATAACAAGAATAAGATAATATGGTTTTTAAGAATGATGTATATTGCTCTCAAGTTCTTATAAGTGTTACAAAGGTTAATTTTAAATACAAGTACTTGAGATACTTTATACTACATCCTACAGTCGTCCATACTTTGAAGGCCAGCTGGGAACACTAATCTAGACAACAAGATTAATGTAGAGTCAAAAGACAGATTTCCTTTTGACAAGTGACTATGACATGCCATAGCTCACATCCTTATCTATTACAAAAAGGGTAAAAGTACATAGTTGGAAAGTTACAGACTCAGCACCTTAATATACAGTTGACAAAAGCATGGACTTTTCACCAACTCATGTTAGTTCATGAGTCTTCAGAGATGGCAGCGAAAAGGTGTTTCAGATTTTGACAAAAGTATGTCAGAGAAGACATGCCTTCTCTGTCTTTGGAAGAAGTCAGTCTTTGGCTTCTGAAGACTTTGTCTTTAAAGCTTCAGAAGACTTCATCTTTGGCTTCGAAAGAATTGGTCTTTTGGCTTCGAAAGATTTGATACTTAGCATAATTCACCGAGTTATATTAAATCTTCAGAAGTACTTTCCTAGTACTTCACATGTGCATGCTGAGAGCTCTTTGGTTGTTCTTTGGTTGCATCTGCCTCTAAGTGTATTCCTTATAAACTCCCCCTAGGCTGATGCTACCAAAACTGAAAAGACCTTTGAATCTTGATTTTCATCCGTTGATAGTCCTCATCAGAATCAAGACCATTCCATTCATCATCAGTTGATCAGGATTCCTCAGACTCTCAAAGTATCTTCTCATGTCATAGAGATCATGCAGAGGGTGATCAAGAATGTTTTGCCAAAAGTACATGTCTTGACCTCCTTAATCTCTAGTTACATACCATCTATCTGGGTTAGTAGCAAACACCCAAGACAAGATGGGTCTCTTAGCAGCAAGAGGCTCTACTATAAGCGGACTTTGTTGAGCAGCCTCTTCTTGAGCACCCTCAGGATGTTCTGACCCATCCTGAGGTGTAGAGGTGGATGCCTTGGACTTCTTCTTCTCCTTGTCCCTTCTTATGGGCATTCTTTTCCTCTTACTGTATTTTAACAAAGAAGACTGGCCTGCAGTACCAGATTGTTCTTGTTTGTCCTTCTTAGTTGGGTCCTTGTCCTTCACAGGTTCAGAAAGAGAAGGATCAAGACCCTGCTGTGGATTAGAAGATGAAGCTGGCTGTGATGCAGCACTAGGTCTAGGTTGTGTTGTTTTTTGGGGTTCAACTTTGACCTCAGCTTTAGGTGCAGCCTAACTTGGTGCAGAATGCAAGTCAACTAGCTCACCCCTTTTGATCTTCTGCTTGATCACTATAATGTGCCCATCCATATTGGATAGAGACATTGGACCAAGTCTCCTTCCAGAGAATCCATACAACTTCAAAAAGCTCACCATCTTTTGTCTATTAGCAAACTTCTTCAGATTTGCTCTAATGGTGGCTCTTGACCTTACAGCCTCTTCCCTCATCTTCCTCTTAGTGGCTTTTTTCTCTTCCCTATCTACCTGAGTTTGTTGCTCAGTAGCCACAGCCTCTGCCTCAGGACTTTCCTGAACTGGGGAAAGGATAGGAGCTTTGTAGAGTCTTTTTCTTCTCTTTTTTTCCTTGATCTTGAGAAAAAATTTGCATCCTCAACTACCCTCTTCTCCTTTGACACTTCTATGTCAGCCAGTTCATTTAGTTCATCCAAAGGGAAAGTGATGAATTCATCAACATTGTAGTTCCTGGACCCTAAATAGTTCAATTTGGCTGCCCTTAACTCATCATCTTGAGTGCTTGCCTGGGGGCAGCCCTGATAGTAGATTCCATGAAGCCAGGGGTCCCACTTGAACTCTCTCCCCTTGCCTTCCTCTTCCTCTTTCTTCTCTTCTTCAATCTCCTCAGAGGTCATTTTCCTCTTTCCTTTGTCACTCACAGACCTGTGTGACTCAGGGTGGAGAGAGATTTGGCCTTTATTGCTTGGTGCTGCACTTGAGATCTGGCCAGAGAAAGGTTGTGAGACACCTTCACCAGCTGGTGCCTCACTGAGGGTAATAGGTGTTGAAGCAGTTCCTGTCTCAAGGTTCACAGGCTCAACTACTAGGCCTTTAGCCAAGGTTTCCCCTTCGAAGCTAATCTTAGGGTCCACCTTAACATCCAGTTGACCAACAGTCTTGCCTGCTAGCCTCTGTCTATATAATTTGGATCTCAGCTTGAATTTTTCAAGCACTCTTTCTTGTATTCTCTCAGCTAACCTTGCAGCTTGCCTGGATTGACTTAGGTTGGCAAGTGGCAAGTCAACTAGAGGAAAGCTCTATCGTATCTCAGGTTGTAGAAGTTGAAGATTTCTTGTTGTTCCTGAGACCTAAAGATTACCAAGGCTCTCCTTTCAACATCATACCTCCATCCCACTATTGGATTTTTAGCAGAGTGAGATGGAGTAGGTATTACCCTTGGTATACCCTCCTCAAACAAGCTTTGAATGTGACTCCCTATCAAAGGGGACCTGAGGAGGTTGTTGAGTATGGACAACTATAAGTGAGGGTGGTGAGTCCTCAATGTCCATACTCTGGGAGGAACTCTCAGGTTTTGTAATTATAGGTAGGTCTTTCTCACCCTTTTTGGTAGCATCACCCTCTTGTACAGAGGAGTTAAGGGTTAGGTCCACCATATCTTCTTGTGGGCCTGGTAGAGTTCTCCAGATGGGTCTCTTAGCTAACATGCCCTTAAGATTGGTGATATCAAGTTGTTGGTCATTGATCCTTCTTTGTAAGGTTGCCACCTAAGATTCCAGGTGACTCTCCTTTGAAACTGAATAGGTGCATGTTTTTGACAATTTTTGCACCTTTATTTGTAGACTCCCCATCTTTATCAGAAGAATCATGGGGGGTGAGAGAATAGGACCAAAGTCTTTTTTCTCCACCAGCTAGTGGTTCTTGGCTACTGGATTTCCCCTGCACCATGACAACTTCAAGAGAAGTTTCAATGGGCTGGGTTGCCATGGTTGATGTCTTAATGATATAATTACTTACAAAAGTGAGATTCTCTTCCATATGGACTTCCTGAACATGTTTAGGGAGGTCCACCTCAATTGGGGGTGGATGATGTGGGCTGGATATGGGTGATTCAGGAGCACTCATCTCTCCTTGAGTAGGGGTGGAGAAGAGAGACTCATGGTACTCATTGAAGCCCATATCTTTATCATCATAGAATTCAAGGTTTGGGATTGGTTGGTTAAGATCTAAAGCTGGGGATGGTAACTTTCCCCTGAAGGTTGATCTTTAGAGTTTTAAGACTCAGAGTGAAGCCTTAAGGCTGGGTAGTGAGTTTATCAGGCTAAGCATGAGGAACCTCAGGACTGATCAAAGAAATGATGGGAGTGGTCTGCTCCTCAGGAGAAGTCAAAGCTCTAGTGTCCACTTCTTCCTACACGGGTGAGTGTGTGGGGGCCTGCACATCTTGAGTAGTTTATGCAGGGGTTTGTTTGGATCTTCTTGAGTAGGTGAGGGTGATTTGTGGCTGTGTGGGTGGTGCAAATGTAGAAGGTGTGGGTTCAACATTGGCTTGTGTTGCCAAGTTGTCACCTTGAACAATGAGCTCTAACATTTTTGGGACTAGGGCTATTTCTACCCCTAAGAAACCAATAGTGGACTTTCTCATTGTCTTGAAGATATTGGGCTTCATCTGTCCAGTTTAAGAATGTTACATATTCCCCTTAACTATGAGCCCAGTTCACAGTTAAGAATGTGTTGAACATATCTAGGGAACATGTAATACTCTAAAGAGTCCAAGTTAGCAAGCAAGTTTGTATAAATAAATTGAGAGTACCTAAACTTGATCCCTTGAACCATTCCATGGACTATGTAGGATAAGTCCTCAGGAATTTGGTCCCAACCTCTATGTTTGTTGGACAAATAATGGATGACCACATGGAGGAGGAACTTCCATTGGGGGGAAACCTTACCCTTTTTGAAGGTTCTTACAGAGTAGTGCCCTTCATAGTCCATCTGCCAAAATAAGCTGTTCACAACAGATTTGAGGAAGGACAATTCGCCTTCTTCATCATCCAGCCTTAGATGAGAGTTGATGGTAGTTGGAGTGACGAAAATTGTCTTCCCCTGCACTGTGGTAGACAGTGCCTTCTCACCGTCCAAGATGACCTCTTGGCAGGTCCTCCAGAACTCTAAAAGTTGATCTTTATACAAAGGAGGGTCAATGGTAAGTGTAGTGAGGTAGTTTGAAAGAGACAAGAAGCGGCAAACATCTGACTAACCTGGATCTTTCTCAGATGATAACAGAGCAACTTGGTGGTTGCCTGTGTAACTATATGGAAATATGAGGTTAGTTTCGAGGATCAGGGTATGCCAGTTTTGAGTAGCTTAGAAGTAAAAAGAAGATAAGAACAAAGGCGGTTAGTGAGTGAATTTAGGTTATGAACTTTTGCAGATAAAGGAGAAGGTGAAAGAGAGGGAACCGTTAAAGGTATATTTATATGAATTGGATTTGAGACAAAGTTAATGCAAAAGGATAAACTTTGAAATCCGGATGTCAGTCCCACCTCTGAAAAAGTGCCCAAAAAGGTAGTTTTCTTGGAAGTCTAAAATCTTCGGAAGGTAATTTGTCTTTGGAAGGTTTGAGAAAATTTCTAAAGCCAATTTGGCTTCGAAAAATATTTCTTAGTCTTTCAAGAATTTTGCTTCGAAAGAAAAATACTTAAGAGTATTTTTAATTCTTAGACAAATTTGCTTCAGAAGATATCAAATATCAGAAATTTTATTCAAAGAGAGAATAAAGCTTCCGAGACTTAATTGCTTTCGGAAGAAGATAGTCCTTCAAGATATATAAGTACTTGATTACAAATATAAGCTTCGGAAGATATAACAAAATTTCTTCCGAAGGTAAATTTCTTAGAAGTAGTTATTGGTTTTGAAAATATAATCTTCTTCCGAAGACAACCTAATGTCTTCCAAAGGAGAATATATCCAAAATTCTCAAATTTCTAAGTGATATCAATTTTGAAAAGTTTCTTCCAAAGTAAACTAGACTTATATAGGTGATGATATAGACAACTTAAGACACACATTAAAAATAATCTTGAGTTTAGTTTTAAGAAAATCTACTTAAAGTTAATCATGCTAATAGCTAATACAAGATACTTAAACCTCTGTTCATCAAAATCTTTTGTGAACAGATCAGCATATTGTTCATCTGTGTTAACTTTGACCAGTTTTATCAACCCTTTTTCAAAATTATCTCTAATCAAGTGATACCTGATGTTGATGTGTTTTGTCTTTGAGCGCTGCACAGGATTCTCTGTAATAGAAATAGCACTGTTGTTTTCTGTATGGATGGGAGTTTCTTTAAAGTTGAATCCATGGTCCAGCATCTGATTCTAAATCCAAAGCACTTGAGTATAGCAGCTTGCAGCAGTAATATATTCAGTTTTAGTAGTTGATGCAGACACACAGGATTATTTCTTGCATTGCCATGAGACTATCCTTCCACCAAGGAATTGACATCCCCTATATGTAGACTTTGCAGTCATATTACAGCCACCATAGTCACTATCTATATAGGCATACAGATTGAATTCAGAATTCTTTGGATACCAAAGACCCAGTTTGGGAGCACCTTTGAGATATCTGAGAATTCTCTTAATAGCAACCAGGTGTGACATCTTAGGGTTGGCTTGATATCTTGCACAAATACATATAGCAAACATGATATCAGGCCTACTGGCTGTGAGGTACATAAGAGACCCAATCATAGCCCTGTATAAATGTTTATAAACACACTCCCCCTTAAGATCAGGTCCTAGAGAGTGGTTTCTGGCTATAGGTGTCTTAGCAACCTTGCACTCAGTCAGATGAAATCTGGTAAGTATGTCTTCCACATACTTTGACTGGTTTATGAAGATTCCATTGTCAACCTGCCTTGAATTCCTAGAAAGAAATTGAGTTCCCTCATGGCACTCATTTCAAATCTATTCTTCATGAGCTTCTCAAAGTCTTAGCAGAGCTTCGGATTAGTTGACCTAAAAATGATGTCATCTACATAAACTTGAACCAGCATCAAGTCATTTCCTGTTCCTTTGATGAAGAGTGTTCCATTAATAGTACCCCTCATGTATCCATGCTGACAGAGATATTGTGATAGTGTCTCATACCACTTCCTTGGAGCTTGATACAACCCATAGAGAGCTTTGTCAAGCTTGTAGACATAATCAAGATGATCTGGGTCTGCAAAGCCATGTGATTGTTTGACATACACTTCCTCATCAATCACCCCATATAAGAAGGCATACTTGACATCAAGTTAGTAGACCTTGAAATCCTTAGATGCAGCAAAGGGAAGGAATATCCTAATATATTCAAGTCTTTCTACAGGAGCATAAACATCAGTGTAGTCAATCCCTTCTTCTTGTGTGTACCCTTAAACAACTATTCTTGCCTTGTTTTTGATGACAAGTCCTCTATCATCTTTCTTATTCCTGAATACCCACTTGGTACCTATAGTAGTCTTCCCTTAAGGAAGAGGACATAGATTCCAAACCTTTTGTCTCTTGAATTAAAGCAGCTCCTTTTATATTGCTTCAACCCAACTTCCATCCTTTAGAGCCTTATCAATCTTCTTAGGCTCGATCAGGGACAAGAAACAAGAGTGAAGACAAACATATTTGTCATGGGTTTGTCCTCTTGTTCTCACCCATGTCTCAACATTTCTAATGATGTTTGTGGTGGGATGTGACTTGTGGATTCTCAA
This sequence comes from Flaveria sonorensis, assembly GCA_025506505.1. NCBI lineage: Eukaryota > Viridiplantae > Streptophyta > Magnoliopsida > Asterales > Asteraceae > Flaveria > Flaveria sonorensis. The sequence continues at coordinate 2,162,904 of CM046435.1, forward strand.
TTAAGGAATCTCAGCAAGTTGGTTGGACAGATCTAAATTAGTGAAATTTAGATCTGGTGATTGAGTGTCATCCACCACATCAACACACTTATCAAGAGAAACTTGATCCAATGAGTGTGTTACATTAATGATATTGTCTTCTATGGAGTGGTTATCAGCATCAAGAAATTCTTGATCACTATCACCACCTCCATCTCCTCCTATATTGGAAATTCCTTCATTTGAGTTATGTGTCTCTGTGCTGGAATTTATAGGCACCTCAGATGTATCAGCTGAAGAATTTGTCATTGTTATGCTGATAGGATTTCCAACTGCAGGGCTAGTTACCACTAGAGCTGAAGTAATTTGAATACTTGGCCTACTCAGCTCAAATCTTGGATCAGAATCTCCTGTTGATAAGCTACCTATAGATCTTGAAACATCTTCACAAGATTTGTTAAAACAATTGGTAACTAAACCAAGATCAAACAACCAATCAGGACCATAACCTTTCATACTAGGTGTGTGCTCATTGAAGGAAACATTGGCTGACTCCTTAACTACTTTAGTTCTGAGATTGTATACTCTATAATCCTTAGCTTGAGAAGAGTATCCAATAAAATGTCCATCATCTGATTTCTCAACAAATCTGGCTATTTGATCCTTGGTATTTAAGATGGTGTAAGGACATCCAAATGATCTGAGGAAACTAATGAAAGGTCTTCTTTTGTGCCACAGTTCATAAGGAGTCTTACCATAAGTCTTGACTACTAAAACTCTATTCTACACATAGCAGGTAGTGTTGACTGCCTCTGCCTAGAAGGTGATGGGTAGTTTAGAGTTAGATAACATGGTTCTTGCAGCTTCAATAAGTGTCTTGTTTCTCCTCTCGGTAACACTGTTTTGCTGAGGAGTCCTAGGAGCACTGTATTGTCTTGTAATACCCTTCTTATGACAAAATGTATCAAGGATGTGGTTCTTAAATTCAGTTCCTTTATCACATCTTATGATTTTGACCTTGTGATCACATTGATTCTCAATTTTCATAATAAAGCTCTTCAAGATCTCAGGGGTCTCATCCATAGTTCTAAGAAAAAAGACCCAAGTGTATCTTATGAAATCATCTGTGATCACCAAACAATATAAGGTCCTTCCTACACTCATTACACTGGTGGGGCCAAAGAGATCCATATGTAGTAAGTATAGGGGAGTAGTGATGGAGTTCATTTACTTAGGCTTGTGAGACACTTTGTGTTGCTTCCCTTTCAGGTATGCAACACAATGGTCAGCACTTGTAAACTTTTCTTTGGCATTCCAGTTAGTAAATCATTCTTAATTAATTTATATATGTTCTTAAAGTTTACATGGCACATTCTTTTGTGCCAGAGAAAAGACTCATCACTATTGGCTTTAGATAGAAAGCAAGAAACCTCTCCTGAAGGGGATGTTTCCTGTAGATCCATCTTGTATATGTTCCCTTTCCTAGGGGCTCTGAGCAAGATATGCTCTTGAGGAATGACCACCCTGGGCTTGAGAACAATGCACTCATGCTCAGTAAAGAGCATGTTATATCTCTGATCACAAAATTAGGATACACTCAAGAGACTGTACCCAAAGCTCCTTAACAAAATTTACCTTCTCAATGCTAAGCTTACCATTTATGACCCTGCCCCTTCTAGTAATGTAACCACCTGATTATCCTCCGAATGCAACTAGCCCTCTATTAGTTTTCTCAAAGTTTTGAAGTAGAGAGCCATTGCCTATCATGTGCCTGGAACAGCCACTGTCAATGATCCATACATTCCCTTAGGTCTTTAGCTGTTCTTGCACATAAAGAGATGGTTAGTTACATTTAGAAACCCAAGCCTCATTGGTCTTGGGCTTGTCAAAGTGAACTGAAGATAATGCAATAGTAATTGATCCTATATGCAAGCTCTGAGGATCTTTTGCTGTTGTTATTAAAGAACTTTCAGTTACATGGCCTTCATTCATCTGCCACACCATCTTTGGAAGACTAGACTTGGCCTTCAATATTTCAGAAGTTTTGGAGACTGGACCTTTGGAAGTTTTCGCATCCACTACAGCAGACTTTAGTACTTCAGAAGCATTCCTTTCTTCTGAGACCAAATTTTCTTCCAAAGATAAGTTTTCACTTATCTTCTTCTTCACTTTAGAGCTTCTAAAAGGAACAGATATTCCTTCCAAAGCTATCTTCTTCTTCTTCTTCTCAGAAGCTTTCTTTTTGGTCATATGGATAGTAGTTTTAGGGTTATAGATGCAATCTTTGGCAAAGTGAGAAGTACTACCACACATGATGCATTCAGATGCTTGCTTCTGAGAGTCTTCTTTTGAGTAGGAGGCTAAGGTTGATCACTTTCCACTTCCTTCTTTATCTTCTCAGATGTGCTGCATATTTGATCAGCCTTCTTCTCACTAGGATGATTTGGACATGAACTAGGACTCCTAGTATTAGAGTCCATTGTTGAGTCTTTAGTCTTTACCACTTCAAATTCAGCAGGAATGAAAACTTGATTTTGCTTGGAGTTGAAAATGGCCTTGATTTCTTAGGCTTTCTTTGATTTTCTTTTAGCTACCCTTATCAAGTTTTTCCTTGTAGACTTGGTCATCCATGGTTCCTTCTTCTCTTCAGAAGAATAATGACCCTTCTTAGGATAACACTTATCACTCTCCTCAGGTTCATCCTTCACTATCTCCTCTATATCTTCATTCTATTCTGATAAGATCAATAGGAGGTAGCTCATCTTGACAAGTTCCACACTTTGGAGGTCTAACAGATAGAAGTGTGTGTGGAGGAGCTATCTCACTTGACCCTAGTCCCTACCTATTTTGGTAACAAACTTTTACATGTAAGGATAAGGATATTATGTTCTTGAAGGTTTCCTCTTCAAGAACACATTTTTCTACCTTGGCTTTGCTGATCACAAGCTCAGTCTGGCATTCAGTTAACTTGGTTATGAGATCTTTGATTTGAGTTATGTAGTTTGTATTCTCATGCTTAAAAGTAGAAATTGTTTTCTCTAAATCTTTAATTTTAAGTTTATATTCATTTTCTACTCTTTTAAAGTCAGCTTTTAAAATGTTTAAGGACTCAAGGTCGGATCTCACTTCCAAGTTATAGGGCTTGTACATATTAACTTTAGCAATGCATTCAGGAGTATAAAAATGTTCTAATACCTTGGCTTTTCATGATCAGCCATCAGTGCTTGGTTTGGAGAAGCATCTTCACCTGAAAGCTCTAGTCAAAACCTCCTTCTTCAACAGCAACAGCAACAGCAGCATGTTGTTTTGGTTGGCTTGGCTTCTTAGTTCTAGGAGCTGCATTAGTGTAGTATTGGTGTGGATTGTGATTGGCCACTGTTTGTCCTTGGTGCCTTGAATTCTCTAGCAAAGTGTCCTATTTGATTACAGTTGTAACGCATCACCTACTTTTATCCTGTCCAAACTTTCCACCGGCCACATTGCTTGAGAACTTCCTTCCTGTTCTCTTGTAGAACTTCTTGGCTCTGTGAGTAAGAAGAGCCATCTGTTGAACTATCTCTATGTACTCCAAATCATCTGGATGGATGCAGTCCAAGTCTTCAAGAGTGAAGAGAAAGTTTCCACAGCTTTCATCAGCAGACACAAAGGCTTGAGCAGAGCTTGTCTTTTGGAATGGGCTTCCTTGGATGTAGCTCTCCCTTGGTGTCTTAGGGAAGATGATGAAATGACCCTTTTGTGAGTATTCAGGGAAGCAGATGAGATGATGTTGTGGTTCTCTGCTATCCCTTTCAACTACATGAAGGGTTGAACTCTGCTGATTATTAGAAGAGCTGCTTGATGGATTTTGCAAGTTTATCTCTATCTGATAACCACGAAGGATACCATACAGCTCTGTGAGAGTAAGAGTAGAGAGGTTCTTAGTTCTCTTTAGGGCCACACAATAGTTAGTCCATTGTCCAGGAAGAGAGAACATAAACTTTCTCACTATGTCCCTATTCTTAAGCTTGACTCTAACATCCACTAGAGTATCCACAATCTCATCATACCTGAAGTATTGTTAAGTCATGGTTTCACTAGTCTTGTAGTTGAAGTTCTCAATATGATGCGTCATAATGTCTTTCTTGTTTTCCTTAGCTTCCTCTGACCCCTCATACATGAGCTTTAGTGCATCCCAGAGCTGCTTAGCAGTTTTGCACTTCTTGAAGCCTCTGTATACGGAGTTTGGAAGAGTAGTTTGGAGAGCGGTTATGGCTTTCTAACCTACATCTTCCAGTCTTCTTCAGAGTAGTCAGCCATTTCCTTTGGAATCATCACACCTCTAGCAGTGGTTGAAGAGGTGCTTAGGATGTGAGGTCCTTCAACAACAGATCTCCACATCCTACTATCTTGAGACTTAATGAACCCTTCCATACGTTGGCACCAAGTATCAAAGTCATTAGAAGTGATCAGTGGAGACTTTGTCAGGGTACCGATTTCCATATCAGCCTTAGAGATAGCTGTCATTTGAGTTGATAAGTGTTTTGTGAAACAGAAGAGATCTAAGATGGTGAGATCTTACAATCAAGAGCCTGAGATGCTCTGATACCAATTGCAGGACCGTTGAAGGGTGGTTAATGCAAAAATATCACAAGGTAGAGAGACTTAGAACACTTAGCAGATCAAATAGGGAACCGGATTAGATGAAACAAAGAACACTTAGTGAAAGAATAATAACAAGAATAATATAATATAGTTTTCAAGAATGATGTATCTTGCTCTCAAGTTCTTACAAGTATAGCTTAATTCTAAATACAAGTACTTGAGATACTTTATACTACATCCTACAGCCGACCATACTTTGAAGGCCGGTGGAAAACACTAATCTAGACAAAAAGATCAATATAGAGTCAAAAGGCATATTCCCTTTTGACTAGTGACTATGACATGCCATAGCTCACATCCTTATCTATTACAGACAGGATAAAAGTACATAGTTGAAAAGTTACAGACTCAACACCTTAATCTACAGTTGACAAAAGCATGGACTTTTCACCAACTCGTGCTAGTTGGTGAGTCTTCAGAGATGGTAGCGGAAAGGTGTTTCAGCTTTTGACAAATGTATGTCAGAGAAGACATGCCTTCTCTGTCATCGGAAGAAATCAGTCTTTGGTTTCGGAAGACTTTGTCTTTGAAGCTTTGGAAGACTTCATCTTTGGCTTCGGAAGAATTGGTCTTTTGGCTTCGGAAGATTTGATACTTAGCATAATTCACTGAGTTATATGAAATATTCTAAAGTACTTTCCTAATACTTCACATGTGCATACTAAGAGCTCTTTGGTTGTTCTTTGATTGCATCAGCCTTTTAGTGTATTCCTTATAGGTTTATTAGTTTAAATTGTTAGCGATAAACAACTAACATAGTTTAAACAGGGTATTTAAAACTGGATCGTATCGAGTGTTGAAAGGATTTTCAAACTACTATCACAACCAAAGTTAAAATTAAATAATTTGCACGACTTGCCTCATGCTACAAGTTGTCCAACCTAACTGATAAGTAAGACATAAAAGAAATCCCATATTAAAAAAACGATATTTTACGTCACCCTATCCTCTGGTGTTAGCATTTACCCTGCATCCGGGTCTATGGTTTTGATGGAACGTACAACTGCGATTCCTAGTCACTTAGGTTGGTTCTATGGATACAAATTAAGGGCTGATATCACTTAAACCATTTAAGTGGGCGTAGTTGGGTTAAACATACCAATGCTCAACAATGCTCATCATGCAACCCCAAATCAAGAGTTGTGTAGTTAATATAATTGGTAACCATATCTACCTGTAACCATACCAGTGGAGAGATTCAGCCATTCACTGAGTTTTGGTAAAATGAGATATCATCCTAACTGTATATTTTTGTAATTAGGTCTTAAAACTGATCATGAAATTAAACATGAATATACTAAATAATTTTCATTTGAATTTTATAGATGTCTGATAAAACAAATCTTGTTACTCCTTCCTCTCTTAAGTCAATCCTTAAAAAGGCCAAACTCAACAACTTCAACTTCATAAATTAGTTCAAGAACCCAAACATAGTTCTCAGGAGAGAGAACAAGATGTATGTCTTCGAAGGACCAAATCCAGAAGAACCCACCACCCAGATGGGAGCTTCTTGTAGGAAATGCAAAAGACATCTAGATAACTTTATAAAAGTCACATGTGTTATGCTAGCTTCCACGGTTCTACAACTTCAGAAGAATCTGAAAAACATGCCTACATTCTACATAATCGAGCAGTTGAAAGAAATGTTCCAATAGTAGGCTTGTCATGAGCATTTTGAAGTTTGAAATCATTTATCACTACTAGAATGCAAGAGGGTTCTTCTATCAGCACTGATAGGCTAAAAATGAAGGGTTATATTGATCACTTAGCATGTGTTGAAGCCCAATTAAGTAATGAGCTGGCTGAAGATATTATCCTCAACTCACTACCAAAGTCATATGACCAATTTATTATGAACTATAATATGAATGCTTGAAAGCTCAAAATTACTGAGATGAATATACCAATTTCTAGCAAACCTTGTATAATGCTGATGATCAAGGAGGGTGGAATTATGAAAACTAATGCCAAAAGAAAGGGAAAAAAAGAGCATGAAAGGTAAAGTGAAGGGCAAAGTTGTTGCCACAAAGAAGAATACTCTAAAGGATGCAAAATGCTTTCATTGTGATGAACAGGGGCATTAGAAAAAAAACTGTCCAAAATACCTAGCAGAGCTAAACATAAAATAGTATTCTAAAGCAGGACCCTTAGGTATATTTGTTATTAAAACCATCTCTTTCTTTAGCAAACATTGGGTGTTTGACAACGAATGTAGTTCTTACATTTGTAATGATTTGCAAGGACTAAGAAAGGTTAGAAAGCTAAAACAAGATGACTTGAAACTACTCCATGTTATCAATGGACAAAAGGTTGTAGTAAAGGTAGTAGGGGAATTTATTCTTTTACATTCTAATGGTCTAAAACTTGTTTTGAACAATGTTTATTACGTACCTAGTTTGACTAGGAAAATTGTTTTCGCATGAACAAGGGATTAAGTATGCTTTTAATTATGATTATATTTCTACATATTTGTAAGATGTCTTTTATTTTAATGCAAAACCACATAATAGAATCTATGAGATAAAAATTCATAACAATAACGCTATGTACAATGTCTTCATTAAATATTTAAAATTGGATTTCAATTATATGTATCTGTGGCATTGTCAACTTGGACACGTACAGAAACTCCAGACCACAGGTTTTTAGATTCCACATATCATGAGTCTTTTGATGATGACCAAAGCTCATTCACTAGTGTCGGTCAAAGGGCTATAGATTTGTTTAGACTAGTACATACAGATGTATGTGATCTGTTCGGATCATCGGGCAGAAATGGAGAAATGTACTTTGTTACATTAACCGTTGAGTTCAGTAGATATGGTTATGTTTATCTTATGAAGTATAAACATGAGACATTTGAAATATTCAAACATTACCAAAATAAGGTACTGAACCAGCTGGTAAAATGATTAATATACTTCGATCGCATCGAGGTGGGGAATAATTTAGTTAAGAGTTTAACGAACATCTAGTTAATATGTGATTGTCTCACAACTCACTCTACCTGAAACACCACAGCTTAATGGTGTGTCTAAAAGGAGAAATCGAACACTATTGGATATGGTTTGATCAATGATGTGTCGTATAAACTTGCCTCACTCCTTTGGGAGTTTCACTCTTGAGACTGTAGCTAAAATAATTAATTTGGCTCCGACTAAAAAGGTGGACAAAACATCTTATGAAATTTGGCATAGCATTAAACCTAAAGTGTCCTACCTTAGGTTTCGGATAAACTGGAACCTCGAGGTGAAAAAGTAGTTATGTTAAAATACCCAAAGATAATTGATTACTATTTCTATAATCATGCTAAAAAGTAAGTTTTTATAAAATGTAGAGCTGTCAACTTAGAGAATGAACTGATTGCGTGTCAGATTGGAGAAAATCATGTGGATTTAGAGGAAATCTAAGAAACACTTGTAATCGAATCATAGACTCAAACCACCGATCAACCTGAACTTGAGAGGATTTAGGAATCGACTGTTATTTCTAGCGTCAGCAGAAATATTAGAGATCGACACGAACCCGATAGATATATCAGAGTTTATGAGAATGATGACATCCTGATAGTAGTGTCTCAAACAAGATACATGGAGGAAGATAAGAAGAAAATAGAAAAAGTTTCATATGCTTTTACATTTGGTTCTAATATGTATGCCATGTTATGTACTAGACCTGACGTATCGTTCGCGTTTAGTATGACGAGTAGATATTAATAGAATCTAGGTGAAGTCACCAGACTATTGTAAGAATATCCTTAAGTGCTTGACAAAGACTAAGGATATGCTCTTGATATATAAAGGAATAGAAGACGAGATGGTAGTTAAGTGTTATACTGATGCTAGCTTCCAAACGGATCGAGATGATTCTCGATCAAAAACGAGATATGTATTGACTCTGAATGGCGGAGCTATAACTTAAAGAAGTTCTAAACAGAGCATAGTCACTCAATCCGCTATAGAATTAGAATACATATGCAGCATCAGATGTTGCAAAAAAGATTGCTTGGATGAAGAAGTTCATTGTTGATTTTAATATGGTGCCAGCATATGAAAACCTATTGAGATATCATGTGACAACACTAATGCAATAGCTCATGCAAAGGAACCAAGGTCGTATTATAGAGTAAAGCACATACTCAAACAATTCCATTACATCTGGTGGATCCTTTTACTATGCCTATGTCTCAAGCTAAAATAAAGTAGCATGCTAATAAGATAGGGCTTAGGTTTGCTAGATAGTGGATTTGCTCTGTACTAGTATTTGGTGCATTTGAACATTAACACTTACTTTGGATGTTTAGTTGATTTAATGGTTAAATGTTTTATAAACATATGTTTCTATGTTCAAATTTTGTACGTTTAAAAATCCTTAAATATTGCATTCTAAATGAAGTTGATTAGATTCATGGAAATCAATCAAATTAAGACTACATTAAATAGTTGGTTGGTTCATAAAGATGAAAGCTCAAGCAATTGAGGACCAATATTTTAATTCATATTCATTAAAGAATGATATCAGGTGTAACTCGCTTCAAAAGGTTCTTCATGGATCTAAGTCATAAGAATTTTGAATCTGATATGATTTATCTATCCTTCGACCTGATACACATATTTGAACTAACTTTAACTAGAAGTTGTTCTTTGATCTTACCTAACATAGTTTCATAAAAGGTAGTTATAAGGGTAATGATTGGAACACATCCACGGTAAAGTGGGTGTTGTATGTGGTCAAAGGAATTTTGTACTCCTGTGAAAATAGGAGCTGGACATTCTAACACCCTCATTGATGTAAACTGGTGTTAAAACACATGGCCACGCTAAAACTAAGAGTATTTTGTTAGATCACTTCAAATTAATGACAAGAACTAAGTGGTTGAACAATATATAAGAATGAAAGGAATTCTGTGTCTTATGTTCAACGAATGTCCAATACAAAAGGGATAAACAGATAAGGTTATCATTGTCACACCCCAACCAATGGTGGAATCATCGGGGCTGACGAATATGAATCAATTGTCCATAGCTCATGGTAAAAAATAGATTGAAATAAAATTAATTGTCATTTTCATTTAAATAACACTAATCAAATAATTTATTACAATCAAACAGTAATTCAAATAAACATAGCAAAAGTATTTTATTAATCTAGGTCCAAGTTTTAAATAAGCACAAAGGAGTCCACTAAGCTGCAATTCTTGAAATAATATGAAATAGTCACGAGTCAGCTAAAGAATTAACCGGTGAGTAAACACGAGTTTTTCATACATATATAGATTGTTTATGTGAGAATCCAAGGATCGATATAGAATTATCAGATTTGATTTTAACAAGTATTGATCACGAAATTACCAATACTTGCTGTTTAATTGATTAATGAACTTGAAATTGATCAAACAATATAAAGAATAATCAAAATATAATAATAATCAAACCACGATTGCTCAATAATTACAATCAATTGATTGTAATATTTCTGCTGCTATTGATTCTATTGTTGTGATTGTTATATGATCTGATATTGCTTGATCGTATGTTAATCGATCTCTCGTTACATGTTCTTGATCTCTTGTTATATAGAGATCTTATTCTGTTCCTAAAACATTGCTAATCTTTCGCTATCCTGTTGTTATAATTAAGCTAACTTCCTATAGCTATCCGAATCCTTGCCATATTTATAGGCATAGGAGTTCGTGATCTACAATGAAATAAATACAAATAATATTGTTGATGTGATGTGTTATCTTTGCTTGAATTATATGTCTTCTGCCGTCATTAATATTGTTGATCTGCCACGTAGACTTGTTGACTTTTTGTTGACTACTTGATGATGCAAAATCATTCAAGTGTTAAACAGTTTTCCGTAGGAATTTATTCTTCCGTAGCAACACTTGGTCTTCAGTGCTTGTTCTTCTGTGATTGTGCTTCTGCAGAAGTTCTTGTACTTGTTCTTCAGCAACAAACTCTCCTTCAGCAACTCCACTTGATCTTTGGACTTGTTCAACTGTTGTTGTTCTTCTGCAGGAGATCTACGGATGTACACTTCAGTTGTATTACTGAGAACATCTACGGAAGAGTGATTTGTTCATCCACAGTTGTTCTAACACTTAGTCAATTTTTCCAAATTGACCAAGTCTCATGTTTTCTGCAATCACACATATATCAACACATATATTATGAGACACATTATAGATTAATACAGTATAATATATCATACAGTTCATTAACTCAACATGTAATCAATTCATTATGTTATATCATCAAAGTCATAATTACAAAGAGTGATTACAAGAGTTTGATCTATCATCTAAACCTATACAAGACATCTAGACCTAACAATACTCCCCGTTAGGTTTAGACTCTAGTAATCATGGGTTTAGTTCTTTCAGTTCTTACACTCTTGCCAAAATCTTGGTATTGAAGTAGTTCACGGCATTCTTTTGATCTTCATACTTATACTTGATCTGCCGTCTACTCATTCTCTTCAAAGTCTTGTATTTCAAGCCTAGGATATCCTCTTTAGTGGTAAGGGTTGCAACAACACTATTGTTAGATACCACCTCCGATTCATCCTGTTCTGAAATTCTTAGTTCTGTTATGGGCTTTATCTCTGTTCCAATCAACTGTCCAGCCTCAAACTTCCTCCTCATATGTGCCTTAGCATGCAACTTTTCAATGACTTAAATTAAGTGAACATATAAGCACATGTCATTCTGAGCTGTTTAATCATGAAGCTTTTGGAAGTGTTTATCATGTAAATATGAGGTATAGCTTGGGTGCAGGAGTTTGATCTCCACAGGGTCAAATAATTTGATACTTGATGCTTTCTTCTGGGGATCATTCCTCTGCATCACCAGCTCTTTTGTCTTTTCAACATAACCCTATTCAGTGATAGGGTATGTATACTGATTTCCCTCAATGACTTTGATGGATGCTTCAGATTGATCTTCATAACCAAGTCTTTGCACAAATTCAGCATCAACATATTAAGAACTGGATTGATGCCTCTTTTGTCTTAGCTTTCTTCTCTTATGTTCAGCATCCTCTCTTTTTGCTTCTTTCATCACATCTCCCTTGAACCTGTGACTAAGCTTAGTCACAAGTACAGAGAAGTCTCTACCTCTTGGACAGATTGGGTAATTTGTGATAGGGATGTTTTGCAAAGTGATGAGATCAGCATCTGGAAGTGTAAGGAGGGTTTCCACCCATGGAAAGTATTGTACCATTCCAGATGCTCTCTTCAGCATAACACAGTCCCATTCTGAATCAAATCTCCAGGCAATGATCTTGTTTTCTTCTGCTGCTTCTGGAGTTGTTATTAAATCAAAAAATTGTATCAATGTAGCCTTCTGCTCTGTAATCTCTCTGACTGTAGTGCCCAGAGGCCAGATCTTGTTAGGAATCAAATCCCTTGGCTCTCTTATTAGATTTTCTGTTCCCCTGTACATGTATCTGCTTTCAACTTCAATGGGCTCAGCAGAAGCTTGTTCAGATTGTTGTTTATATGCAGGATTGGGAGCTCCAGTTCTAAATCTCACTCCTATGTACAGCTCAATTCTCATTACATATTTCATCATGCTCCTGAGCTCACCAACTGTTCTTCCTTTGAGTTCATGCTGCTTGTAATTATGACTTTGTAACCAGTAGATCATGTTGTATCTTGTCAGTTTGGCTGTGTCACAATGTTCCAATTCCTTCCTGATCTTCTCCATTGCCTTAAACTTGGAGAAGGTTTCATAGTTGCACACAGGCAGCATCATTCTCGCAGCATCAAACTCTTTCAATGTTTGAATTAGTTCAGACATGTTCATCTTCTCCACCACTTCATATGGAAACCCATTATTAATTAGGTCCATGAACATTGCATAATGAGGTCTTTCTTCTAGAATGTCTTTGGTTGTCAGTAATCCAACATCTTCAACTTCTCGAGCCACTTCAGTCGGCTCTTCTTTTGTAAGTTCTTCCCATTCTGCATCACTGTCTTCTTTATTTTGTTCCACTAGGGCTAAATGCTCTGGTAAATCTAGTTTTATTATTTTGGTGATTCACCGGCACCTTTAGTGTTTTCCCCATATATTCCTTTTTCTGCTGTAAGTGATCATGGTTGACTCACTTTTGATCTGTTTAGCTTTAGATAACTTCTTCTTTAACCTCTCAATCTCATAATCCTTTTCTCTCAGGTGTTCAGCTTGTTCATCAACCAGATCATTCAACGCATCAATCACCTCGTTGTCAATCATAATATCTTCTCTCAGTCTCTTCAATCTACCTTCTAGTTGAATGATTGACGTATCTTTCTCAGCTATGAGTTTGTCTTTCTCACTCAGCTCCTTCTTCGTCCTCCTTAATTTTTCTAATTTCTTGTTGCTTTTGAGGATCAGTTTATTGTACTCAGCTACCAAGTAGCCTTTGCTTACATCTATCTCTTTTTCTCTTAAATCCTTCTCATCATAAGCTATTATGTTAATGTAAGTACCCTCTCCTTGTTCAACTTCCTCAGCCACATCTTCCTTTTCAACTTCTATACAGATCTCCTCTGTATCAGCATCATTGTCAGTATCATAAACATCCTCTTCCAAATTGAGTGCCTCGGTTGGTGTTGGGCTATCAATGGGTTCAGTGGGTGTGGGTGAAGTGGTTGGTTCTAAAGGTGTTGGTGAAGTGATTGGTTCAGTTGATGTGGGTGATGGAGTTGGCTCAGTCTGACTTGGATGTGTGGGTGTTAGCTGGGTGATCTTATCATCAACTACTTTAGTTGAAACAGTGTTGATAGTTGTTTATGATAGATTAAGGGAGATAGGTTGTATGTGTTCACTTGAAGAAGATATCAAGTGAACATATGGTGATAGTAGATGGGGTTCTTGGTGAGGTGATTTGGGTGGTTCAGCTGCTAGTACTTGCTGTTGGGAGTGTGTGGAGGATGTAGCTGATGAACTCTGCTGTTGAGGTTCTTCAACCCATAGTAGTTCTTATGGTATGTCCTCAGTCTCATCTAGCACATGAGCAAAGAGCTCTATGTCGCCTCCTTGGTACTGCCTGGTTAACTTGTTGAGGAGTGACCTTCCTAGGTGACTTTGAACAAAGATATCACCCTCTCTTTCAATGCTTCGTAGTTGATCATTGATGATGAGCTGAATGAATCTCGGAAACATGAATATCTTGTTCTCTTTCTGCACACGTATGTGGTCACATGGGCAGTTGAGGATATACTTGGAGTAGTTGTACTTTCTCCCTTCAAATATACCAATGATTCCGAAAGATATATGCCTAGAACATCTATCCAACCCTGACTTCCGTTGGACATACACTTTAGATAAGTATGGCATAGGAATCGATACGGTTTGGACAGCCTGCCTTTCTTGATCTCACCATTGTGGTAGTCACCGTCGTATCCCATCAGACCAAACATTTTCTGAATGTATTCATGGTCCAATACATCAGTGTGACCTTCTTCATCATCTCTGAGTTCCAGTGCCCTTCGGACTGTCTATTCCCAATTGTTGAGTTCTGATAGTTGCATACATGACTCGTGCTTCATCTTCTTTCTCCACTCTTGCCGTGTTCCAGAAGTCGATCATGTGTGTTTGAAAGATAAGCAGGTCTACAGTTAGTGCATAGAAGACTCATGTTCTTATTAGTTAGTGGATGATGGTTCTACACTCGTCTTTTACGTCTGAATTTAGAAATACGCACACGTTGTGATCCTTTACAAAACGATTAGACATACTGGCTGTGATGTTTGAGCGGTGTGAGTATTGTTTGAGTGGAACGATCGATGTCAACAAAGGTGAAAGGGGTTTTTGGATCAAAGGATTTCTAGGTCGAAAGGTGTTTTGAAAGTGAATAGAAAGGCCAACGGTCGAGGAGCCCTGTTTATACTTTTCCAGGCTGTCTAACCTATCCTAATGACGTGGGACCCATTTACCCTTTTTACCCCTCCGAGGTTATCAATATCTACAAGTAATTAATATTTATGCAAGGCAGACATTTGTGTTGAATCTTCCGTAGAATATCTACGGAAGTCAAGATTCCTCTGTTTCAATCTGTCTTCCGCAGAACATCTACGAAGAACAGATATCCTGATTTGTCCTCCATTTTGTTTGAACACTTCTTTCAAAAGTGATGTTAAATGTTGATAAACTTTTCTTCTGAAGTTGGTTTTGTTAAACACTTTCTTCTGAAGTTAATTTTCTTAATTTTGCTGAAAACTTTCTTCGAAGTTAATTTAATAAAATCTCTTCCGAAGGTAAATTTCTTCCGAAGGTATTTTTCTTCCAAGGTACTGAAGTATCTTCCGAAGTAACATTTAATTTAACTCTTCTTCCGAAGGTAAAAGTTTAATGAAAAAATCTTCTGAAGGAAAATTTTAATTTAACTGTATGAACTAACACATAGTCCATTTGTTGTTTGCTGTTGGACCTTATGACTTTGCTTCATGGCAATTATGCAAAAGTAGTTAAACACTTCAGATATCCTGCAGCCAAGCTAAGTTAGTGCTCAAGTTCTAATTTTCTTCATATCATTATGTTAAAATTTTAAACTCGGTTTCATGCTTTGACTACTCCCCCTAAATTTGTGATTAATCATAAACTTATGTATTTATCAAAAATTTATAAGAACATAGCATGAACAGCAGTTAATTTGTCTGACTAATAATCATAGAGAAAATAGAATGTTGTTTATAGCTTGTTACAGGCAAACATAGGATATACTAGGGATCATACTATGATCTAGACATTTTCCTCAATATTATGTGTGAGATTATAGTATACTTGATCTGCTGATTGCAAATATGTGGATCCACAGAAATTCAGTCAATAGTGTATTCTTAACTTATCATATTGGTTATCATGTTTTGGTAAGAATTAAAGGTAACAAAGATGAACTCATCATTGAAATGGCATGTAAGTTAGTCCTCCAGGAGTGAATCAAGTTATCACTTTATCATACTTAAACTATGTTCCGTAAATTATAAGCTCTATCTTAAGATTTCTTTGAAATCTTATTAACGCTGAGATGATTTGCATATTTAGATGATCACATTGGATTCTTTTAGAGCATTTCTTTTTGGAACTTTTGATGATCAGCATCAGGTCACCAGGTCTTTACTCATGTAAAACAAAGGTGACCTTTGACCCAGGTCTTTGCTCACGCAAAATAGAGGGTCATGATGCTCAAAGATAGAGGTTATAAGGTGTTGCAACATAGTAAGTGTGCGTGGGTGTTAACATGATCACATCCGGATTAGACTTACTTAAATGCTTCTCACAATGACTTGTCCACTCTTAGTCACCTTGACTTTATGTTGTGCATGACATTGTTTAATTTCCACTCAAGCTGAACCTATTCACATATCAAACACATCTGATCAGTAGGTAGTTGTTAATTGAAGATCAGGAGTGAATGTCAAGTTATAGTGTACTATCATATCCTTAGAATATCACTGCCTTATGTTGTTATTTTATTAAAAAAATGTGTGCCTTTCTCATATGATTGCAAGTAATGGACAAATATTTCTATTGTTGTTATGATTTAATCTAAGTTGAGCATGTCTAAGGACACAATTAAAAAATTAAATCTAACTAACTCAAAGGCTTTAGTGAACAAATCAGCAAGTTGATTTGTTGTGTCCACTTGATCAACTTGATTAGACCCTTTTCTGAACAGTCCCTCAGAAAATGGTATCTGATTTCAATGTGTTTAGTTTTACTATATTGTACTGGATTGGCTGTGATGACATAGCAGCTGAGTTATCTATGTAATTTGAGTTTGAGAAAAATTGTAACCATAGTCAAGTAATTGGTTTTGCAACCATAGAACCTGAGAGCACCCAGCTGAAGCAGCTATGTACTCAGCCTCAGCTGTGGACACTGAAACATTAGTCTGCTTTTTGCACTGCCAAGAAACAAGTCTTGGTCCAATGAATTGACACCCTCCGGATGTTGATTTTGTCGTTGTTACAGCCTCCAAAGTCACTATCTGAGTAAGAGTACAGTTTGAAGTCTCCTTCTTTGGGATACCATAGTCCAAGTGCTGGTTTCCCTTTGAGATATCTGAAAGTTCTTTTCACCGCATTCAAGTGAGACTCTTTGGATCGGCTTGATACCTAGCACACACACACAACATAACATAATCAGGTCTACTGGCAGTTAAGTACATTAATGATCCTATCATAGATCTATATAATCTTTGGTCAATAGACTTCCCTATTGGATCCGGTACAATTTTCCTCAATGTTGATGTTGGTGTTTTGCATGATGAAGACTCAGCAAGGTTGAACTTCTTCAGTATTTGAAGCACGTATTTCTCTTGATTGATGAAGATGCCATCTTGTTTTTGATGTACTAGTAGACCCAAGAAAAAAATTAATTCTCCCATGGAACTCATTTGAAATTCAGATTACATCAAAGCTTCAAAATCGATTGATGAAGATGCCATCTTGTTTTGATGTACTTGTAGACCCAGGAAAAAATTAATTATCCCATAGAACCATTTGAAATTCAGATTGCATCAAAGATTCAAAATCTTCACACAATCTCTTTGGTTGATCCAAATATGATGTCATCAACATATATCTGCACAACTACGAGATCTTGATGTTCATGTTTGAGGAGAGTGTTCGGGTCAATTGTACTCTTTTGTAGCCATGCTTCAGTAGGAATGAAGACAATGTTTCATACCATTTCCTTAGTGCTTGATGAAGACCATACAATGCTTTGTAAAGCTTGTACACTCTGTGAGGGTAGTGAGGGTCTTCAAAGCCTGGTGGTTGGGAAACATATACTTCTTCATCAATTTTGCCATATAAGAATGCACACTTTACATCCATTTGGTAAACTGTGAATCTCTTATAAGATGCATATGCTAGAAACTCTTATAGCCTCAATCCTTGCAACTGGCGCAAAGACTTCATCATAGTCTATTCCTTCTTCTTGTGTATATCCTTGTGCTATTAGCCTTGCTTTGTTTCCGACAATTATTCCTCTGTCATCTAGTTTGTTTTTGAACAACCATCTTGTCCCAATAGGATATTGGCCTTCAGGTAGATCAACTAGATTCCAGACTTTCTGCTTCCTGAATTGCTGAAGTTCTTCTTGCATTGCCTTAATCCAGCTATTGTTTTTTAGATCTTCAGTTATATTAGAAGGAACTACTTGTGATAGAAAGCAGGAGAATAGACAAGTATTGGCAGCTCCCCATTGTCTTCTTGTAGTTCTGCTATTGAGTTCACCAATCATGTTCTCAGTTGGATGATCTTTATGAATTCTAACTGTTGGAACAGTTTGAACTTGGATAGATGAATCCAGGTTTGTGATAGATGGATTCTGCTTTGATGGTGAGTCAGCAAAGTGATCTGACTCCTCAGTATAGTGATCTTGCGCGCTGAATGATGTTCTGCATAGACTTGTGTTTCTGTAGATGTGGATATATCTTCCGTAGCAGTTAAAGGATTAGCTGCAGAGTCTATAATTGGTGTATCTGCATATGGCAGTGATGTTGGGATGTTTTTTTGAAGTGTGAGGAACTTTAGGGAGTTTCAGTGCATCGTCTGCAGAAGTGTGAACATCTACGAAGTGGAAGGAACCTCTGTGAAGGGAGGTACTTCTGCTGAAGTAGATTGTACTTCTGCAGATATAGAAGTTCCAAGTTCATCAGACATGTCTTTACTTGTTTGAGCTGAGTTGTTCATGTCCAACACATAAGTGTGCCTTTTTTGGTGCTTTGAGAAGGATCCATCTTCTGGAATTTTGTAACCTGGCTTAAGAATGTAACAATTAGAGCTATCAAAAAAGTAGTATAGTTTTGATCACAAATTTAAGATACACTTAGTAAATTAAATTGCAAATTTTCACAAAAATTGACTTTCTCAATTAAGAACTCCATTGGTTATCATTCCTTCACCAGTGATTTTTACCTCCCTTCTTATCCCCCCAAAATGTACATATGAAGCATTTTTATGTTTAAAGTCATGGAGGAGAGAACAGTTTCCAGTCATGTGTCTGGAACAGCCACTGTCACATACCACTTGTTGTCAGTCCTCCTTGGATGTTCCTGCAAAACATAATGAACTTAATTAGACCGAGGAGCCAAGCCTTGATGGTCTTGGGCTTGCCCATTGTTATCTAATATAGTAACTTTCTCATGAATAAGCCTTGATGTTTCTAAATTAATTTAATAGCAGTTGATTTATTATGTTTTGTTTTGGGTGAGGCATGATTTGGTGATGATGTTGAGGTAATTTATCTTGATTCATACTGACTGGTCAGTCATTCCTTCCTCAGTGCCTTCTTCTTTGATCTTGAGTTGATGATTGCCCAGAAAATGTTTCTGCATCCTTTGCTTTAAACTGAGGTACATGATTGCCTTTTTCAAGTGATAAAAGAGTCATCATCTTCTTCAAGTGCTATCTTTTTGTGAGGTGTTTTGCTTTGAAATTGTTGTTCTTCTTTTTCTTTGTTTGCATCTCAACAGTTGTTATCCTTATCTTGGAAGTTTTCTGCGTTTGTTGTTGCTTCTTTTGTTTTGAGACTATTGAATCATTATCCTCAGAAGAATTGTGAGTCTGATTCAGTGGTCTCTGCTAGCTTCTTCTTGAGGATATTTGTTTTGTATTTTTGTTTGAAGAAGCATTCCTGAGTTGAGTGATTGTGTTTGTTGCATATGCACAATATTTGTTGAAGTAACATCAGATGTCATGTGATTGTTCATATTATATATTGAGCAATAGCTGCTGAAAGTAGCATTCTTTGTGCTGTGATTATGCATATCACACCATTTATAGTACTTCTCTTCAGCTTCACTATCAGAAGCAGCCTTTACCTTTGCCTATTTCTTACTTAGTGCCTTCTTTTATTTCTTCAACTCCCTTCACCTTGTTGATGCTGGATGAAGCTTCAGCGGATTCTTTCTTATTCCGTATTCTTCTACGGATGATTGTTTATGATTTTCTTGGATTTTACAGCTTTCCTCGAACTGCTTCCGTAGGGATTTGCTGAAGTGAATTTGTTATCTTCCCAAGCTCTTTTTCTTTTTTGCATTTTTTTCTTTGGTTTGTTTGTGAAGCATGAATGCCTTTATTCAGTTGACCAATCCTTATGTAAATGGTCTTCAGCAGATTTCTTTGTTTTGGTGGGTAAGGGAGTGATTCCATCCAACACTTTGGGAATTAGATGTCATTTAAAACAGTTTTATCATTACCCAAACCAGTATTATGAGGCTCATCATTATCTATCCAGATCATCATAGTTATCATAATCAACTTCTGATTGACTTTGTTTTGAAAGTTCTGATTTTGATGATTCATTTTCAAATGATTCAGTGTCATTAGTTACATCATTATGATTTTTATCTGTTGACTCAGATTTGGTAACTAGACACAAAGTGATTGGATAAGTTGTTAGTCATGGACTCAGGTAAAGGAGTGTAATTATCATTTATAGTGGTGTGCAACAGCATGAAATCCCAACCTGATCTATTCTTTGACTCAATATGAGAGTTTAATAGTTTCTCATACTGCTGTGATGACAGTTGGAATTTTGAAGTTTCACTTCAATAGATGCATGATCTGACATAGACTTAATTAACGAAGTAGTCAAATGCTTAACTTGTGCTTTCAACATTGTAATTTTCAGTTAAAAGTTTATCTAATCCTTTTATAAAGAATTGATTTTGACTTGATAAAGTTTATGCTCTCTTACATGTGATTTATTTAAAAGTAGAGTTTCTTTTACTTTATCAGCTAACTGCGAATGTGTTCTATATCTTTCAACTTCATCAATACAAGTGGAAGACCTAACCTTTCTCTCCCTCTGGGCATTGGTGGAACTTTGTTTCCATGTTAGCCATCCATGCTTGATTTTCTCCGGTACTTCCTGTTCGTACATGCTCCAATCACAAGTACCATCCTGCAAAATAATTAAACCACATTCTTTAGCATTGTAGTACCTGTAGTATTGCTGTTATTGGTGGGTGAGGGGGGAATTGGTTAGTTGAGCTTGTGTAAAACTTCTTTGACTAGGCTGTCTTGAGTCATTTGATTGTTGTTGATTGCTGTTACACTCCCTTGAGAAGTGTCCATATAAATTGCACTTAAAGCATCTTACTTGGACTTCTCAACACCAATTTTAGTTGATCCTTCCTCCTACAGACAGTCATTTGTCCCTCTTTATGGTACCTTTGGCTCGTGGCCGATCATGGCCATTTGCCATTGTAGATCCATCTCTTTTACCTCATCAGGATGAATTCTTCTAGATCTTGTTGACGAGGAGGGTAGGAGTCAAAGTGCTTCGCAAATAGCCTGAAAGCTTGAACTAAAGGCTGCAAAAGTAGCTTTCTATTCTTCTGATTCCAGAACCACAGTAATTGGTTCTGTTTGATTGTTGTTCTTTTTATTCTTAGAGTCATCAGCTTTTCCTTTGGGCTTTTTGTGCTGATTTTTTGTAGTACTTGATTGGAAGACTTGGCAGCATAAAAGCTTGTTTCTTCTCATGTTCACTCTCATCACAAGAGTTATCTTCATCTTCATTGGATTGAATGCACTTCTAGCATTCTTTAACTCTTTGAATTGATAAGGTGCTATAGGTGCTTTCACACTCTTGTTTCTAGTCTTTTCATCTAGCTCCAAAGCTTCAACCTTCGCCACCAGTATGTCTAGTCCTATTGCCTTCAAATCAATAGTGTCCTTGAACATAGACACAGTCTTTGTCCAACTTTCTGGTAAGGATGATGGAATCTTTTTGTTCAGCTCTTCACTTGCTGTACTTAAGTTCAAAGATGTTCATCTCTGTAACAAGTTGCATAAATCTATGCAATTGTGAGGAATGACTCACCGCAAACTATGATGAAAGGTTTTATATTGTGAGCGAAGAGTATCCTTCTTTATGCTCCTAATCTCGTCACTTCTTCTTCCACAGTATGTGCAGTTTTTCCATAACGAGTGAGCTGTTTTGTATGATTCACACCTGATCAAAAGATCTCAGGTAAAGCCATAGTAAGCATACTATAGGCTTTGATGTCAATCTTGACTTTCTTAGCATCATCAGGTGACAGATTTTCAGACTTATGGGTTGATTATTATCCTTATAATCCGCTCCTAATGTGGGTGGAATATAAGGTCCTTCAGTAATCGAAACCCATAAATCAGAATCTGTATAATTAACATGATTCCTGAACCTGATTTTCCAAGTTTTGAAATCAGATCTGTTTTTCAGTTCAGGAGGTTGATAAGCACCAACAACTAAACTACTCATGTTAATTAATTTTGAAAAAGCAACAACTTTGTTTTAGCAGAAATCGATTAAACAAATCAAACCGATAGATCAGTTGATCTGGATCAACGAGCACCAGGCTCTGATACACTTGTGAGAATCCAAGGATCGATATAGAATTATCAGATTTGATTTTAACAAGTATTGATCGTGGAATTACCAATACTTGTTGTTTAATTGATTAATGAACTTGAAATTGATCAAACAATATAAAGAACAATCAAAATATAATAATAATCAAACCACGATTGCTCAATAATTACAATCATTATTGTATGTTTTCGTTGCTATTGATCTCTTTTTGTGATTGTTATATTCTGATGTTGCTTGATCGTATGTTAATCGATCTCTCGTTACATGTTCTTGATCTCTTGTTATATAGAGATCTTATTCTGTTCCTAAACATTGCTAATCTTTCGCTATCCTGTTGCTATAATTAAGCTAACTTCCTATAGCTATCCGAATCCTTGCCACATTTATCGGCATAGGAGTTCGTGATTTACAATGAAATAATACAAATAATATTGTTGATGTGACGTGTTATCTTGCTTCAATTATATGTCTTCTTCGCGATAATATTGTTGATCTGCCATGTAGACTTGTTGACTTTCCGTTGACTACTTGATGATGGAATCATTCAAGTGTTAAACAGTTTTCCGTAGGAATTTGTCTTCCGTAGCAACACTTGGTCTTCAGTGCTTGTTCTTCTGTGATTGTGCTTCCGCAGGAGTTCTTGTACTTGTTCTTTAGCAGCAACTCTCCTTCAGCAACTCCACTTGATCTTGGACTTGTTCAGCTGTTGTTGTTCTTCTGCAGGAAATCTACGGATGTACACTTCAGTTGTATTACTGAGAACATCTCGGAAGAGTGATTGTTTTCATCCGCATTTGTTCTAACACTTAGTAAATTTTTCCAAATTGACCAAGTCTCATGTTTTCTGCAATCACACATATATTATGAGACACATTATAGATTAATGCAGTATAATATATCATGCAGTTCATTCTCAACAATCAATGCATTATATTATATCATCAAAATCATAATTACAAAGAGTGATTACAAGAGTTTGATCTATCATCTAAACCTATACAAGACATATAGACCTAACAGTTTAAAATGATTAACACATTAAATTTACACATGGCAATATCAGACTAATTGCAATAGTGTAACATAAAAGACAAACAAAATACATTAAACCTAATGACTGAATTGACTCGATCTATAATGAAGCCTTATGATAGAATATGTGAATCTGGTTTCAATC
>CM046435.1:2186159-2411159 GCA_025506505.1 Flaveria sonorensis
CCACATGTTAGGATCAGTGATCTAAGTTTGATCAATTAGAGTTGAATCACAGCGGAATTAGAGCAAGAATTAAGCAAATATAGCAAGAACACAATAAATATTCAATGGAACAGTACACGGTTATATAGAAATAGGGTTTTCTGCAAAGGGATAATAACATTCATGCACATGCTTCGGTATGGCGGCTGCTAGGTTTTCTAAGCTGCACCGATTACAATTAGGTCAGCATTCCTTATATAAAGGAATGTGACGTCTGCTGATGTCACTTGATAGTGACGTCTAACAGAATTATTACAAACTACTGAAAGTAAGCAAACTACTGAGAATGTTCACAACAACTGAGAACATCTCAGAGTATTCTAAGTACACAAGAAACATAAAACTACTGAAACTACAAGTACAGAAAGAAAATACAACTACTGAAAGGAACCCATCACAACTACTGAAGAGGTCTTCTTCAGCTGTTGTGACAATCATCTGAAACTTGGTCTTTGTCAGTCTTTCATCTTCAGCTTGTTGTCTTCAGACTTTGTCTTCAGCTCTTTCACTTCAGACTTTGTCTTCAGCTCTTTCAGCTTCAGACTTTGTCTTCAGACCTTGTTATCAGCTGATGTCTTCAGCTGTTGCAGACTACTTCAGTTGTTGTAATGTCCGTGGGACTTAAAGGTTTTTCTGATCAGGCTCATTGGTTCTTTTGGTCCAACAAACTCCCCCTGAACCAATGCAGCCAAAACCTTTAAGCTTATTGAGGTCCCACTTATTCTTGGCAGAAACTCTCTTGATCAGCTTTAGAGATATCAGATAAGCACAGGCCAGGGAACAGGTTTCAGTAGATGTGAATGTCAAAGGATGGAAGGGAACTCTGTCTTGGGGAACTGGACACAGAGCCGTTATCCCAACCATGAAACCTACTTCCCATTGATGAGTCTATAAGACTCTCTGACGTAGGCCTCAAGGAGAACAACTTGTTCCTCCTTAGTGAGTTCTTCTGCTTCTCCTTCGAAGAAGAACTCTGGGCCATAGTACTCTGATAAGTACTTTATCGTCTTTCCATTTTTCAACTCAACAGTTGTTATCTCTCTGTAGCAAATTCATCTGGGTGAGTCCCTTCTAATAACAACTGGAGTTCATTTTTCTTGATCTCTTCAAGCCTCTTGTATAACAACCCTTCTTGACCATTTTGTTCTCCATTAGAGTTTGAGGGGTCATCTTTGACTTGTAGGCTCTCTTGAAGTCTTCAAGTATTTCCCAGGGTGAGACTACAATGGCCAACATAATAGCAGCATCTATGGTCTTTCTCACTTGGCCATTGTATCTACTTGGTATGGATTTCTTATGAATTCTAGAACTAACCCTGGGGTCTGGCCAAATCCTTACTCTCTCCTTTTGATATTGAAAGGTATACCTGAGAGCATACAGCCTTTGAGCGTGTTTCTTCATGGCTTGTATAGATGATGACTGAGGAAACTCTTTGTCAATCATCTTCAAAAGTTGCTCATCGTGCTGTTTCTGCTGTTCTTCTTCTTCAATCTTAACTTTCACCATTTGCCTCTGAAAGTCTGGTGTGATCATTTGTTGACTTCTGGGCTCAGGTAATTTTAGAACAGCAGAGATTGGCAGACTATCTTCTTCATCATCTTCTTCTTCTTCTTCTACCATCCTCACACCCTTCTCCTCCTTCTGGGTGCATCACTGGATGTGGTTTGAGGTGGTTTTTGGGTAAGGGAGTTGGTTTTGAGGGTTGAGTTGATTTGGAGAGTTGTGGGTTGGTTGTTTTTGAGAGGGAGTTTGGGAAGGCTGATCTAGCATTTTTATGTGAGTTTGGCTTTGGAAAGCTTGGCCATATCATTCTCTTCCCAGCACCTGCTTCGTCTAAGGCTTCTATAATCAACCCCTTATTGAATTCTTCAGAAGCACAGATTCTGGTGGTTATTGCCAGAATACTGTCTCTGGTCCATGATTTAATCTCAATTAATGATCTTCCCAAGTATTTTGCAATAAACCTGATCATTATCTCCAACCTCTCCCTTTCCATCACACTATAACTGGCCCATCTTTCTTGTATCTCATTAATCTCCAGCCTTCTGATCTCAGTGTCTAATGTGGCTGTATCAAAGCCCTGTCTGAAGAGTTGATCTATTATTCTGTCCATTGATCTGCTGTGAGCTTCATCAGCTTCTTTAATCAGATCTTCCAATGATTTCTCTTCATCAGGCTTTTGAGTTTCAGCACTTTTCTTTCTCTTGTATGTGATCAGCTGTTTTTCCTTTTCCTGTTCTTTTTCTTGTTGTTTCTCCTCTTCCACTCTCTTTCTCTTTCTTTCTTTCACTGCCTTAGACTCCCCCTTTTTGGGTGCATTGGGTTCAGGGTTTGAATGGCAGAAAGCTTCCTTTGCACAGCATCATCAACAAGTGTTTTTAGATTCGAGGAGATCCTCTCATCAATGGCTTTATGCACAATCTCATTGATGATGGGAGTGATGAGAGGTATTTTGAAATGTAGCAACCATCTGCTCAGAGGGGTTCTGTCCCTGAGAGGTGGTGCCAACAACAGTGGCTGGTGGCTCAGTTGAGTGAAGTGGCGAGTGTTTGGGAACCTTCAGATGAAGGTGCATCTGTGGGTTTATTGGGGCAGATGGACTTTGATCCTGAGACATTTTGGCAAGCAGTTCTTTGAGTCTGCTCACCTCAGCCTCAAGGATTGTGTTATGGGCTAAGACATCATAGAAAAAGCCCAGGTCATCATCAGTCTTTGCTGAATCACCTGACCTCCTGATTGAATCAGGATGTACATGCCCTGAGTGTAGATCAGTTGTCATGTGCCCCTTGTTCTTGGTTCTGGGGACTTCCTGCCTCAGGACTGAGTCCTTCATCGGCAGTTGCCTCTGGTGAGGTCTTAGAGATGTTACCAACTTCATCCTGTTCATTTGCTGAATCAGTAGAAGTGGCAGCCTCACCAGATGTTCTAACCTCCTCCTCTACACGGGGAGATTGAACATTATAACCCCTGTGCTGTGGGTTATCAGCAGCATTTTGGTCCTCTTCCTCAGCTGTTGAGGTTCTCCCCATTGTAATTGGTGTCTGGGGAGGAGGAGAGGAATGCAGCTGACTCAACACTTGTGCAACAATAAATGTTGGGCTTTGAGGGGCGGTTGCATTTGGAGATAGGTTTGAAGCAGATTGCACCCGGGTGACTGGTGCTCTTCAATGGTAACCTTCTCAATTGAGATAGGTTCCAGCATTGTGGTATCCCCATTTTGGTTGCATCAGGATCCTGTTGAGATGCCTGAGCGGCTAGGGTTGGTGGAGTCTTGGACACTACTGGGGGGTTAGAACCAGTAAGTGTTTCCTGTATTGGTGTTACAGGGGCATCCTCAGGGGACTCATCTCCCTGAGTAGCCTTTTTGGGCTTTTTGGTTTTGGGTTTGGTGGGGACTTTGGATCTGGAAGTGGAGGCTGTGGGTTCCCGCTGCTTGGGTTTGAGCGCGGGCAGCCCCTTTCATTGTAGGGTCAGAGTTGTGCCTGGAGTATACTTCAGGCAATACAGCCGGAGCAGGGACTCCAAGGCCAACAAGGCCGTCTGATTTTAGCTGTGTTAAAATTATGGCCATGAGAAACCTGGGATATAATATCCATCTGTTTGCCACAGGTTTCAAGGCCAGATCCTTTAGTTCCATAAACACTATCTCAGAAAAATTTAAAGTTTGTCGTTCAAAGATAGAGTATAATACCTGTTGCCATCGGGAAGACATTTGATCCCATGAGGAGGTTTTTGGTGCAAGGCAGACATTCACCATGTGGAATATAAGACGTTCAGCATCATGGAAGTGCTTCTTCAAATGGTGGTAGCACTTAAGTCTCCTTCATACCCGTTGTTGATGAAAGACATATCGGTTGTGCCTTTCGGGTATTCTGTGACACAGGTGGCATCATGTAGATCTAGGGTTTGTCGAATGATGTCCGGAGTGATGACCACCTGTTTCTGGTTGACCAACGACTGGAGAGTGATTTGGCTATCATTCTCACTAGTTTGCACAGAGACGTTGGTCCAGAACTGGCTTAGGGAATCGGGTATATGGTAGGATTCAGAAGAAACGCGGTTCGGTACTGGGAATCTACCATAAGATCGATGGCGTTATCAAATTTGTTCCAGAAGGCCGATTTCGAGAGGTAGGCAACACAGTTGTGTCTGGGTTTGAGTTTCATGGTCGCCATTGTTGAGAGAGTGAAGGACGGAAAACGGCTAATGAAACGTTGAAAGTAGGTTTAGGTATTTATAGGGTAAGAAAAGGCTGATATAAAACGACTGAAAGTGTTGGTGCTGTCATCAGTTGTTTGAAAACAACTGAAGACCTGGTTTTAACTTTCAGAAGTAAACAACTGAAGACTTGGTATTAGTCATCAGTAGTTGTGAAACTACTGAAGACATGGTTTTGGCTTCAGGTGTTGTAACAACTGAAGACTTGGTGTTAGTCATCAGTAGTTGTGAAACTACTGAAGACATGGTTTTGGCTTCAGTTGTTTGAAGTGACGCAGCAGTTGTAGAAACAACTGAAGAGAAAAATTTCTCATCAGCTGTTGTCGTCAATTCTTAGCTCATCAGCTGTTTCATTCTGACCTCAACACTTCATCAGACTTTGTCTGAGTTTCAGATGTTTCATAGGTCATCAGTACTTATCTGTTATTCTGACATCAGCAGTTGTAACTACAGCAGTAGTTGTAACCACATCAGTTCTTTTCAACAGATGAGTACTTCAGTACTTTTAAGTAATTTAGTCTTCAGTAGTTATGAAAACTACTGAGGATAAAAGAACTTCAGTACTTATTTGTGACAGTAGTATACGAATGCTCATCAGTACTTGTTGACTGAGATCATCAGTAGTTGTCACTTATTCTAGCTGCAGCATACCAAGCCTTAACACTAGGTTTTGGAAAGTTGAACTGTCCAAAGGCTTAGTAATATGTCTGCAAGCTCATCAGCACTAGGAACAAACTTTGGATCAATCAGACCTTTTTCAAAACAATCCCTAATAAATGGTGTCTGATCTCAATATGTTTGGTCCTAGAGTGCTGGACTGGATTCTTGACAATACAAAGAGCTGAAGCACTATCCATTAGTAATGGAGTCTTAGTCTCTGTAATGCCATAATCCAGTAATTGATTCTGAAGCCAGAGTACCTGAGATGTACACTTGCAGCAGCAATGTACTCGGCTTCAGCAGTGGATGTAGCAACAGATGTTTGTTTCTTACTCTGCCAAGAAACCAAACAGTTGCCTAGGAATTGACATCCACCAGAAGTTGATTTTCTAGTTAATTTACACCCTGCATAGTCACTATCAGAAAAAGCAACTAATTTGCAAGAGTGCCCAGTGGAATACCAAAGACCTAGAGATTGAGTACCTTGCAGATATCTAAAGATCCTCTTGACTGCAATCAAATGAGACTCTTTAGGAGCAGCCTGAAATCTAGCACAAACACAAGTTGCAAACATAATATCTGGTCTAGAAGCTGTTAAGTACATCAAGGACCCAATCATACATCTGTAAAGTGTTTCATCAACAGCTTTACCTTTCTGATCTGCATCCAGTTGTGTGGTGCTGCACATGGGAGTAGAACAGGGCTTACAGTGTTGTAAATCAAACTTTGCCAAAAGACTTTTGTGTATTTTGACTGATGAATGAAAGTTCCATCAGCCTTTTGTTTGATTTGCAAACCTAGAAAGAACTGTAATTCTCCCATGGCACTCATTTCGAATTTTTGTTGCATCAACTTTGTAAATGCATCACACAACTGTGGATCAGAGGAAGCAAAAATATATCATCAACATAAATTTGAACAAGGAGCTTATGCTGACCCACTTTCTTAATGAACAAAGTTTTATCTATGGAGCCTCTAGTGAAATTTTCTGAAGAAGAAAGTTTGACAGTGTTTCATACCAGGCTCTAGGAGCTTGTTTCAACCCATAAAGAGCCTTATCAAGTTTATACACCCAATCAGGATGTTTATTATCCTCAAAACCTGGTGGTTGACACACATAAACCTCTTCTTTTATTTTACCATATAAAAATGCACTTTTGACATCCATTTGAAAAACTTTAAGATTGTGGAATGCAGCATAGGCTAAGAACAATCTAATTGCCTCCAGTCTGGCTACAGGGGCAAAGGTTTCATCATAATCAATACCTTCTTCTTGTGAAAACCCCTGGACAACCAGTCTGGCCTTGTTCTTGACAATTTGCCCATTTTCATCTGTTTTATTCCTAAACACCCATTTAGTGCCTATTGCACACTTACCTGGGGGTAGGAACCAGTTCCCACACTTGCTGCTTTTTGAACTGAAGAAGCTCAAGCTGCATGGCATCAACCCATCCATTGTCTCTTAATGCAATATGATAGTTCTTTGGCTCTTGCTGACTGATGAAAAGAGCATAGAAGCAGAAGTTGGACAATTGACTTCTAGTTGAGACACCAGCATTGATATCACCAATGATTTGAGACGTTGGGTGATTCTTCAGCTCTTGATACACTATGAGATCTGTGCAAGTGTTTGTAGCACGCTCAGCAGCAACAGATGTTGATCCAGATTCTTGAAACCAAGTGTTAGATGGCAGGTCAAATGAAGTAGAGGATTCAGAAATCTCATCAGCATTTGTTGTGGATGGTGCTACTGAAGCTACAGGAACATCAAGTTGAGTAGACTCAGGCAGTTGATCACTAAACTTGAATAGGTGAGTACTGGGATCATCATGAACATCAGTACCACCAGATGGATGACTAGCTGCAGAAGGTGATGAATTCACATGATCTGCAACAGCTGGAGGCTGATAAGGAACATATTGCAGTATGTCCAGATCAAACAACTCCACAGGGTTTTGTGGGATTTTGTCCTTAGGAGATTCATTGAACTTCACATGCAAGTTTCTTCAACCATCTTTGTTCTACAGTTGAACACTCTGTAAGCCTTGCAAGTGGATGAGTACCCAACAAAATACCCTGCATCCACCTTAGAATCAAACTTTTGGAGTTGATCCTTTGTGTTGAGAATGTAACAAGGACACCCAAATGCTCTGAAGAATGAAATTAGAGGAGCCAAATGATGTAGAACTTCATAAGGAGTCTTCATCAACCTCTGATTCACTAAGCTCTATTTTGCACATAGCATGCTGTGTTGACAGCTTCAGCCCAAAAGGTCAGTGGCAAACCAGAGTCAGCCAACATGGACCTTGCAGCTTCAATTAGGGTCCTGTTCTTTCTCTCCACTACTCCATTTTGTTCTGGAGTCCTTGGAATGCTATACTGCCTCTTGATTCCTTTTGAAAGGTAGAAATCATCAAGTGTATGGTTTCTAAATTCAGTTCCATTATCACTTCTTATACACTTGACTGATAGGGAATACTGCTGCTTCTCAACATACAACACAAAGTTAATAATTGTCTGAGCAGCCTCATCCTTTGAATGCAAGAAGAAGGTCCATACAAATCTGGAGTAATCATCCACAATTACCAGACAGTATTTCTTCTTTGCCATGCTCATTACTCTCACAGGACCAAAGAGATCCATGTGCAGTAATTGCAAGCAGGCAGTGGACTTTGGTTCTTCTATAGGAGGGAATGAGACTTTGTGTTTTGTTTCCTTTTAAACAAGCAGTGCAGGTTTCATCACAGAGGAACTCCTTTATTGGTAGACCTCTTACTAAACTATTGTGGATCAGCTGATTCATGTTTTTGAGATTAACATGACCCAGCCTTCTATGCCACAGTTTAGATTCCTGAGGAGAGGCCTTGGAGAACAGGCAAGGATGACCTTTTAACGCAATCTTCTTTGACAAATCCAAGGCATATACTCTTCCTATCCTGTTGGCCTTCAGGAGAGTATGTTCATCCAATACCTTGTCAATCAGCCTCAGAACTTTGGAAGACAGAATCCGGCAGTTCTGGCTTGTGAAAAGTGCAACATGCCCTTATCACACATCTGACTGACACTCAGTAGATTATACTTGAGATTCTCCACATGGTTAACATCATCAAATCTGATTTCTCCATTTGACACAAATCCTTTCCCGATGATGTAACCCTTAGCATCATTTCCAAATGAGACAAATCCCTTCTTTCCTTGAGAGTAGTCATTAAGAAGAGAACTGCTCCCAGTCATATGCATAGATCCTCCACTGTCTACATACCAGATGCTTCTTTGGCATGCTGAAGAACCCTGCATTTATCATAAGAAACTAGTTAGCTTTAGAGACCCAAACCTTTTTGGTTTTGGGTCTGTTTTCATCAACAGTTTAACCATAACTTGTTTCTCATGATTAACAGCTGATGAAGGTGGAGATGGTGCTGAAATGGAATTCTTAGATTTGGGCTTGGATTTCCTTTTCAGTGGTTTGATCACAGGTGCATCTAGTTGGTTAACTCTCCCCAACAAATGCTGAACCATCATAACAAGTTGTGTCTGATTTGTTGCTAAAGCCTTCAGCTCATTTGACACATCAGTACTTGTTTTTGATGAGTTCCTGTGACCCACCATTTCCTCCTTGAAATTCACAGACTTCGTCTGATGTTTATCATGAGGAACACTATCAGCTGTTTTCTGATAAACCCCATCCTTCTTTTTGGATTTTGGTGAGGCCTTGGGTTTATCAGTTTGAGATGACTGTGGTACAAACTTGGTTTCAAACTCATTTTTCATTTTATTTATCTCT
Source organism: Flaveria sonorensis (assembly GCA_025506505.1). Taxonomy (NCBI): domain Eukaryota; kingdom Viridiplantae; phylum Streptophyta; class Magnoliopsida; order Asterales; family Asteraceae; genus Flaveria; species Flaveria sonorensis. The sequence continues at coordinate 2,194,861 of CM046435.1, forward strand.
TCTTTAATGAGCTTATCTCTGTTGAGTTTGGAACCCTTTTTGTACCAGCATTCATCAGATAGATTGAATTTACCACATATTTCACATGGCTTATTCTTCATCTTGGATTGATCAACTGCTGAAGTGGAAACTACTGAAGGTGTGATCTTCAGTACTTTCCTCCTTTCAGTACTTGTGTTAAGTACTGAAGGATCGGTAACAACTGAAGACTTGTTCTTCAGCTGTTCTCTATCCGTCCTGAAAGACCGTATGATAGATTCCTCAGCAGTTGTTAATCCTTTTATTTCATCAGATTTGAAATGCTTTTCAGATGTTGTGACTTGCCCTTCAGTACTTGGAGTACTTTGAGGAACAACATCTGAATTTCTCAGCTTCATGTGTTTATCAGCATTTAAACCATCAGGCAATTGATTTGCTGAGATCTTAACACTGACTTCATCCTCTAATTTTGTATTATCATTTGAGGATGAATCGCATGATGATGTTTGGTTTGGAAATTACTTTCACCTTCAGATTTTACTATTGATTTTGAAGTAAAATCAGTAGGTGGTGCAGTATGATTGTAACCTATTCCAAACTTCACATTTGAAGCTGTTTGCTTGCTGAGAAGCATTTCAAATCCCTTGCAGGATGTTACCCATCGGTCACACTCAACTTGGGTAGCTGCAAGTGTCTCCTTGACTTCTGTGGTTCTCGAGTATGACCTCTACCTTAGCCTTTTCATCATTAAGTTGGCATTTAAGCTTGTAAATCTCATCATCTTTGTCATTAAGTGCAGACACATACTCATCTTTTCTTTTGGAAATAGTTTTCTCAAGCTCAAGATTTTGATTGATTAAAGCTACATTTGCCTCTCTAATAGAGACAAAGGCAGCTATGCATGATTCAGAACATAACTTGGCTTTAGCCTCAGAAGATATATGGGTTACCTGTGAAGATGAAGCATCTGAGCAGGAACCCTCAGTAGACTCCAGGGCCATGAGAGCAAGATTCCCAAAAGGATGTTCACCACCATGTTGACCAGCACCAGCAGATAATTGCTCATTGAAACCAGAAAGATCATCTGGTAAGCTGCTCCAGTCAACAACTCCTGGTGTGAAGAAGCTGTGATGAGGTTGAGATTGTGATGGAGATGGTTGAGGCTCAGGTAGGGCTTGAGGTTGTTGTGCTATAGGGACATGAACTGGATTTGGCTGTGGCATGTAATAGCAGGGATAAGGATATGGCATTGGACCCTGAGGGACAAAGTATGCAGGAGATTGAGGTTGTGAGTGATGACCAGAACTAGCAGGATGTTGCCCTTTGTTTTGTGAACTATTGCTTGGAAAGGTCACAAAGGGTGCAGAGGAGTTAGATCTAGTTGATCTACACTCTCTTGCAAAGTGCCTAAGCCTGTGGCATTTGTGACACCTCAACTTACTCTTGTCAAAACCAACTTTGGTTTTGCCAGAGAGTCCTGGAAATTTCCTACCAGTTCTCTTGTAGAACTTTTGAGATCTGATATTGATCAGGGCCATTTGGCTCAAAATATCCATCTCTTCTAAATCATCATCAGCAATACCCTGCAAATCATCCATGATAAAGCATAAATTATCACTATTACACCCACAATGACTGTCAACACCAACAAATGCATGATCAGAACTGTTTGAAGAGAAATCTATATGCTCATCATAATGACTTTCTGATCCAGCATATTCTGACTCATGACTGACCAAGGCAGTGTTACCTGGTACAAAGTCATCAGAGAGCTTTCCTGATGATGCCAGTTTCCTTTTCTGCTCTTGTAACACCCGACCTCTCACACCACCAATATTGTCCGCTTTGCCCACGAGGAGCTCACGGATTGCTTTTGGTTGCCCGGGTGAAAACTTCCCAGGGAGGTCACCCATCCTGATTGCTGCCACCTGAGCACGCTTAACTGTGGAGTTCTCCTCTCATCCACAGCCAATACGCCCAAAACGCGTTGGTGATATTAGAGACCAGACATTCCTTATGAACCAGGAATCTCTCCTGTCCACGGCCGATGTGGGAATATGTAGGTGTCACAATCACCCCCCCTTTGGACTCATCGTCCTCGATGAGCCCGAGAATCCACCATACCCGGTGAGGTTTGTCCCAACATCCCGAACGGCACAGGAGTGGCTCTGATACCATTCTGTAACATCCGGTCTCTCACACCACCAATATTGTCCGCTTTGCCCACGAGGAGCTCACGATTTGCTTTTGGTTGCCCGGGTGAAAACTTCCCAGGGAGGTCACCCATCCCTGGATTGCTGCCACCTGAGCACGCTTAACTGTGGAGTCTCCTCTCATCCACAGCCAATACGCCCAAACGCGTTGGTGATATAGAGACCAGACTCCTTATGAACCAGAATCTCTCCTGTCCACGGCCGTGTGGGAATATGTAGGGTGTCACAGCTCTATCTCTCTTTCAAATGTAAGCAGTTTCCCATGGAGTTGGGTGAGAGATAGGCTATCCAGATTTGCACTGGAGCGTAGGACAATAGTGTATGTGTCCCATCTCTCAGGCAGTGATCTGAGGAATCTGTTGTTCATCTGGCTGTTAGTATACTCATGCTTGACCATTTTCAGCTCAGAGATCAAGCAGGAGAAACGCTCAAACTGTTGAGTCAGTGTCTCACCCTTCCTATGAGAGAATGTCTCATATTGTTGGGCGAGGATTTCTCTGTTGTTTGCTAAGACCTCATCAGTTCCTCCGAATTGTTCCTTCAAAGCATTCCAGAGTCATGAGCAGTTTCATGATGCATAAGCCCAGAATAGATTTCATTCGGCAGTGCCATGGCCAGAATTCCATGGGCTTTAGCATCAATCTCAAACAGTTTACGATCTTCATCTGAGTATTGCTCCTTCTCTTCGGAACCATTTGATTGGTCTCCGGATTGTTCACCATAGGCTTGTGTGGACCGTGAACCACAGATGTCCAACAACCTGAACTGTTAACAGACAGGTGATGGAGCATTCTTCGTTGCCATATGTTATACTCACTCCTAACCAGCATCGGAGGCTTGGTTGAGGAGCCAGTATTGTGAGGATCATTAGATGGAGTAGTCATTCTCAGATTCAAACCAAATCAATCAAGTTTCAAAAGATTAGCACAAAAACACAACAAACTCAATAAGAACCAAGAAGAAACTCAAATTAAATAACCAGAAGCAGCAGAAAATCAATCTTTATAACCAATTCTTGCACATATGCTAATTCGATCAAACTATAGATATCAAAATAGCAGTTTCAATGATCAATTGTTAAACCGATCAATGATTAACCAGCTCTCATACCATTTGTTAGGATCAGTGATCTAATTAGAGTTGAATCACAGCGGAATTAGAGCAAGAATTAAGCAAATATAGCAAGAACACAATAAATATTCAATGGAACAGTACACGGTTATATAGAAATAGGGTTTTCTGCAAAGGGATAATAACATTCATGCACACATGCTTCGGTATGGCGGCTGCTAGGTTTTTCTAAGCTGCACAGATTACAATTAGGTCAGCATTCCTTATATAAAGGAATGTGACGTCTGCTGATGTCACTTGATAGTGACGTCTAACAGAATTATTACAAACTACTGAAAGTAAGCAAACTACTGAGAATGTTCACAACAACTGAGAACATCTCAGAGTATTCTAAGTACACGAAGAAACATAAAACTACTGAAACTACAAGTACAGAAAAGAAAATACAACTACTGAAAGGAAACCATCACAACTACTGAAGAGGTCTTCTTCAGCTGTTGTGACAATCATCTGAAACTTGGTCTTCAGTCTTATCTTCAGCTTTTGTCTTCAGACTTTGTCTTCAGCTCTTTCACTTCAGACTTTGTCTTCAGCTCTTTAGCTTCAGACTTTGTCTTCAGACCTTGTTATCAGCTGATGTCTTCAGCTGTTGCAGACTACTTCAGTTGTTGTAATGTCCGTGGGACTTAAAGGTTTTTCTGATCAGGCTCATTGGTTCTTTTGGTCCAACACAATAGATCTATCATTCTTACCATGGTTGCGTGAATTAATAATTGTGTTATCATCTATTTTATCTAACTATGAACACGTAATTGCAGGTAATAACATAGCATGTTTTGAATTGAATTTAGAATAAAATTACAATGAATATCAATGATTGAATATTGAATAACATGATTTTCCCAAAATATATAACATATAAATATAGGTTATGAATACTCGATAATTTTGTAAGTGATTGAAATGATAGGATTGGTAGGCTAGACACCAAATTTTTTTCTCACGAGTCAACCTAAGGTTTGGTGTCTTTTGTTAGAATGATTTGAAGACTAAATATTGAATTGGGAACTAGGGTTTCAAATGGGGATTTTGGGTTTGATAAATAGTTTAAAATAAAATAGTGTATTTGATTTTAAAATATAACTTTGTTTAAATGAAATGATTTGATTAAATAGTACAATTTGAAAGATTATGATTATTAATAAATGAGATAAAGTAATTAAATTTATTTGAATAATACAATTATATGTTTAATTTATGAAAAAGTTTGAATATTTAAGTGCGAAAAATAATTTATTTGAATAATTAATTATTTAATAACTTGATCAAAATAATTAATTTGATAATCAATTATTTATTTGAATTTGCATTGTGTAATAACTCTTAGTTTAAAAATAATTTGAAATAATATTTGTTTAATTTTAGAATAATTTTTAATAATTTAAAAACTTATAAATAAGTTATAATAATTTTTATAACTTTTATAGTCTTTGAAATATATGAAAATTCTAACTTTTAAAACTTTCAGAAAATAATTAATAATTTCTGAAAGATTTAATTTATAAAATAATTTTTTTATAATTATTATATAAATAATTTATGAAATTTCGCCGCCACCGCTTCTCCGCCATCATTGGCCACCACTGCTCGCCACCATCTACTCTCTACATACTCTCTCTTTAAATCCATCTTCACCACCCCTACAACTAACACCATATTCAAGTAGTTCTTTATAAATTTCTCAATGTTATCTCAAATTAAAGGCAACAGAACATAAACTGAAGATTAGAAGAACTTACAGCCGTTATGTTTGTGAAGAAAAGGATGATGGAATTTAGAAGAAATAAATCAACAAATATGAGTAGGTGGAGATGGTTTGAATTAGTATATAGAGAAGCAATGAAGAACACGTGAAGTTCGTGAGTCGGATGAAGGGATTTGGATCTCTTTTATGGTGGGTTTGAACAATCAAAGCATATAATAGATTAATTTTTGAACAAAAGAAAAAAAAATTGTTTTTTTATTTGAATTCTTATGAGATGATATGGGTTTGAAGAGTGTGGATGAAAAGTTTTCACATTTGGGTACTAAAAAGGGGAGGAGGTGGTGAGTAGGGCAGATGGTGGTGGTAGGGTTGTGGTAGTGGTTGGAGAAAGAGAGGAGAGGGTGGGTTCTAAATTCTTTTTAACATGTATTTTTTATTTAAAACATATTAAAGTAAAAAAAAACAATGCTTTTAAAAGTACAAAAACCAAACTACCCTTATGTTCAAGTCACATGACTTGACTTAACGAATAAATTTAACGTCCGTTAGAGAAAATGATGAAAATGCAAGTTTTTTTAAACATAAAAGATATTTACTGTAATTTTTTTGTTTTAAGGATGAAACCTGAAATTTGCTATAAACTTAAAGGACGAATATTGTAATTTACTCTTTTATTTCCAATGGAGTCTTCACAACTAGGGGTGTTAAAAATATTCAAATCCGAAAATTCGATTCAAATATTCAAATCCAAAATACCCAAAAAATCGGATATCCAAAATTCAGATTTGGATATCGAATTTAAAAATGTTTGGATATTAAGATATCCGATTATCGAAAAACTTAAAAAATATATATATTTGTTACTTTGTTAAAGTGTTAAATGTTTGTTTTTTTAATTTTTGGTTAGGATTTGTTAATGTATGTTGGGACTTTGTCAATGTGTCTTGGTTTTTTATAAATTTTTTTTTTGTATATGTCCAATTGTTGCAAAAATATATAAAAAAAATTAAAGTTTTGATATCCGAATCACTATCGGTATCCGAAAGTTCACCTATCCGAAAACTTCAAAGACCTACGGATACAAATAGTAATTTCTACTATTCGAAAATTTCAAAAATCCAAATTTCCGACTTTAAACACCCCTTCTTAAACCGCGGTTACTAGTTTTAGGCCATGTTTGGATTGCTTATTTTGGTTGAAAATGACTTTTGACAAAAAGGACTTATTAACTTATGACTTTTCAAAATGAGTTTTTTAAAAAAATGTTTGGATTAGCTTATAAACTAAAACGTTGTAAAATAACCAAAAAGAACATACTTTTAAAAATGAGGAGAGTTAATAGGAAGTAATAGAGGGGTATAATAGGAAATTAGATTAAAAGAAGTTTTCAAAAATCAATAAGTAACCCCATTCTTACTTTTCAAAATCTTCTTTTTATCCTATACGAAAAGTCAGTTTAAAAAATCATTTTGAGTTTAACAAACATAATTTTTTTTACTTTTTAACTTTTTAAAAGTTAATAAGTAAAAAGTAGGTTAATAATCCCAAACATGCACTTAGTTTGCCCTAAATACACACCTATTTGGCGGTGGATTACATCGACCCTTATATACACCAACACCATCACCAACAACTCATCACCCAACATTATTAGCGACCACCGCAGCGACTACAAACACACAAAATGAGTCGCTACGACAGCCGTTCCGGCGACCCAGGCTCATATCGTGATCGGAGAAGGTGAACCCTAATTTCCTATATATCCTTCAATGCCTGTGTCGTATACGTTCTGTATGTTTTGTTTGTTCAATTTGTTCATACGAGATTTTAGTAATCGAGGTTTAGGGTTTAGACTGTGTTTTGGTTCCTCGTGTGCATATTCGATTTTGCTTATGTTGATTTCTGTTGTTAGGGTTTCAATTCTGTATCTAGGGTTCGCATTGAGAAAAGTTATTATGATTATTGTTAGTATGGGGTTGTGTGGAATGAAATAGTCTTTCTTATTCAGTTTGTAGTTTAACGTATAAGTTGTATGCACCTGTACACATTGAATTATATGGTTTACTGATATAAGTAATTTCTATATTTAGAGAAGATTGGTTTTTAAATGTGAAAGAGATGTTTAAGTCAGTGGGAAATCAATTATAAACAGCAATTGAGTAATTCAGTTGTTTAAGATTGACTTCAGAATCTTAATGAGATGTTTAGTGATGGGAAAGCAACTATATTCGACAACTGAGTAAATCAATTCTTTGAACTTAAAGTTGATTTGCATCAGCTAGACAGCTACCTTGAGGACCTGATTATGTTTGGTTTGTACAGTGATTCAGGATTCGGTGGGTATAATTCATCATCTAGCAAGAGGGACTATGAAAGTACTGAGCCTCAGAAGAAGGTGGATTTGGATGGATTGATTCCTTTTGAGAAGAACTTCTATGTGGAATCTTCTAATATCTCAAAAATGTCAGAGAGTGAGGTGGAAGAATATAGGAAAAAAAGAGAAATTACGGTTGAAGGCCGTGATGTGCCTAAACCTATTAAGACTTTCAATGATGCAAGATTTCCAGGTAAAAAGCATGCAGTTTTTTGTTACACTGACGTGTGGTTTTCTTTTGTTACTTGCTGTGCTTGATCCCTAGGAAATTGGTTGAATGGTTGTTGATTGTAGTCGTCTGTATAGCTTTTAGTTTCAGAGAGTTCTAATAGTTAATCAGGATCATAAACGAACCAAGAATATTAATGTCAAGACAATGTCACGATACGCACTTGAGTCTTTTAACATATCTTTTTAGCAAACTTGGGTAGTTTATGATATCGTTTTGTTTGCTTAGTAATGCGGGCGGGTCCGTTTTCTAGGACACATCACCAGCTCACCACTCACCTTATTTCTATAAAATCTATCCAGATGTTATAAGAGGTTTTGGAGTTCTTCCTTTCAGTCTTGTATGTCAGTCACTTTAGGATACGTCGAGTTTTATTAGGTTTAGTCAGTTAGCCAGTCTAGGAGCACTCATATAGTGTTTTTCTTACGCACCATGAACTAATTTTTGCTCGTTTGTTCCATTTATTCTCTTTCTTAGAAAACCTTGTTGATGCTACGTCTAGTATGGAATAAATTTTACAATGCTACATATAATAGTAATGAGTTAATGAATATATTTAAATGCATGATCTTCTCCGAAAATTGGTTGCTCATAGCAGTAGTAAAATGTTCCTAGCATTTGTGATTCTCACTTTTGCCTCTTCAAGTTTAGTATCTATTTTTGATGAATTGTTGTGTATTACAGATTATGTTATGGAAGAAATTGTAAAAGCAGGCTTCACAGAGCCTACTGCAATTCAAGCTCAAGGATGGCCGATGGCTTTAAAAGGCCGGGATCTTATTGGAATTGCTGAAACAGGATCCGGAAAGACCCTTGCCTATTTATTGCCTGCCATCGTGCATGTTAATGCTCAGCCAATCTTATGTATGTAGTTTCCTTCTTTTTGACCTAATTTTATGTTTTTTCTTCCTATCATTCATTTTACCCTTTATTTTTAAAAATTATTTTGAGGCATGATTGCATATTGTTTTGAAGCCCCTGGAGATGGACCAATCGTATTAGTTTTAGCTCCAACTCGTGAACTTGCTGTTCAAATACAACAAGAAGCAACTAAATTTGGTGCATCTTCAAAGATTAAGAATACTTGCATATATGGTGGGGTTCCAAAAGGGCCTCAAGTTCGTGATTTACAGAAAGGTAGGTGGTGATAAGCACAAGATGACTTTACTACTGTATCTCGTGATGTTCATGGATCGGGTATATCCTAATGCTTATGCTCACATGGCACATTCTAGCATGGTTCTGATTCTTACACAAGAACACCTTTTACAATCAATTCATCATTATCTTTTTGTTAGGTGTTGAAATTGTTATTGCTACACCTGGAAGGTTAATTGATATGTTGGAGTCTCATCACACAAACTTGCGGAGGGTAACTTACCTTGTGCTGGATGAAGCAGACAGGATGCTAGACATGGGTTTTGAACCTCAAATGAAGAAAATTGTTTCCCAGGTTTGTGTTTTATGTAAAAAATGTAACTGAGTCTATTTTGAAATATAAGCATCAATGTCAAACATTTAATATAGATACAGTTTCTAAATCCTTTTAAATTCAAATCTGTGCCAACATATTGTACTCGAAAACTCAAGATCTTAGCTATCAACAATCGCTTATAAGTAATATAGTATAGAACCTTTCCCCCAAAAGTGACTCAATTGGGATTAGATGTGAAGACATCTAATTTTGACACAAAGGTGGTAGGGTTTCAGTTATGTTCATGTGAATTACACTATCTAAGTCTCTAGAAATGAGATCAATGTTTATGTATTGTAGATCACTTATGGTTGCATACCTACATAGATAGTTATTCTATGAATTTAATGCTCGAGTTGTTATTTAGTAGTGTAGATCATGTCTTTACTTTTTAAATCTCATCTCTGTGACATAAGTGCAGATTCGTCCAGATCGTCAAACTTTGTACTGGAGCGCCACATGGCCAAAGGAAGTTGAGCAGCTTGCAAGGCAGTTGCTTTATAATCCTTACAAAGTAAGAATTGTTTTGGAATGTTATAACTAGAGGTAGCAATTTGAACCCATTTATATGGAAGCATGTCACTTCAGGTTATATTTCATTGATAATGTGATAAACTGATGAACATATAAAATCATCTAAAAGCAAAAACATGTCAAATGGGTTAAGAATGGCCAAAGGGGTCAAAATCAGCTACAAAGCCAAATATCATTCAATGTCCTAACTCCTAAGTTTGCTAACTTAAAAGGAAAGTATCTTGTTCTGTCGATGGTGTTTTTGTAGTAATATATAATTTTGTAGTAATATACAAGTATTTAACAAAGTAAAAACGATGGACAAAAAGGTGTTGGTGGGTCGTCTCACATTTCAAATTTACCTATACCTAAACCTATTTTGAGCTATTACCCAACCTGACCTGCCCTTTTTGTCACCTCCACTACTCTCTCTCTCTCTCTCTCTCTCTCTCTCTCTCTCACACACACACACACACTCATGGTGCTGAAATATTGGTATTTGAAATATATATAGGTGGTAATTGGTTCTTCAGATTTGAAAGCTAACCATTCAATTCACCAACATGTGGACATTGTGACTGAAAATCAGAAGTATAACAAGTAAGTGGATTATTTTTATTGGCTTTTACCAAGGATCTTCATCATGACTGGTCAACTCTGTATGTATAGTTGTGTGTTCAAATTGTTTGAAACAAAAAAACAAAACCAGAAACCACCAATCATACTAGTTTTCCAGAGCAAAAAAATTGTTAATTCCTATTCCCTCATAGTTTAGCTGATTTTTCCGGTGTGTATTTAGGTTTATGAAAATGTTAAACTGCTATTACTGGTTAACTATTCGTAAAGATCCTTACTAAATGTTGTTTTTAAGTAATTATTTTGGTTGGTTTTCAGATTGGTTAAGCTGTTGGATGATATCATGGATGGTAGTCGTATTTTGATATTTATGGACACCAAAAAGGGGTGTGATCAAATCACCCGCCAACTCAGGATGGATGGTTGGCCCGCTTTGTCAATTCATGGAGATAAAAGTCAAGCAGAGAGAGATTGGGTTTTATCCGAGTTTAAAGCTGGTAAAAGTCCAATAATGACAGCCACAGATGTTGCAGCCCGTGGGTTAGGTGCGTTTAGTGCAAATTAGCTTAATCTTGTTCAAGTTTGTTTTCGTTAGGGCATATGTTTTTTTGGAAGGCACACTTTGGTAACTATAGAGTAAAAAACCTAAAATATAATAACCAGGTGGGGGCAAAAAAAGCTTATTTGGTTACTAGATAGGGACAAAAAAAAAGCTTATCTGATTACTAGAAACTAGAAAGGGACAAAAAAAAACTTTAATTATAATGTAGGCTGTTCTAAGAACTTACAATTACCAAAGAATGGATCGAAAAAAGTTACAATTACCAAATGGACTCCGTCAAAAGTGTATTGCTATTTTCTGATGCTTTCTTTTTCGTTAGTGGTGACACTTTTTTGAAACTCTAATATTGTATAAGTTGTATCAACTTTGTTGCTAGGTCTATTCCCATTTACATCTTAAAGCATATATTAAAATTTGATTTAATAAATTTTATGTTTGAGTTATTTGATTAGTCATCATTTCATAACTTTTCTAATAATTTATGGAATAATTAATCATTAAAACAATTTTCTTTTGACAAGCAAGACTAACTAAAAATTGATAAGTACTTAAAAGAATTACAAATCACCTTTGGACCTTTCATCAAATTTTCTGGGTCCACTTTTACCAGTAATTGGACATGAGGCGTCCTCATAACTAGTAGTTGAAAACTTCAAAGCATGAATAGCCTGTTTGAGGACCAACCGACCTTTGATGATGAGGCCTTCTGGGACTGGTCATGGGCTGGGGCTTGGGCCTGTTTTTATCCTTGGCTCATTTATACAATCACTATTCTTTTACACTTGTAAGTTGTAATATTAAGACTTCATTTATAACCAGAGTATATTTCTTTTTTACGAAGATATCAGGCATCTATTTTCCAATTTTAAAACTATTGTAAGTAAAAATGTTTACCATTGAAAATTTGTGATGATTTATCCAGGGAAGCTTTTCTTTTTTCCCTATTCTGGTAGAATATAAAACCAATCACATAATTGTATCGTCTTTTGTGTACGTACATTGTTAATATGTTTTGTGATATACATATGGTTGAAAATCTTTACAAATTAATTGCAGACGTGAAGGATGTGAAGTATGTGATCAATTATGATTTCCCGGGTTCATTAGAGGATTATGTTCATAGGATTGGTCGAACAGGAAGGGCTGGGGCTAAAGGAACAGCATACACATTTTTTACAGCAGCAAATGCCAGGTTTGCTAAAGAACTTATAGCCATTCTTCAGGAGGCTGGTCAAAAAGTCAATCCCGATCTGGCCGCAATGGGTCGTGGTGCTCCTCCACCACCATCAGGTTGGTTGGGTTTTATTTTTTGTTTAATTATTTATTGGTTTCAATTAGAGGTCACCAAACAGGCAAGGTCGAGTGCTTTGGTAACAGGTGAAAGTGGGTAAGTTTTGGTATGATCAAAATGGTTTGGATCGTGTTGGGTTGACTTTAAACACTCATGCCCATTTTTACAAAGCTATTTAACGCTTTCTTGAAATAATTTTAAGACTTTATAAAGAAAATGTATAAAAGGTTCAAAAATTTTAATTGCGTGAGATGTAAAACGGTGATAAAATAATTTATTACAAGTATTATAAAGCTCAATCTTGCAAAGTGATGGATCTATTCTGTGGTGGTGGTATGCATAATTCATACAACTGATGGATTGAATTTTTGTTACCTTTTACATTTTCTGAAGCCCATGTGCCTTATTAAATAAGACGATAAATAACTTTGCCAATACTCTCTCAAAATATGTTGTTATTTTGTAAAGGTTTCAAAAAGGTTAGCCATTACATGAAAGTATTCACAAATCTGTGGTTATTTTTTTACTTTCAAAGGAGGGTACGTTTAGGATACGTCAGCCTCTAAGTTGGTCACTACGGTATTTTTCTCTTGAAAATACATTTTGGGTGAATTTGACACTTTTTCCTTCTAACTTTTTTTTATTTAATTTTGCCCATTTTGACTCGTTAGAGACCAAGTATAACCATTATCGACCCCTTTACAAGTGCTACGAAATCAGCATCTCTAATTGCAAGTTCTTTTGTCTCTTCTCATGTGACCAATTTGCCTTTCATACTGTCCTTGAGCAAAGGAAATTAGGCACCGGATTCAACTAATTGATAGCAAAAGCTGTTCTATTCAACCATTTGTTTTAAACTTTTAAGAAAAAGCATCTACTAACTAGTGTTAGAGTAGTTCTGTTTTGCAACTATCCAGTTATTGAACTTTACATTGGATGAGGGTGAGCTAAAACAGCATGTAAATGTGAATCCACCTCAGGTCTGAACTAGGGTGAATTACTGCCATGTCTCAGATTTATCATATATACAGGTAGGGCTGCAAACGAACCGAACGAACACTAACAAGGCGTTGTTCGTGTTCGTTCGTTAAGAAATAAACGTGTTCATGAACTGTTCACGAACACTTACCGAACGAGATTCTTTGTTCGTGTTCGTTCATTAAGAAAATGAACATGTTCATGAACTGTTCACGAACACTTACTGAACGCAAATGAACACAAACAAATGCAAACGAACACAAACAACTGTTCATTAACATGACGAACACAAAAAAGCTCATAAACACAAACGGATACAATTGATTATAAATTAATTTTAGAATAAAATTTACATTTTTATTACAAACATTACACAAAATTAATCAAAAATAAATAAGTACTTAACATAAATATAAAAAAATACTTGATATAATAATCATAAAAATAAATAACAGAAAAATTAAGAATATAAATGAACACATTAACGAACATAAACGAACACATTATCGAACGTTCACGAACGGACATTAACGAACATAAACGAACACATTATCGGACGTTCACGAACATAAATGAACGAACGCGGTCTGTGTTCATGTTCGTTCGTTTAACTAAACGAACAAATTTTTCTTGTTCGTGTTCGTTCATTTACTAAACGAACAAACATAAACGAACTTCCCACCGAACGGTTCACGAACTGTTCGCTGAACGTTCAGTTCGTTTGCAGCCCTATATACAGGGGCATGTTATATGTTAGAGAACCTCATAATGCATTTGTACATAGTGTATAGGAATAATTAGAAGTAGTGACAGAGAGAAACAAAGGTGATTATATTACATTTAAAGCAATAGGGTACAAATGCATTATGTGATTCTTGTGATTCTCAACATATTATTGATTCCATAATGAAAGTGTTAAGTGTCTAAACTTGAAGAGGTACATATCATAGTATAATGACCAATCACCAATGTGGACTTTCAATATACTACTCGTACCTCTTAAAAAAATGCTTTGGGTGATTTTCAATGTTTTTGACATGTTTTCCTTCTAGAGGCACACTCATTAAGTTATAGATAAATTTTGCGACGTTTGTAAATTTAGACAACCTTTTCAACCGCCAAACTCAACTTAACATCTTTACTTGTGTTGAACAGGTTTTCGTGATCGTGGTCGGGGTTACAGCAGTGGTCGATCTTGGAACTGAGGAGCAACAACAATCAAACCATCTGCTTCCGCTAGGGGTTTTTATCATCTTTTCATTGTAATTTAAACGTAGTTCATAGTGCAGTCAGACTGTTCTGTTTGTGTGCTCACCATGTAGACCTTTTTAATCATCTGCTGGTTGTATTTATCTTGCACTTATTTTCACACTTGAATTTAGTGTTGCTGAACCACATACATTTTTATTACATATTAACTACTAGAATATATGTTATAGGTAATATTTCAACCAACCCACACCATCTGTGTAATTTACTCTTAAAGTTATAAGTGGAAAAAAAAGTTTTTAGGCTGTCATGTGTCATAATGTGGTTGGTTTGTAAATCAAAAGAAAAAAATAAATGAAAACGTATAAGGTCTAAAAGGTAAGTTTAGTTTAATTTAAATTTTAAAATCGTAATATAACTTTTGAGGTCTTATTGTATAAATAATATTTATTGCTCAACTTGTTCTTATAATTTTCTTCAACCACTTGTAACATTATAAATAGTTTTGTGAGTAGTGAAATGCAGAATTAATAGTATATATGACGTAACTTAACTCTCATGTGCACATATATATATTTTTTTAATTTAACGTGTATAAAGTGAAAGTGAAATTATTATGCAAAATAACGTCATTTTCTTCCCCAATATTCCTCAAAAAGACTCAGTTATTTTTTATTACAATGGCGAAGAATAATTATGCATAAATAAATTATCACGTAAAAATACTTTCGGCTTGATAATTGCATTTCTATGCGATTATTTCTTCCATTTGCATTATAATTTCACTCATAACATTATTAGTATCAATTTTTATCATTAAACTAATTTGGTATTACCGTTAAATTAATTTGATAAAATATCATAAAACTTGCTAAGATTTTTGAAAAAAATTTACTTTATATATATACAAGCATACGAAATTGTGATACAAGTTCCATTTTATTGGAAACATTTGGGAAAATGCTTACTAGCTATGACTAAGGTTATTTTATTTAACTTTTGATAATTATGTTATCAGTACTGTTGTTAATAACAAAAGTGAAAGTTAAAAGTGTTATTAGTCAAATTAATAGTACGAATTATTATTAGCCAATGCGTATCAGTTTGGATTATTAAAATCCAATTTGCCATATAATAAAGATAAAGTTTGCATTTATAGAGACAAATATGGTCACAAAAATGACTTCAAAACTGCTTCCAACATGTTTGCTCGGGAAGCAAGAAAACTTATTAGCCAGAAATATAATAACACCCATAAACAAGTGAAGCACCAAAACCATAGGGCAATATATATAGATTAGATGCCTAGATAGGGTTCTTTACTTTTAATATCTACTTTGAAATTTGGTTTTATCTTACTTCCCAACAAGATGGTCTACTAGAGTCCAGTGAAAGCTTGCCACTGAGTCTTTCGATTGACTTGGTCAACGGAGAGCCGGTGTATTGTTGGTGATCGGTCCACCTCATATCGCTTCGTTTACTCACTTCACACATCGGAGATGACACTTGGCTTGATGACATGACTAAGTCGCCCTCTAGTATGCGTAGCACCTAAGTCCAACATTAAGGTTTAGGAAGAATCAAACAAATAGGATTGCTTATTAAAACTGCTCATCCCTTTTCAAAACTAGGTGTTTTGGAATATGCAGTCGTAGACAAGCAATCCCAAACATGCTCAAAACACCTTATTGTTGTTGATAAGTAGATGAACACCCCTAGAAAACTAAATAATTGGGATACCAAAAATAATTGGCGAAACAAGTTAAACAAGTGGGTCGGACATGTTAGGCAGTGTGTCAAATGAGTTATTTTAACACGAAACAATATGGGGCGGTTTGGGTCGACCCTCACGCTTCATGTCTATTATCAGCAATCAAATATAGATGATTGCTCTTTCATATATGATTAAAACTTAGGTAATTATAAAACAATCAACTTTCAGTGAAATGTATTAGAAGATAGTATGAGTTTAAAAAATATTTGGCCAACTTCCAACTACTTTTGACCTGTTTGACGTTTTTTTCAGCTACTTTTTGCAATTTTGCATGCTTAAAATAAACGAGTTTAAATTCTACCTCAAGACTGACACAATAAACATAATTATTATGATGTGCTTATCATGTGGAAGTACTTATTATGTTCATTTATTTTGTATTTCTTCAAACGCAAAAAAGAAAAAAAAGTGAATCTTGATTTAAAGAGGAATTACCTGTGACATTTTAGGCCGTAAATGAGGATCCCGTTTAATGCATAGAGAAGCAGCTTGCAACATGCAATGAACTTCACCTTCTGAATAATAGTTCTCTAACCGAGGGTCAACTAAATCATTAATGGCATCTTCTTTCAACAATGGACGGGCCTGCCAAAGATCAAGGAATGAACCAAATCATTTATAACCTTTTTTCAATGTGAAAACTTATGAGTGGGTCGAGTTGGCTAAAATATGAATGGGCTGAACGTGTGAAAAGTCAAATGATGTGTGTTATAATGAATTTTATACATTACGATGTGTTAAATAAGATTTAAAAATCCATCTTTTATTATAATAAAAATCTACATCTTCAAAGCATAGCAATTTTGGTGGTTCTCTGCATCTGAAAACTGTTTGAATGGACCCATTTAACTCATATCCTATTTAGTTAATCTTTTTAGCTTAACCCGTTAAAGACAAAAAAATCACCCAAATCAAACCTTTTCTATAGCATACTCACCCATTCAGTGAGGCATTGCCGGCCTTTAGGCCGGTTAAGATCAACTGCTTTTCTTCCAGAAACAAGTTCCAACAATACAACCCCAAAGGAGTATATATCAGCTTTTTCAGTGATCTGGCCACTTTCAGCATACTCTGGAGCCAGATATCTAAACCAATTTAAAATAGATTATTTTGTTTACAGCATAACAGAGATGATGTAAAGGGACACAAGAGTATATGCATTAATACCCAAATGTTCCAATTACTCTGGTTGATTCCCCTGTATCTCCATCGGGCTGCCATCTTGCTAGGCCAAAGTCCCCAACCTTGCAAAAACATCAATAATAATGTTTTTAAGCAAAGAAACATGAAAAACATTGAAGAAAAGAAATTCTTGTTTGAAACTAATTAGAATTCTTAAAAGTCCATAAAAGTTGACTTTCAAATGCCGAAGTTTTTGAAAAATATTAACTCCGTAAAGTAGAATCAAGGGTATCAGGTTCAAACAAAGGACAGAGAGGATTTTGGGTAATAATGGATAGCAACCAACCTCTATTTATCTGATTTTACAAGTAAATTGTTGATGTGGCATGAAAGTTGATGTCATTTAAGACACCAAGCCACCACATCAGACGTACACATGCACAATATGCTTATGTGACAAAATTTTGAAGGAAATAAACTTATTAACAATTTTGAAAATTTGCTTTTTTTAAATCACTGTTTAAACATGTTTAGATATCGAATCAAGTCCCACATAGCATATACATGTATATATAGCAAAATTATGACAAAAAAATGCCGCATCAGCAATTTTAAAAAGTAGGAAGCAAATTGCATTCTATTGGTTGAACAAGTCATTCATTCCTATAGAGGGTTTTGTAATGTAAATTGGTCCTAAAATCAGTAATAATGTTTAAGTTTGTTTCTATTTTGCGCCTACTTCCAAACTGGTTTTCTAAAACAGGGAAAAAAAAGTGTAAAGTTTACTTATTGCTCCTAATATTATTTATCACCAAATAATATATCAGCAAACAAGTAGGCAGCGCAGTAATGTATGATAGAGCAATGATTTTTTATAGTTCATAAACATTCAAGGTAAATACCATAGGTTCAAAATCATGAGTGACTAGGATGTTGTTGGGCCGCACATCACGATGCACAATGCAACCTACTCTGCATTCTTCATGAAGATATCTCAGTCCTCGTGCAGTTCCCACTGCAATTTTTTGGCGGGAAGACCACTCTAATGGAACATGATGATGTCCTGATACACCACATTAAGCCCATCTACATTAGCCATTTAATTACCACAATAATGATAACCGTAAGTAGTTTACCA
Organism: Flaveria sonorensis; assembly: GCA_025506505.1. Classification (NCBI taxonomy): domain Eukaryota; kingdom Viridiplantae; phylum Streptophyta; class Magnoliopsida; order Asterales; family Asteraceae; genus Flaveria; species Flaveria sonorensis. Next base: position 2,213,129 of record CM046435.1, read on the forward strand.
TATATGTTTATCATAAAGGTATTAATGTTCGGGTTGAGGACTAAAATTTGATCCCCTCTCAGATTCACCATATGGAACAAAGAGCCACATTCTATCATGAACTTAGCTTCCAGTAAGTATAACATACAGATGGTAGTTTCAATCTACTTGCCAAGTATAATTACCAAGCTAGCCGGTGTGCCTTGTCATTATTTTTGCCAACTTTACCGGTGTTTCGTATCTACTAAATTACCAACCTATACCATTTTGAAAAAATAAAATTAGGTATGGACATCACTGAGTATAATTACCAGAAGACGAACCTATGTATGTTGCTAGTCTATGAAATTAGCCCAAAAAATTTATAAAATGAAAATAAGTGTTTAGGTCACCAAACACGATCCGTTCTTAAATTCACTAAGCTGTGACCCCTTTCAACACAAACCCGTTTGACTCATGACCCAACCTGTCCATCTTTCCGCTTTTAGTGTAGCATATTGATTGAAACTGGTAGTTTAGGACTTACCATAAAGATGAAAATCCAATGATCTGTTGCAAATATATTCATAAACTAGCAACCTCTTTCCATCCTCAACACAAAATCCAATCAACATAACAACATTTCGATGCTGAGCACAGCTCAGCACCTCAACTTCTGAGCAGAATTCTTTATCACCCTGACAACTTGCCAATTTATGTTGTTTGACAGCAATTGCCTGCCCATCTGGCAGCACACCTCTGTGAACCGACCCAAACCCACCTTCTGCCAAGAAATTAGCTTTAGAAAACCCACCAGTAGCAAGCTCCAGCTCAGCATAGGTGAACCAACGTGGTGGCTTTCCAACAACAGGTGCCTTGTGTAAACATATTGAACACAGAGGAGGTGGGCCTGAGGGTGTGTTTCTTGACAAAGATATTGCTTCTCTAAAACTCCCAATAGATCTTGTCTCGAGTCTTTTACCGTGCGAAGATCGAGAACTTGAACTTATGATGTCCGTAATCCATGGCTGAAACCTTAAGCTAGAGGAGGAGGATAATATATTATCATTGTCAGAATCTGAACTTGATTCAGTTAGATCCCTGTTTCCTTTTTCGGTCAATAATTCATCTTTTAAAGATATATTGGTTACAGGGATAGAAAATGGTGAAGTGCCTGGGTCAGAACTCGAAAGTGATGAATTTCCAGGTTCAGTTGTAGTAAATATTTCAGGACTACTTGTTGGAGTACCAACGGCTTTGGATTTGTTATTCATTGTGTTAATTTCTTGATTTTCTGAAGATTTTTCTGATTTGGAAAGCAGTGGACAATTTGGTTTAGTTTCCTTTTCCGGAGATCCTGTCAAATTTAGGCGAAGGACTTTTGGCTGTGATTTCTTCATAATGACAACATTGCATTGCAATTCTTCCATACATGACTTTTGTTCATGTTCAAGATTTCTGCAAGTAAAATATCATGACTTTAAGATGTAAGGTTACTATACGGTTACCTTTTTATCTCTAAATCTCTATGGGTCAAACGGGTAAAAAAGTAGCCTAAAAGAAAACAGGTCATGTGGGATGAAATCGGCCAAATGGTACTTTCAATGCATCAAACCTCCTGAATTACATATTCAAAAATTTAGACTATTATTAAAGATATTTTGAAATATTACTTGTCCAAAACAACCCAACTAGCATGGAATTTTTTGGCTTCTGCAGAAACTACTCCACCTGATGTTCCAGAAACAACTTTAATCTTCACATTTACCTACGAGAAAATAGCAAAAGTAGTAATTGTTATCAGGAGGCTGATGGAACTCAAGAGCCATTAATGATCCGTGAACAGTGACTCATGTACCTTATTTGGATCATACACATTATGAAGCTGAAGAATCATTTGGGAGCAAGAATCAGTAATATCGACTTTCTGATCTGATTTTGTTTCTGAAACAGACTTCCGATGAACATTAGCACAATCTCCTGAAAATCTTGGAAAACTCCACAACTTTCTGCCTATAAAGACGGAAACAAGTAATTACAGACTTTACCCACCAAAAGTTTGGTTAACAAGATATGACCTACATTTATATACATACTTGTAACTTGAATTCTATATTGTGTCATTAATGCTGGTGGCGGCAATTCCCATCAAGGCACAAAAGCACAGCATAAAATAAACGGGTTACGATTAAATGGTTCAGTTATTAGTGTCATGTGCCGGTCGACCTAATCAACCCATTTTCAACTTGTCAACCCATTTATTTAAAGTTATGTTCTCTAAAACAAGTTGAAACGCAAATTCATTCAACCAGTTTAGATTTGGATTATATGGGTCATGTTCGGATTACTCATGCTGTCGTGTGCTAGGTTAGGGTCCAACATCTTGACGCAGTTAGTTAATTGGGTAGCGTTTGGGTTGGATTTATATGAACCGCCAACCCGAACCTGACACCATGAAGAGGCATATTACCAGGACTTTGTGAATGGCAGACCACAAGCAATGTAACGCAGTGCCCTGGTTGAGCCACATGAGTTAAGGCCCAAACCAAAGCGGTTTTAGGAATTTCCTTAGATGCCTTAACCGCAACAATAACCTTCTCCACCTTTCCCATGTTCCCTTCTCTACTTGCTGATCCCTAAAATAGAAATAATAATTCTTTTGAACATACTATTTCCTTAAATACGTATCAAACCAATTTTGATAATTGTTTTAAAAGACAACTGTGAATACCAAGCATCCAACACTTTAATATGGAAAACTTACAAAAAAGCAATGTGAATACCAAGCATCCAACACTTAATATGGAAAACTTACAAAAAAACAATGTGAATACCAAGCATCCAACACTTTAATATGAAAAACTAACAAAAAAACAATATGCATTATTATGTTGGTGACACTCTACCCCCACCACATGTTTAGATTCCTTATCAACGTACAAGCGAATGAATTCTCAATTGTGATGTAACAACCAATTTATTGAAGACCTCCAAAAGCGAGGAAATTTTTCTTTTAACCAGCAATAATCTTTTTAAGTCGATGAAAAATCTTCAGTATATGGAAATTTTTCTACAACAAAAAGTAAGGTTGTGCATGGGTTTTGAGTTGTTTTTTAACTCAAACCTAAACCAAACCGAATTATTTTTACTCTTTTGGATGTTAAGATAGTATGGTTATTCAGTAGCATTTCAGCCCAAGAAACAACAAACTAAACCAGTCCAATTAAGCACACTACCATTATAGAAGCTTGTATTAATAACACCTAGTATGAAAAACAAATAGATAATCCCGTAAATAAAACCATACTCATAGGAAAAAACATCTTGATTACTGTTTTATCCAAACCAAGATTAACACCTTATTAGCGTAATCCTGGATTCTGGTTCAGTCTTTCACACCAAAAACATAACCCAAACCAAAAAATTCTCACCTTCACTAATCTAAAAACCAAAACTACAAAGCCTTTTATTCTCTTTTTCCATTTTAGGTCCGATTAAAATGACGGGATGTGGGGCTAGCATATGGCCAATTATAGTTTGAATATTCCAAAACTGCAAAACTTTAAGCAAGTGAATCCAAAAGTACCATTAACATTATCTCAACCAGGAAAGTAGACTGTTTGAAGCACGTGTCCATCACAAACAAACAATTACTCACTAAGAGTGATAGAGACCGGTAGAGTGGGTTAATCTCCAAGAATTAAGAAGAAGAAGATAACTTGGATTCTTGCTGCAAATTTTCTCATTAACTTTTCCATTGCAATTATATAGTATTTATATATGAAGAAGAAACAACTAACACCTAAAATGCAGGAAACATGGAGCACTAACAAGAAACATAGACTACTCTTCTACCCATAACCCACTATATATCCCAAGAAAACAATTAAAAGAAAAATAATAATGATAGCAGAATTAAGAACGTGGGTTGCATCGCAGCGGGTATTGGGTCATGGGTTGACCCAGGACCACTTGGATTATATCAAAGAGTTTATCGAAGGGATCAAAAACATGAAATTCATCTAACGATCAGTTTTTGGGCCCCAAATGCACGGAGTCTCCTAAAAGATCATTATCTATGACTCAAAATCTAAACTCCTCTGTTCATACACTGTCATGAAACTATAGCAGATGAGCATTTTCCCCATTATTATAGAAACCAACAAGTAAAATAATTGGTTTCACTGTCGAATGAATCAATCAATTGATATGACTACAAATTTAAACAATTTTGTGATTATACCTTTCGATTCAATGATTGAAAAGACATGACAATATCATCCACAGTCACCTACTCACCTCCAAAACCTGCAACGTCCACCGTATATCAAAATCACACTCCAAAATAACACATATACAATCGAAAACCAAAATTCACACGTAACGAGCAATAATGTTCAAAACTAGGGCAAAATTGAAGGAGAGTAACAACATAATACGAATGTGTAAGGATTATGTGAGAATCGTTGAAACTTACATCATATACTCGTGAATAAAAATTTTCTATAGCAAAAAGTCTCAAATGAAAATATATGACTACCGTTTGAAGGACGACTAAACATGAATGCATTCAGAAAATCTGAACCGACAAGGACCATAGTCGTCTTCTTCGTAGAAAACACACTCTCCAAATAACACATATTCACACGAAAACGAAAATTCACGTCGTAACGAGCAACAATATTCAAAACTATGGCAAAGTTGAAGAAAAATAAACAATATAATACGAATGCGTGAGGATTGTGTGAGAATCGTTAAAACATACATAAAATACTGGAAAATTAAATCGCCAAAAGCAAAAAGGATGCAATGGAGACATGATTACCGTATGGATGGACGACTAAACATGAATGCATTCAATAATCTGAACAGAGTAGTATCTTCTTCGTAGAAAACACACTCCAAGTAACACATATAAACTCGAAAACCGAAATTCACATGCCTAACGAGCAATGATATTCAAAGCTAGGGCAAAATTGAAACAGAATAACAACATAATACGAATTTGTGAGGCTTATGTATTATGTGAGAATCGTTGAAACATACATCATACACGCCAAAAGCAAAATGTATCAAATGGAGACATGATTACCGATTTATCGTCTGAAGGGCGACTACACGTGAATGTATTCAATAATCTGAACCAAGTAGTATCATCGTCGTCTTCTTCGTAAGAAAACACACTCCAAATAACACATATACACTCGAAAACCGATATTCACATCGTAACGAGCATTAATATACAAAACAAGAGCAAAATTGAAGCAGATTAACGATATAATACGAATACGTGAGGATTATATGTGAGAATCGTTGAAACAAACATCAAATACTCGAAATTAAATCGCCAAAAGCAAAATGTATCAAATGGAGACATGATTACCGATTAACGTCTGAAGGACGACTACACATGAATGTATTCAATAATCTGATGAGAGTAGGATGATGGTCGTCTTCTTCGTAGAAAACACGCAGAAACAGCAGAGGTTGTAGGTGTGATTTATGACTGGTGATTTTCTGCAGAGGTGCTTTTTTACTGCAATGGTGATACATTTATGGGGGGAAATAAACAAAACATCAACTTGACCTGTGTTTTTAATAAAGAGTGATACTAGTAATACATACCCTCATGCTATTTTTAATTTTTTTACTTCTTTTTAACTTTTTCAAATATTTAATTTTTTCTTTTATACTTTTTTTACTTAGAGGCTATTTGGTTCGTAAAATATTTTACAAAATAATTTAAATTGGAATTGGAATTATAACTGTAATTGAATTTGAATCTTGTTAAAATTAATAACGTGTTTGGTTGGTCAAATTTAAGTGAAATTGAAATGTTATTTTTGAATATTCCATTAGAATGTTAAATATTTCATGGGTAAGTGAAAATAATGTGAATTCTAATGAATGTGTGAAAAATTTTCAATTTCAGTTTTATCCGTTTACCAACTAAACATGATTTTGGATGAAAAAATTTTCAATTCCTTAAAATTCTGATAATCAAACAGGGCCATAGCATATCACCTCCTAGAGAGAGGAAGTTGTCTTGTTTCTTTAGTTTTTCCGGGCCGTCATATTAGAATTTTTCAATTTCTTCAGTTTTTTCACGTTTTGCACGATGTCGTCCCGTTTTTCCTCACACTTTCCTACTATTCTATAGAAGGTTTACAGTACAACTCTCAACATACAAAATCAACTAGTGAGGCCCGACGAATATTCACCGGGTCCAGGAATAAAAGTTGAAGTCAGGCCCGGGCCTGGGTTTCCCCAACCATCTCCCGTCATGATACCGTGTCACCAAAGTACGCTAACTAAAAGTTCGGAGTTTTATTTATTTACTTTGCTTTTTAGTTTTTATTTATTGTGTCTTTTATTGTTTTAGTTTGTATTAATAATACACACGTGTATATATTGTAAAAGAGTGTAAAATAGTCAAGATGGTTCGTGACCTACTCATGGTCGGTTCGTAAAAACTTAAGTCAATCTTATATATGATGCTTTTAGTGAAAATGTTTGTTTTCATTGTTTCTTTATGATGGCGAGGTTCGCTTAAGTCGTGAGTTCGTTGAATTTGTGATCTACATTTTATTCAGGTACTTTCGTTGTTGTTTAACGTTATTGGTTGTGACGACATGTTAAACTATGTCTGAGTTGTGAGGTAAAATGTGGATGGTCGGTATGTATTATATCCGGAGGCAATGACGCAAAAAGAAAAACACACACACACAATCCATTATTGTACATGCATGGCAATTCTCTACCATGCAGCTGCAACATGGTTGTGTTTTGAGCCTTCGAAGAGATTTGATCGACTATTGTTGATGGTCTGTGTTAGTCCTTTGTCTTGGTGTGATGGTAATGTCGACTATGTCAATCTATTTTTTTGGGTTGTGATGATTAAGGGCTTTGCTTTGATGTTGTTTCGTTCCAAGCGTTTGTTATCGGCTTGTTCGATTGTGTGTTACTAAACAAGCTGTGGTGATAAATGTTTGTGTTTAGTGTTCGACGTGACAATTGTTTTTGCAGCCATGTTAAATAAAACAACTTTGAGCCTTTCAACACTGACTTTGGAGGCTTAAAAAAATGCTCGCAAGCACAATTTAGAAAATTCGAGCAAATCGCAACAGCAATCAACTAGTTTTTTTAAATAAAAAAACACAATGTGCTTCAAATATTTCTTTCTGAGTTCTAGAAAAATAAGGGTTCTTACCGGTAATATTTATACTTTTAAAAAAAATATTTTTTTAAGGTTTAGCAATAAAAATAAACAAATAAACCTAAATGTTTATTCAAAAAAATTTGGGGATTTATCTTTTCGGAAATTACCCTGCTTTAAAACTTTATTTACACGGTTAAAAAGTATTTAATCTTCTGAAAATTATAAAACCTTTAAAGTTTTAAGTTAATAATAAGTTAAATATGAGTGAATTGTGGTGTTCCTTAGTTTGATTACATTTGGCATTTTTATTCAAAAAAATAATATTTTTGTATATGCATCCCTAAGGTTTTAAACAATTAGCATTTTCATCCAAAAAAAGTTAACTCCGTTAATTTAAATTGTTAAAAATTGCAAATTGACAAAATTATCATTTAAACTACAAACAATATTCACCAATTACATAACCATAATTGAGTGGAACTGAATCACGATATAGGGGGATTACAACTAGAGACGATTATCTTTATTATACAACCCCTTCGTAATAGGTTCCAACAGCCACAAAATACGAGATCCATTCTCCTTCCCATCAATGAAGTCGACAATCTCATGATTCAATTATGATGAAAGGTTTAGAGATGAAATGTTCGATTTAGATTTCGTGAATGAACAAATAATACGTGAATGAAATTTTAACATCTATACGTTAACATAAATTAGAACTTTGTCTTTATATGCAAAATTACATAATTACCTTTTTTGATGATAGATGATTTAACATTTTAAATTAAAGGAGTTAATTTTTTGGATGAAAACACAATTTTATAGAACCTTGGAAGGGAGATGCAAAAAAAAATATTTTTAGATGAAAATAACAAATAATGAAACTACAAACTTCACTCTTTAAATATCATATAATAACATAAATTGTATTATACAAAAAGTCTTTCTTATGAAAATACTGAAACATGAAATGCTTTGGATGATTTAAAGTTATTGTTAAATAATAATAAAAGTTGTAACCGTAAAATCATAAATATTTATTTCATGGTAGGGGACAAGGCACTCTACTAGCATTTAATAGTGAGGTCGTTCATTTATTGTATTATTTCATCCAAGTTAACTCATACTAGCATTTATGAATGATTTTAAGTTAAGTGTGTAAGGTGAGGTATCTTAAAAAAATTTTAAAATAGCAGGAGATTTTGAATTTAAGTTTCAATCGAGACAAAAAAAAATAAATAAATAAATAAAAGGTTTCATGTTGAGATAGTGGGTTTTCTCACCTGGCGTGATTTTCTCTTGAATGTGATCTCAGGCTTAGGTCTGATAAGACGAACTGATGTACGAGCTTTCGTTTAGTGACATGTCTGTCTAGCGCCCCAAGATGATCGGATGGATCAGTGACCCGTCAGTGATCCATAGCCGTTAAAAAAAACTCATATTGGCATTTAAATCCTGTCAAAAGACATATATTAAAATAAAAAAAGGTTTAAGGTTTTTTAAGAAAGTCAAAAATATCATTGCAACCAAACAACTCGTTTGTAAAGAAACGAATTTTGTTGTTTTATAATATTCAATAGTAAATTTTAAATGATTTAAGATAAATGAAAGCGGATACACACATTTATATTCAACAACCCTTAACATAACTAGTGATAAAGTTGTATGTTTTCACTAAAAGTTGTTGGGTTTAATTGTCACTCAAGATATTATGTAAATTTAAGCTTGAAGTAGAGTATGATTAAATTAGTAGTCGTTAAAAAAATATGCATGGATGTCTAATAAAAACATTGAACATAAAACACCTTTCAGTATATAAATAACTTGAAAATAATATAAGATATCTCAAATTAACACAACTAATTATGTGTATGATCCAAGGTTCACTGGTAATACAAATTTTCTACCGTAAATATAACTGAAGCCGGTTATGTTTTATTTACAATCTAAAATAAGTTAGTTATATTTTCAAATCCTAGTTTTATTCCGAGTATTTAATTTTTTTATCGATAACATTCCAAAGTTACGAGTAAGACATGAAAGAACTTCTAGCTCAATTGTATCTTTTAAGCGTTTAGTGGTGTTTCTTCAATAAAATTAAGATTTAAGTCTAATGATGAAAAATAGTGTGGACTAGTATTGAGCTCCCTGCGTTGCGGTGGGAGGCGTAAAATCATGTCAAGTAGCACCAGTGACACACTACCGTCAATGATCATCAACATCGAAAAACCTCGTATTAGAAAAAAAATGAAAAAAATACACCAACGAAAAGTAAACATTAAAATGTTGAACCACACAGATAAAACGTAAACATATAAAACAATAAGTAAGTCGATGTAGGAAAAACGTGTTGCAACTGGGTCGTTAAACGGGGAAAAAATAAGCGTAAAAACGTTGAACCATAAATGCACGTAGTGGCGTGTTAACACGCAAAATTTAAACCGAAACGTAAAACGAAAATTTTAAAAATATGAAAAGTATATAGACCAAATTTGAAAGTAAAAAAATATTAGGGTTAAATTGTAAAAATATAAAAGTATTGAATTTAAATAAAAAGTTAGAAATTAAAAAAAATACAAAAGGTGATACAACTTACTAATGCATATGATACAACCAATAAATCAAATCAAAGTTAATAATTAGTATATATAAATTATTTTAAAATGTTGACTTAACACTTAAGAATTTGTTGACCAAATGAAAATTAAGAATATAATATTTAAAGCTTATTATACAATCATAATACATAAATCAAGTTGATAACTAGTATTATATTAATTTACCGTTAAAAAAAATAAAGTTGCAACTTGCAAGGAGGACAGGATCAATAAATGCAAAACAAAAAAGATGAAAAATGATAGTATTCATTCAAATTGGAATGGAACGGTGCGCGGTTGACAGTTAATGCAAGTTTTGTTAAAATACTGTTTTCTCACTTTGCAGTGTATTTGCAAATGAAATTTTTATTGTTACCGAGTAAAAGAGTCCATTAACCTAAATGCATTTTTAAACACCTCTTTATCAATCTGATTATTTTACTGTGATAAACGGATAATATCGTAGCATTGTCATTCAAGTACTTAATATAGTTACGGAAGATGTGTTACACAAGATTTTATTAGGAAAAACAAGGTTTTATGTTCAACTTTCACCTATAAAAAATGTTGTCCGTCGGCAGAGACATTGTTTTAAGTTTTAACCATGTGTTCATGGTTCTACACCTGTTCAATTGGGTTTTTTGGTTTTAAAGCTTTAATCACCTTCCTTTTTATTACAAAGTCAGCATACACACGTATTTCCTTTTTAGTTATTATTATTATTTTCATCTTTTATTATGTTAATATTTATAGTTATTATTAGACTATTTTTTCATATAACTTTTAATTTTTTCCCCTTGAATATCAATATGATATTTGTTGATGTTTATGTTCACAACAACATGTTACAAAACAAGAGGCTGCAACGAATGGTCATAACCTGCTAGTTTAATTTAAATGCATTCTCAAACATCTTAGACAATAATTTTTTTACCGTTGATTTAATTTATGGTTAGTATATATACTGTCACAAGATACACTCTGTTTAAATGATAACGAAAATATATAAACACATGGTACAAATACTAAATGAAATTATTTATTTTTTACACTTTGTTATTTAAGATATATTATATTAAGCAGTGTGGTGCAATATGTAACTTTCCTTTCAACCTGTTGTGAGATTAGAAACTTGTTGAGGGACTATACATTTAACTTCTTTTGTTGTGAAGATGCATATCTAAAAGATCAAACAAGCAAGTAAATCAACCACAATTTTTAGATATAAGCCATATGGTCATTTCATGGTGCAATCATACGACCATATTTACATTAATAAGTTTAAACAGAAATTAAATAGTTAAAAGTTATAAAACAAAAATTCGTAGTTGATTATAAACAATACGACCACATATCATTCATGCCTTAGGTTGAATGGATGTATAAAGGAATAAAGCAACAAAAGAACTATGGTCGATGGACTGATCGACGGTGTCATGTCTAAGCAAATCGAATTAATCACTCTCTGGCTTCTGAAATCAATCAACAATTTTGAGTAGAAGGTTCAAAGTTTAACTGACATATATTATTCAAAGATTGTTGAGTGAGTGAAATAAAATAATAAATAATAATGTATTAAAAAAATGACTAGTGAGATGAATGAGACCATTCTTTATTTGTTTATTTTTTTGAAAGGCAAATATTATGAAGCTTAAGTGTCAAAGACTAAATAAGAATTCACGTGCACTTATCTAACAGAATTCACACCCCGTTTCTCGAATATATGTGAGTGAGTGTCTTATCTTATGGGGGATGGTTGTGAGTGATAAATGTAAGAGATAGAAAATTTATGAGGATTGTATCATGTTTCTCATATTTGGGAAAACACGGTACAACCCCCATAATTTTTTTTAATAACTTTGAAAGTGGTTGTGAGTAAATAATAGAGAAAATATAATGATAAAGATATGAAAAAAATATTATTTAATTAAAAATGATAGATAAAAAATAGTGATGGTTCAACAACAGTTTTACAGTTGAGTTGGAAATTACTATAACATTCGCGATTTTTCGTTAACTTTTATTAACGATCCTTGTGATATTTGAAGTAAATACTTTATTATTGTTAATGTTGAAGGACCTATGAAACTTATTATTTTGGGCTAAAAACGTCAATTTTGAAACTTTAGGGGTCAAAAGTGTTAATTCTGCAATTTAAAAAAACGATTTTGTAGGAACCTCTGAAGTTAAGAGGCTGATGCAACCAAAAGATACCAAAACAACCAAGTCTTCCAACATGCATTTCGGAACAAAGGTGAACTAGCTTCGGAAGTTTTACACACTCAAGAAAAATGCTAAGTGTAAAATCTTCCGAAGCCAAAGTTCAAAAGAAACTGTTGCGGAAGCTTTACACTGAACTTGGAATATATTCTAAGTGTAAAGTCTTCCGAAGCCAAAGACTCAACTCTTCCGACGGTAAAAGATGAAGTCTTCCGAAGCTCTCAAGACAAAGTCTTCCGAAGCTGTTTAAAGACAAGACTGATTTTTCTCTGAAAAGAGAGAAAATATACCTTTTCCATCAACTTTATCATAAAGCAACCTACTTTCCGCTGCATGCACTGGTAGTTCACCTGCTATCACTAGTTGGTGAAACTTCCATACTTTATGATAAAGTAGATAAGGTCTTCGCCTGCAAGTTTCTGTTTTTGTTCCTTCTTGGCTTTTTGTAATAGGAAAGTCAGTGAGCTATGGCTTGTCATAGTCACTAGTCAAAAGACAATCTGCCTTTTGACTTTAGGCTGATCTTGTTGTCTAGATTAGTCACTTCCAACTGTCTTTTTGCATATTGACGGTTGTAGGATGTAGTATAAGTAGTCTTCGGTTCTTGTATTTAAAAATATACTTGTACAACACTTGTAATAGAACTAGAGAAGCAATATACAACTTCTTTGAAAACTTTATCTTGTGCTCTTGTTCTTGTTTTACTTGTGCTTATCTTGTATCTTCTGTAAAGGTTCACAGTTCCCTATTTGAATTGTTAAGTGATCTTAAGATCCTCCTAAGTGTGTTAACTAAGTGCAAACTTAAGTACCCTTTAACGGTCCTACAATTGGTATCAGAGCATTCCAGGCTCTTGATTGTAAGATCTCACCATCTTCAAATCCTCTTAGTTACACACATCACTTAACTCTTCAAATGGCAGCTATCTCCAAAACTGATATGGAAACTGGAACCATGACAAAGTCCCCACTGATCACTCCTGAGGATTTTGACACTTGGTGTCAAAGAATGGAAGGCTTATCAAGTCTCAAGATTCCAGGATGTGGGAGTCTGTTGTCAATGGACCTCATGTACCATGCACCTCTTCAGCTGCTGCTGGTGGTAGCATGATACCAAAGGAGAGGGCTGACTTTTCTGATGAAGACTAGAAAAGAATTGATGTTGATCAGAAAGCCATGACAACTCTCCAAACTGCTCTTCCAAACTCCATCTACAGAGGTTTCAAGAAGTGCAAGACCGCTAAACAACTATGAGATGCACTAAAACTGATGTATGAGGGTTCAAATGAAGCCAAGAAGAACAAGAAGGATCTCCTGAAGCAGCAGTTTGAAAATTTCACCTTCAAGACAGGTGAGACCATGACTCAACAATACTTCAGGTATGTTGAGATTGTGGATACTCTGGCTGATGTTGGGGTAACTATTGAGAACAGGGATATTGTAAGGAAGTTCATGTCCTCTCTTCCCAGACAATGGACATACTACTGTGTGGTCATTAAGAGGACTGAAAACCTCAAGACCCTTACTCTCATTGAGTTGTATGGGATACTCAGTGGATACCAGATGGAGATGAACATGCAAAATTCATCTGGTAACTCCAACACTCACCAGAGTTTAGCCCTTCATGTGGTTAAAAGGGATAGCAGAGAACCACAACATCATCTCATCTGTTACCCTGAAAACTCATAAAAGGGTCCTTTCATCACCTTCCCAGAGACACCCAGAGAAAGCTACATCCAAGGAAGTCCCTTTCAAAAGACAAGTTCTTCTCAAGCTTTTATCTCCATTGATGAAAGTACAAGCAACTTTCTTTTCACTCTTGAAGACCTGGACTGTATCCATCCAGATGATCTGGAGTACATGGAGATAGTCCAGCAAATGGCTCTTCTCACTCACAGAGCCCGAGAAGTTCTACAAGAGGACTGGAAGAAGGTTTCCTAGCAATGCTGCCAGTGACAAGTTTGGGCTGGACAAGAGCAAAGTCAAGTGTTACAACTGTAACCAGATGGGACACTTTGCTAGAGAATGCAAGGCACCTAAGTCAAATGGTGGCCAAGCTTCATCCAGGCCAAACTACACTGAAGGAGGGAACCAGAATGAGAGGCCAAGACAGCAAGCTGCAGTTGCTGTTGAAGAAGGAGGCTTTGACTGGAGCTTTCAAGCTGAAGATGCATCTCCAAACCAAGCACTCATGACTGATCATGATGAAGCCAAGGTACTTGAACATCTTTGCTCTCCTGAATGTATTGCTAAAGTAAATAGATACATGAAGCTGATTTTAAAGAGCTAAAAATGACTATAAACTTAAGATAGAAGATCTAGAGAAAACAGTTTCAACTCTTAAACATGAGCAGACAAACTACAGGACTCAAATTAAGGATCTCATTACCAAGTTGACTGAATGCCAGGCTGAGCTTGTGATTAGCAAAGCCAGGGCAAAAAAATGTGTTCTTGAAGAAGACACCTTCAAGAACATGATATCCTCATCTCTGTATACAAAAGTGTGTTATCAGAATAAACAGGGACTGGGATCTAGTGAGATAGCTCCTCCACACACTCTACTATCAGTTAGATCTCCTAGGTGTGGAACTGGTCAAGGTGAGCTGCCATCCATAGAGCCCAGTGATGAAGAGGATGAAGAGGAGAAGGTGAGGGATGGCTCTGAGATGAGTGAAGAGAGTCAATCCAAAAAGGGTCACCATGCTCCTAAGGAGGAAAAAGAAGCTGGTTTGAGCAAAACCAAGAGAAGGAACTTGATCAGAAGAGCAAAGAGAAGATCCAGAAAAGCTCAAGAGATCAAGACCACCTTTGATCCTAAACAGAAACAAGTATTTATCTCTGCAGGGTTCAAGGTGATGAAAGCTGAAGATCCTGTCAAGAATTCTAGAACCAAGAGTTCTACTTCAGCTTCAACTCACTCCAGCAACAACAAGAAGACTGATCAGCTGTGTGTCACTACTACACAGCCTGAACCATCCATTTCAAAGAGCAAGCTTCACCCTAAGAAGCCTGTTACATCATCTGAAAAGGTGGAGAAAGAAGAGGAAAGTGTTCAAGCTCAGTCTTCTTTGGGAAAGAAGACTCTCAGAAGGAAAGAATTAGATTGTGTTATGTGTGATAGTACTTCACATATGGCTAAGGATTGTCAATACAATCCTAAGAGTACTATCCACATGATCAAGAAGAAAACATCTGAGAAGAAGAAGAAACAAACAGCTTCGGAAGGATATCCGTTTCCTTCGGAAGCTCCAAAATGAAGAAGAAGGCAAGTAGGAAATTGCCTTCGGAAGAAAAGTTGGTCTCGAAAGAAAGGAATGCTTCCGAAGCACTAAAGCTTGCTGCGGTGAAAGCAAGATCTTCCGAAGGATCTGTCTCCAAAGCTTTCGAAGCTACAAAAGCTTCCGAATTAGTAAAGGTCAAGCCCAATCTTCCAAAGGTGGTGTGGAAGATGAAGGAAGACCTTGAGACTGAAAGCACCTCTTCAGCAATAGCAAATGATCCTCAAAGCCTGAAGATAGGATCACTTACTATTTGATTGCCTTCATCTGAACTTTATAAGCCCAAGACCAATGATGCTTGGGTTTCCAAATATAACTAAATCATCTCTTTTGTGCAGGGACAGCCAAAGGCAAACAGAAATGTGTGGATCATTGATAGTGGCTGCTCCAGGCACATGATAGGCAATGAGTCCCTACTTTAAAACTTTGAAAGAATTGATGGAGGACCAGTTGCTTTTGGAGGAGATGCAGGAGGTTACATTACTGGTAGGGGCATGGTCTCAAATGGTAAGCTAAGCATTGAGAAGGTAAACTTTGTCAAGGAGCTTGGATACAATCTTTTGAGTGTGTCCTAATTTTGTGACCAAAAATATCACATGCTCATTAATGAGCATGAGTGCATTGTTCTCAAGCCCGGGGTTGACATTCCTCAAGAGCATATTTTGCTCAGAGCCCCCAGGAAAGGGAACATGTACAAGATGGACTTGCAGCAAACATCTCCCTCTGGAGAAATTTCTTGCTTTCTATCTAAAGCAAATAGTGATGAGTCTTTTCTTTGGCATAAAAGAATGTGCCATGTAAACTTTAAAAACATGAATAAACTGATTAAGAATGATTTGGTAACTGGAATGCCAAAGAAAGAGTTTACAAGTGATGACCACTGTGTTACATGCTTGAAGAGGAAGCAACACAAAGTGTCTCACAAGCCAAAGGAAATGAACTCTATCACTACTCCCCTACACTTGTTACATATGGATCTGTTTGGCCCCACCAGTGTAATGAGTTTAGGAAGGACCTCATACTGTTTGATGATCACAGATGACTTCACAAGATTTACTTGGGTGTTTTTCCTTAGAACTAAGGATGAAACTTCTGAAATCTTAAAGAATTTCATTCTGAAAATTGAGAATCAATCTGATCACAAGGTCAAAATCATAAGATGTGATGAAGGAACTGAATTCAAAAACCAAATCCTTGATACATTTTGTGATGAAAAGGGTATTTTAAGACAATACAGTGCTCCCAGGACTCCTCAGCAAAATGGTGTTGCTGAGAGGAGAAACAGGACACTTATTGAAGCTGCAAGAACCATGTTGTCTGACTCTAAGCTGCCCATCACCTTCTGGGTAGAAGCTGTCAACACAGCCTGCTATGTGCAAAACAGAGTTTTGGTAGTTAAGACACATGGTAAGACTCCTTATGAATTGTGGCACAAAATAAGACCATTCATTGGTTTTCTCAGAACATTTGGATGTCCTTGCACCATCCTGAATACCGAAGATCAAATAGCCAAGTTTGCTGAGAAATCAGATGATGGACACTTTATTGGGTACTCTTCTCAAGCTAAGGCTTATAGAGTATACAATCTCAGAACTAGAATCATTGAGGAGTAAGCCAACATGACTTTCAATGAACACACACCCTGTGTAAAAGGTTCTGGTCCGGATTGGCTGTTTGATCTTGAATTAGTTACCAACTGTTTTAACAAATCATATGAGAATGTTTCAGGATCTACAGATAACAGGTCAACAGAAGATCCTGATCCAAGATTTGAGCTGAGAAGACCAAACAAGAAGACTACTTCAGCTCCAGTGGTGACTAACCCTGCAATTGAAGCTCCCATCAGCACTAGCATGAAAAATACTGCTGATTCAAATGAGTTGCCTTCAAATTCCAGCTCAGAGGCTCAGAATTCAGGAGAAGGAACTTCAAATGCAGGAGGAGAAACTGGAGGTGGTGACAGTGATCAAGAATTTCTTGATGCTGAAAACCACTCCATTGAAGACAACATGAATGATGTCATACACTCATTGGATCAAGTCTCTCTTGATAAGTGTGCTAATGTGGTGGGAGACACCTCATTGCCAGATCAGAATTTCTCAAATTTAGATCTGTCTAACCAACTTGCTGTGATCCCACAACTTCGGAACCACAAGTCACGTCCCTCCACAAACATCATTGGAAATGTTGACTCAGGGGTAAGAACAAGAGTACAAGCACATGACAGCCATATTTGTCTACATTATTGTTTCTTATCCCAGATAGAGCCGAAGAAGGTTGATGAGGCTTTGAAGGATGGAAGTTGGATTAAAGCTATGCAAGATGAGCTGCTTCAAATCAGAAGACAGAAGGTTTGGAACTTATGTCCTCTTCCTCAAGGGAAGAGTGTCATAGGAACCAAATGGGTATTCAGGAACAAGAAAGATGATAGAGGGATCATCATCAATAACAAGGCTAGACTGGTTGTCCAAGGATACACTCAAAAAGAAGGAATTGATTACACTGATGTCTTTGCTCTAGTTGCAAGACTTGAAGCTGGTCTTCCAACATGCACTTCGGAACAAAGGTGAACTAGCTTCGGAAGTTTTACACACTCAAGAAAAATGCTAAGTGTAAAATCTTCCGAAGCCAAAGTTCAAAAGAAACTGTCGCGAAAGCTTTACACTGAACTTGGAAAATATTCTAAGCGTAAAGTCTTCCGAAGCCAAAGACTCAACTCTTCCGAAGGTAAAAGATGAAGTCTTCCGAAGCTCTCAAGACAAAGTCTTCCGAAGCTGTTTAAAGACAAGACTGATTTTCCTTTGAAGAGAGAGAAAAGATACCTTTTCCATCAACTTTATCATAAAGCAACCTACTTTCCGCTACATGCTCTGGTAGTTCACCTGCTATCACTAGTTAGTGAAACTTCCATACTTTATGATAAAGTAGATAAGCTCTTCGCCTGCAAGTTTCTGTTTTTGTTCCTTCTTGGCTTTTTGTAACAGGAAAGTCAGTGAGCTATGGCTTGTCATAGTCACTAGTCAAAAAGCAATCTGCCTTTTGACTTTAGGCTGATCTTGTTGTCTAGATTAGTCACTTCCAACTGTCTTTTTGCATATTGACGGTTGTAGGATGTAGTATAAGTAGTCTCCGGTTCTTGTATTTAAAAATATACTTGTACAACACTTGTAATAAAACTAGAGAAGCAATATACAACTTCCTTGAAAACTCTATCTTGTGCTCATGTTCTTG
Organism: Flaveria sonorensis; assembly: GCA_025506505.1. Classification (NCBI taxonomy): domain Eukaryota; kingdom Viridiplantae; phylum Streptophyta; class Magnoliopsida; order Asterales; family Asteraceae; genus Flaveria; species Flaveria sonorensis. The sequence goes on from CM046435.1 coordinate 2,231,574, forward strand.
TTTTACTTGTGTTTATCTTGTATCTTCTGTAAAGGTTCACAGTTCCCTATTTGAATTGTTAAGTGATCTTAAGATCCTCCTAAGTGTGTTAACTAAGTGCAAACTTAAGTATCCTTTAACGGTCCTGCAGATTTAACAATTATTTTTGTGTTTAATTCTCATTAGTAATGTATTAAAACGGTAATTAATCGATTCTAAAGTATGAACTCCTCATTAACCAGTTCCCTAACACATAAAATGCTCCAATTCCATTTCATTTTGTTAATCACCATTATCATTTCTTTTTGAAGCTCTCAAGAACACCAAGAACTCAAAACCCGGTTTTTACATCACCATTTCTCAATTAAACACTATTAAATCATCCTCTCATCATCTATAACAAAACTCCTCTATCAATTGTTGATTTAATCAAGTGTACGCGAAGATTCAAATTCGGATTTGAGCTTTATTAACGCAGATTAAACCGTGGTGTGTAACCATTCATTGGATTCGTAATTGAATTCTCTACAAAAGACCTTAATCAATTTGATGATTCGAGTGGCTCGTAACGTTTAATTTGAAATCTACGATTCTGGGGTTTATAGTACGATAATTGGGGATTTTGTTGAATTATGATATGATTGTTGTTATTAGTTTATATTCTGATTTATTATCATATACTGGGATGATTGAGAAAGTTTTTTTGTGAATGGGTAATGGGATTAGTGATATGATATTATATAAGTTTTATAAATTTTATTTTATAAAACTAGAAATATTTATTTTATAAAATTGGTATAAACATGGATATGGATATGATAATGCAAGTCTAGGAATTACAAAAATGATAAAAATGTATTTTTATGGAATATTATATATAAAAGTTTATAAATTATTTTTAATATTTAATAGTAAGTTAAATACATTTAAATTATAAAAATGCTAATTTTGTCTAAAAATATTATTTTAATTAATTGACATAAGAAAAATATTAATTTCATTAAAATCATATAAATGTGGTTTTAATAAATTATTTAAGGAAAATGTTATTTATGATTATTAAAAATATCATAACTTAACTAATAAGACTTTATGAGATTTTAATACTAATAAATGGTTATAAATAATATAATTAGTAATTTATTTATTTAGACATTTGAGACTTTATTTGTTAACAAAATATTATGTAATTATTAGTAAGATGTTATAAGTATTTATATTATAAGGTTTTACGACAATAAAATTATTTAATAACGAATTATTATTTTGGAACTTAATTTTATTTAAAAGTTTTTTACCTAATAAAACCCCAAAAGTCATGAACCCTAAGAATCTAAAATTTGGCTATTAATTCTTGAAACAAAATCTAAGTCGAGAAATTATTTATAGGATATTCTCGGTTATTTACTCGGTATTTGGATACGAATACTATCGCTCGGTAACTTGCCGTGAGGTGAGTTTCTCATATCCCCTTTTTACTTCATTTCACACGTTTTGGGGTGAAATATGTTATCTTATAAAGTACACTTGTAAAAATCGTTTAAAGACTTGTAAAGCACATGCAATTCAATTTAAATGTTTTTATCATGGTTACTAGAGACTTATGTGAATATTATGTGATAGGCTCTCTTTTATGGCAATCATTAACTATTGCTAGCCTAGCGACGTTATAGATCTATGGGCCTGACAAGCCTATTTGGTGCTAAAGCCGAGGTTATTGCCTGCTCCTGATGACGTATTCTTGTTCATCACGGGAACCAAGTACACTTAGCTAACCGTATATCTTATTGTGCGCATATCTTTGTCAAGGTCTCATTGTATCGTATCACTATCAATATATTTTGCATCTCTCATAACTCATGATTTGAATTGCTAATCTTAAAGTTTTATGTATGTATGTATAACCTTATGGGAACTCACCAGCATTTCATATGTTGACCGTATTTTCTAACATGTTTTAGGAAATACCCCAGCTTGACTGTTTGATCTTGAAGTCTTGTAATCATCTAGGAATGAACCTAGACTTAATCAAAAAAGCTCTTTTAGTATTGAAATTTATGTTTTGGATTATGACTATGTCTGCTTGTAATGTGACTTATATTTGGATATTACAATTTAAATCTTTATGCTTTAAACTTATTTACACTTTGTAATAGCATTATGTGGCATTGAACAATCTTAACACTCACATCTCAACGTTTTCGCCGTTAAGGTTGGGGTGTGATAATTACCAACTAGACACATTTACTAGATCAAATAGGGAACCAAACAAAGAAACAATAAACAAACAAGTAATAACACTAAAAAACACAAAGATTGATTTTCTAGGTTGATTATATTGCTCTCAAGTGTTTTTCAATGTTACAAAGCTTAGTCCTAAAACAGATACAATGAGATACTTTATATTACAACCTATAGCCGGCCATACTTTGAAGGCCAGTTGGATACTAATCTAGATAATAAGATCAATGTAAAATCAAAAGACATATTATATTTTAATTTGTGACTATGATATGCCATAACTCAAATCCTATTGTATTACAATAAAGATAAAAAAATACTAAAGTAGGAAGTTACTAGAAAAGAAACCATGATGTACAATTGATAAAAGTTAAAAGGTAATCACAAACTTATATAAGTTGGTGAATATTCAGAGCTGAGAGCGGAAAGTTCTTTTGCTTTTGTCAAAAGTATGTCAGAGACGCTTGTCTTCTTAGTCTTCGCAAGAGTTTAGTATTCAAGCTTTAGAAGACTTTGTCTTTAAGCTTTGGTAAACTTTACTTTTGGCTTCAGAAGATTTCTGTCTTTGGATTCGAATGATTTGACACTTAGTTATTTTTTCTTTGTTCATTGTCAAATCTTCCGAATTACTTTCTTTTTTGTCTTCAGTGCATGCTGAGAGATTTTTGGTTAACATCAGTCTTTAAGATAATCATTTTGATCTTACAGAAAATGTTTACTATACAAAGTGATTTTTTTTAATAAATTGTAAAAAGTAATATCAAGCCTTGATTTAAGGAATGAATGTTATAGATTAGAGATGAAATAATCACATATGAGAAGAGTTTGTAGGGGTATATTTGGAAACAATCTACAATAATTGACTTTTATCAAATTCTCCTGTATATAACTTTTTATACGATATTTTTATAAAAAAGTACAACATAAAATTGAGCATTTTGTTTTTTAATATGAGTATAGTGTTGCTATAATTTTTTTTAAAAAGACAATAATTTTTTAAATTGTCTATTTGTTGAGCGTATAACTTGTTTGGTTATTAACTAAATAACTATCAAAATAAATTGCGTAATTATCATATAACTCGTGTAATTATAACTATAACTTGCAAAATTATTTTTTATAACTTGAGTAATTTTTATTGCGCGATAATAATAAATTTAATATCTTTAATTATGAATATAACTTGCATAATTGTAAATATAACTTGTACAATTATGAATACAAGTTGCATACTTATGAATGTAACTTTTATAATTATGTATCGTATATGTCTAATTGTTACTCGGACGAAATCACACATCACTTCAAAAGACACATGCGAGTCCTGATGACATCATATACTTCGCATGTAAAATCTATTTAGTTTACTAATAAAAAGATCATTCTACTCTAACAACACCACATAATTCTCACAAGAATTTCTCCGCTTTTCTCTCGTATTAAATAATTACTTTAATTATAAATAATATTATTTAAGTTTTTTTAGATTAAAAATGGTTTTCTAATAAATTAATAAATATATCTTTTTAATTATATTATTTCTAAAGAAACAAATTTTAAATTTTTTTTCTATAACATCAAACTTAAATATTTTAATTTTAGTGTTTCTAAAAGTAAATTTTTCATAACCAAAAATAATTAAAAATGAGAGTTATAATAAGGATATTTATAAAAATGGCACTTTTTTAAATAGGATGTTTGATTTTTTTTTTTTGAATTTTTTTTTATAAAGTTGATATCGTTGTTTTATTACTTATAGTTTTTACTCCTACGTAATTTAAATCATATCTTATCTTAAAATATTTTTTTATAATTAAGTAAAATTTTATTATATTTAATATTATATTTATTTAACTTGTATAATACACGGGTTTAATAAAATTAACGTATTTATAAGTAAACATATTTATAACTTTATCATGTTAAAATATATCAATCACAGTCAACGCCAGATTATTATATTAAGTCGACTTTTTTATTTTTATTTTGTTATTGTTTTTATAACGGCGACTTGATACGTTATTAATGGTTAAAAACTGGAAAAGAAAATATATAAAAAATAAATAAAAAAGGAGTAATTATTTGAAGCTGACTAGACGGCGGTTGAGGGGCCGAAGTTGAGCTGACTTCTGACAAGTGAATATGTATTCAAAACACTCACCTTTCTCACGACATTTCATCAACCACCGTTAATGTCATTATTTTTGTCATTTAAAGTTATATTTTCAGTAATCTATGGGTTTTTTTATTCCTGATTACTGAAAATTCTTAATATATTCATTTGATATCTTTTACCCCTCAAAATGTCTTTATAACTAATATTTTTCTAAAAATGCTCTACTCAGCACGCGTGCCTCCGACTTTAAATAGTGTCATTCGATCGTGTTGTAAGTTCGATCGAACTTATTTGTAGACAGGTTCTATCAAACTTAATAATAGGTGCAGTTGAACGTTAATCAGGTTCGGGTGGCTGTTATTTAAGTTTGAAACGACCGTGACATGACATGAAGTTTCAAACAGAACCACCTTCGGTTCATTCGCGATGTAAACCAACATGGTCGTGGCGACTGTATTTGAACAAATGAATGATTCATGTCTGTTAATGAAAGCTTAGGTGACTTTATTAAAATGGCGGGGGCAACCGTATCGGGTGGACACATTTTTAAGAAGAGATCAGTTAAAGAACATTTTGGGGAACCAAAATGATTAAAGGGACATTTAAAAAAATTGTGTTTTTATTCTCAGTAAGTTAACAAATAAATAGATGTCCTTAAGGAGATTTTTTAATACCATTGATAATCAGCTTAAGAGCATTCATAGTATAATCTTTAAAATTATGTAAGTGTGTTTTCTATATTATATAAAATGGTTTTGAGTGGTTGTCAGTAAATGAGAAAAAAAATATCACTGTTCATAAGTATATTTGGGAATCGTTGTTCAATCTCTATAAATTTTTTAATATTTTTGAAAGTGGTTGTGAGTGGATGATAGAGAAAAAAGTAATGATAAGGGTATAAAAAGTATTATTTAATTGAAAATATAAAAAAAAAGTAGTGATTTTTAATGTAATTATATGGATAAAGATGAACAATCCACTGCGAATGTTCTAAGTGGTAGAGGTGAATTACCTAACATAATTAATAATGAGAAGGTATTGAGTTAGAGTATTTTCCAGAGAATTCTAGGTTGAGCTAAGAAGTTTTTCGGTTGTGGGTTTCTCCTTAAGAGGTTGGGATGCGGTCTAGACTGATAAATAAATATATGGGCACGATGAAGATAACATATATAATTCGAAACACGGTCGTAGATTTTTTTTTTAAAAAAAGGAGATTTCTTGATAGTAAAGTAGCTATGAAGTATAGAGTGTGTTTCATGTTTAAAAATATAAATAACTTATGTGAACATGAGTAACTTTTTAACATTAATAGTAGTTGAATAGATGAAAAAAAGAAAACACGTATTTACGGTTAAACTTATATAAATAAATAATGTATGAGCATGACAACTATTCAACCTTCGTCCTTTCATAAGTCACACAATGTTTAATATATAATTAAGGTTATGTTTAAGTGGCTAGCTGTTTGATAATTTTTGAATGATTAAGTGCTGAATCAATAAGGTCTTTGAACCATCAAGAGCTCTGAACCATTAATAACTAGTATATCGTTTAACTATTCAAAGACAAATGTCAGACCAATTCAGATAAGAAGTCTTAATCATTCAACATTAGTATAATGCTTAACCATTCAGTCTGAACCATTAAATGCTGGACTATTTAGGCATCTGAACCATTAGAAGGCTGAAACAAACAACCCTAAGTAAACAGCACCCTTCATCACTTAAAGACAACAAACATATTACACTCTCGTGTGAGGTTTATTATGCTTTTGCATTCGTATGAGGTTTTTTTAACTATATAGTATAAGAACATTCACAATCCATTCCTCATCCACATATTTATAATTACACTAAAAATTACTATTTTTTCTCTCTTTTTTTTAATTAAACAATATTTTTTCATACATTTATCACTACATTTTCTTTCTCATTCACTTACAAGCACTTTCAAAAATATTAAAAAATTTATGAAGATTGTATCGTCCCACATAATATAGGGCACACACTCATATATACATAAGAAACGGACTGTGAATGCTCTAAAAGAAGATTATACATGTCATATAAAGCGTCTGACTGATGTGACGGTACACACATTAACAAATATTTTACAGGTAAAAGTAATATTATTTCGCTATCTATGCGACCCATATGGGTAGCGGATGTGGTCTATTTATAATACTTTTATGAACTTATTTTTATAAAATTAAAAAGCACGCAATGAAATTTAAGTGATCTTAGAGAAAAAACTGTATATGACTTTGATGAATCATTTAAATAAAACTGGATTATTATTGCATGTGGTATGTCTTTTAAAAAATCAAAGTTTTAACACGTAGCATAATGACATATCATAATTTGGTTAGCTCGACAAGAACAATAATATATATATATATATATATATATATATACACACACACACACACACTAGTAACGTGCCCGCGCGATGCGGCGCGTGCGACACTTTTCATTATGATACTCGTCTCTGGTTAGTTTTATATTTAAAAAACTGAATTCTTTCTTTTAAGTATATTATAACAAACATGGAAAAAATTGTATATAATTAAAGATACAAGGGTCTAAGTGTAAATAAGTTTAAAGTTTCACTTTTTTAGTAGCGTTAGAGAGACATCATTATCCTTGTTAAATTGATTTTTTGGGTTGTACATTGTGCTTAAAATTTACAAATCTCTTAATTTTGTCCGGAATCTTTCCTTCGTGTATTATAATATAGTTTGTATATATATATATATATATATATATATATATATATATATATATATATATATATATATATATATATCTTTTTCATTAGGGTGGGAGGTACCCTGTAAGACCACGACATAGGTCGGAGCCGAGCGGCACCGCTATCGCCGTCCTCTTCACGCTGCAACTCCTCTCCTTCATGGCATGTTGTCGTTGTGCCTCCCCAATCATTTGAACCTGTAACTAGCTGTTGCGCCCTCCAAACAACCAAATGGCTCTTTTAGATGTTAAAATAAATAAATTTAACCACTATAAATACAATCCAATATAACACAAAAATGTTACACTAATCTCTAATATATTCTACTCATTTTTAATTTTACAAAAATCTCACACCAATTTTATATTTCTTCTTCGTCTTCGGATAATTTCGAGTCTAACGGGTTGTAATTTTTTAGCCTTCTTGTCGAACATGTCGATGAGGCTGAAAGTTTGAGAAAACAAATCTTGAAACGTAATCCTGTTGGGGCTAATAACGTTCTTATGAACAATTATTTTGGGGAGGACCCAAAATACAAAGGGGAAGGTTTCGGTTGCTTCGGGATTTATTTCTACTTTATAAAATATATACGTAATAACTTTTCATGGTTTTAAAAAGGGTTTGTTAGGAGGTGAAAAGAGAGTTTCACGCCAATACAAAAATTCATTGCGGCAATAAGTCAACTCGTAACAGGTAATTCACCAAGCACATACGACGATTATGTAGCTATGTTTGGTAGGACATAACGTGAGTGACTTAATTACAAAATATGACGACATTGCTATTTGTCTCGTGCACATTCTAGACCTACCGACTAATCCAGTTGAGAACGAAGATACAATTTTAGAGTCGAGCAATAAGGACACACATTTTAGGTTTAGATATTCCGTGTTGTATAGAATTTGAATATCACGGTTTTCGATGACAAAAATTAGTATAAATTATTTATTTTAAAGTAGTTTTATTTTTAGTTTGTAACTTTTTAAATTTTATAAAGTTTTTGTTAATATTTTTTATAACTTGGAGTGGCATGAGTGCTGCTCTTTAAATTTATGATATAATATGATATAATGTGACATTATATGATGTGATATATTTTTATTGGTTGGTGCATAGTGCAGCGGGGCATGCATGATATAAGTGCCCACTCTACTCTTATTCAATATGACAAAAGACAACGTAAAAATAGTTAAACTAGATCTCAATAAGGTTAAAAGGACTTTGGGATTTATTTGTCCTTGATGAACGTTTAAATGCTACATTGCATACTAACAAACCGTTAGCTATTGTTTAAATCATGCATACTAACAAATCGTAAGCTATTGTTTAAATCATGCAAAGCACCAATGTGGTGTTAAGCTGTGAAATTAAAGGCTCAGGTTTCATTTGACAATCTTACAAATATATATAATTATTAATTGTAAAAGTCAAAATAAAGGTCAAAATGTAATAGTTATAGTTTTAGGTTTATTCTGAATAGGTAAGCAAATTCAGGGGCGTGTTTTGAAATGTACTCAATTCTTTTGTTGAGTTAGTTAGGAAGGTTGTTACTAGAGTATTAAAGGGGTGAAGGTCATTGAGGCATTAGATCATCATATTAATAAAATCTTTTCTTGAAGTTCTTTCATATCAAGTATTCATCTTCTTTATCAATAGTCGAATTGTGTTCTTGTGTTTGATTTTACAACAACTGGTATCAGAGCCTGGTTGGTGGCTTGATTGAAGAACGACGCTCAATCCAAACTCCATCGACAGTAGGCGATGGTGTCAACCAAATTTGAGATTGAAAAATTCGACGGGAAGAATGACTTTGGGTTGTGATGATTGAAGATGAAACCATTACTCGTTCATCAGCGAGTGGTAGATGCTTTGGTTAGTGAAGTTAAATTGCCGAACACCCTTTCAGAAATGTAAGGCCTCATTCCCGGGAAACCCCACAACTGGTCATTCATAGCACTTTACATATTAAAATACATTGAAGTAAGAAATCATGGCTGCGGAATAGTTAAACAAAAAAACCATTTCATGCATTAATAATAACTTTTGCCAAGAAATACATCGTTGTTACAAGTTTCAAAAGAGAACATTTAGTTGTATTACAAGACAAAAATATCATTTCTGCATAACATGGATGCCAGTCTTTATTTGCCAAGTAGCTTCAACCTCGTGCCATCCCCAGCAACATCATTACCTGTCAACTAATATGCATATAAAATTCAGCATTGCTAAGTGAGTTCTAGTTTTGATAACATAGAAAATACACATTTTGTAAGCTTCACTGGGTGTTCACCCATCATTATACATAATCATTCATTATCTTTCTTTCTTTAATTATCTTTCTCTTTTATTAACTAGGATTGTACAAAGCTAGAGCCAACATTGTTGGTTGGCAACAAATGCCGAATCCATGTCTGTACACATTTATACGTGGTAGCTAACCCCTGACAGTTGACCCACACTGCTAGGCGCGAAGCCTGCTTATGAATACAGGTCCCATTTATTTATTGGTCAATCACAAGGATTACACCCCAGATGTGTATCCTGAAACAGTCACACATCAGTTGAGCTAACGACAACAAGGTCGTGCACCTCATTCCATTGTGCTTACAAGGCTTTTCATTTATTATAAGGGCCCGGGGGTAACGTTTATTAGGTTACACTGTCTTTCTTTTATTCCTTTGTGACCACTTGATTATGCATAATACTTTTAAGTTATCCATTGTCTTATAATCACATATCATGAAATATTAAGTACTCATAATAGCAACACATAAGAAAAGAATCAAACATGCAATTTAAGCCCTTGAACTTATGCTAACTATCAACTAGCAAACACAACACTAAAACTAGTACTTCTGAAGGCAAACATAAGCTTCGGAAGAAAAATAAGCTTCGGAAGAAATAAGCTTCGGAAGAAATAAGCTTCGGAAAAAATAAGCTTCGGAAGAAAACTAAGCTTCGGAAGAAATAAGCTTCGGAAGAAATAAGCTTTTGAAGAAATAACCTTCTGAAGAAAACTAAGCTTCGGAAGAAATAATCTTCGGAAGAAATAAGCTTTGGAAGAAAACTAAGCTTCGGAAGAAATAAGCTTCGGAAGAAATAAGCTTCGGAAGAAAACTTAGCTTCGGAAGAAAACTAAGCTTCGGAAGAAAACTTGTTTTGACTTTATATCTCACTATTAGAAACATTAGACAAGCATAGACTTCCATTAAACATAAGTACTTAGCACTTAAATTCTATCCCCAAAATTTCAGAACGAACTTAAGTGTTCACAGCGCATGAAATAGATATATAGCGGATGACTTAAATGTAAAGAGTCCACAGCGGACAGCCAAAGCCCATAGCGGACGACCAAAGTCTGTAGCAGATGAACTAAACACTAAGTGTGTTCACAGCAGATGACCAAAGTCCACAGCGGACAACCAAGGTCCACAACGGACAATTGCATTAACACTTATGTTCTGCTTATGTGAATTCTAGTCTCATATAACATCTTAAAACGTAAACTTAGCTTAGATCTACAAGAAGCACACTTAGATCATCATGAACATCAGTTATCAACACTGAAATCTTTAAAAACACCCATATTTTTGTAAAAGTCATCTTCATCATGGAAAAACATAGTTTGACAAGAAACATAGTTTTAATACACATATCAGCCCCAAAAAAAGTAGAAAACATGTAAAAGAGGGGATCTAGAACTCATCTTAAACAACCTTCAAGCCAAACACCGCAAACCCGAGAGCAAACCTGGAGTTCTAACACCTAAACACACGTAAAGAAGCAACTAAACACATAGAAACACACAGAAATCGGTCCAGAAGCTTGAACCCTATTGAAAACCTAGAAGAAACACAATTATATCTTACCTTTTTGAAGATTTCTTCTATTTTCTCACTCTAGAACTGGTGGGAGTCCTTTATCTTACTCTAGCCGTATGATTTGAGTTCATGGGGAGAGTATGGGCGGCCTTACCTCATTTTTAACCCCATTATGGGCCGATTTGCCCCTTGTGCACTTTCAACCCTCGCTTTTTGAAATAAAACCCCTTTTTGCTCCCTTACTTTTCTTTTCTTTTCTTCTTTTTTTCTTTTTTTTTAAATTTCCGGGTGTTACAAGTCCACCCTCCTTATATAGGTTTCGTCCTCGAAACCTGTCACTCCTTAAAGAGATCTGGGTAGTGCCGTCTCATTTCTTCCTCTGACTCCTAAGTGGCCTCTGATCCCTTGTGATGCTTCCATTGCATCTTCACTTGACTAATCGCTTTATTCCTTAACCGTTTCTCCTTCTGGTCCAAAATAGCCACTGGTTGCTCCACGTAATTCAAACTTTCATCCACCTCAATGTCCGTGAGAGGAATAATAGCATTTCCTTCCGTCAAGCACTTCCGTAAGTGAGATACATGGAACGTAGGATGAATCCCATGCAGCTCATCGGGAAGTTCCAGCCTATATGCCACTTCACCAACTCTGGCAATGATTTTATATGACCCTATATACCTTGGGCTCAACTTTTCTCGCTTTCGGAACTTGATAATCCATTTCCAAGGAGATACTTTCAACATCACCTTATCTCCCACTTAGAACTCAATTGGCTTCCTCCTCTTATCAGCGTAGGACTTCTGTCGGTCCTTAGCGGCCTTCATGAAAGCCTTGATATATTCCAACTTCTCTGACGTGGACTCAATGATCTCGATACTTCCCAATTCCTTCTGCCCGATATCACCCAACACACCGAGATTCTGCATCATCTCCCATACAACATTTCGAATAGTGGCATGCCTACACTGGCATTATAATTATTGTTGTAGGAGAACTTTGCCAATGGTAGGTGTTCATCCCAGCTTCTACCAAAATCAATAATGCATGCCCGGAGCATGTCCTCCAAGGTCTGAATGGTCCATTCTGATTGATCGTCTGTCTGAGGGTGGTAAGCTGTGCTAATGTGTAACCTCATTCCCATCGCATCATGAAATTTCTTCTAGAAGTTGGACGTGAACCGAGTGTCCCTATCAGAAACAATAGACACCGGCATGCCATGATGAGTTACAATCTCCTTGTTAAACAGCTCTGCTAATTTTTCTGACGAGTAAGTCTCTCAGATTGGCAAGAAGTGAGCACTTTTCGTCAAGCGGTCTACAATCACCCAAATGGGATCACATCCTCGCCGTGCGAAGCAATTTCATGATAAACTCCATGGTGATGTGTTCCCACTTCCATTCGGGTATATCTAAGGGTTGGATCTTCCCGTATGGTTTTGGATGCTCTGCCTTCACTTGTAAACAAGTTAGGCACTTACTCACATACTCCACCACGTCACGCTTCATCCCTGGCCACTAATAATCCTTCTTCAGGTCATGATACATCTTTGTAGCGCCAGGATGGATGGAATATCGTGTTTTGTGAGCTTCATCCATCATCCTTCCCCTCAAATCCCTATAATGAGGAATCCATTTTCGCCCGGATCGGGTTCTAACACCAAGGGTGTTCTCCCCTAAATCCGTTATCTGCTCCTTCATCCGTTCAGAGTTGATCCTATCGTCTTTCAGTGCCTCATCTTGGAATTCTTTGATTAGACCCATGACATCCGGCGTCACAACCAGCTGGCAAGCCTTCATCCGAATCGGTTCAGGTCTTTCCTTTCGACTGAGGGCATCAGCCACCACGTTCGCCTTGCCCGGATGATAGTGGATTTCGCAATCATAATCCTTGATTAACTATAACAACCTTCTTTGCCTCATGTTAAGATCCTTTTGCTCGAAGAAATACTTTAGGCTCTTATGATCCGTGAAGATGGTACACTTCGCCCCATACAAGTAGTACCTCTAAATCTTCAATGCAAAGACCACAACCGCCAACTTTAAATCATGAGTAGGGTAGTTAACCTCGTGGACCTTCAACTGTTGGGACGCATAGGCTATAACTTTTCCCCGTCGCATTAGCACACAACCCAATCCTAAATAAGAAGCATTCGAATAGACCACCAAGTCTTCACTCCTTTTGGGCAACGTCAAGATAGGAGCTTGAGTCAATCTCTTCTTTAACTCTTCAAAGGCATTCTCCTGCTCCATACCCCATACGAACTTCACATCTTTACGGGTCAACTAGGTTAATGGTGAAGCTATCTTGGAGAAGTCTTGGATGAATCTTCTATAATAGCCCACCAAACCCAAGAAACTACGGATCTCGGATGGCGTTTTTGGGGACCTCCATTGCATTACAGCTTTAACTTTCGCTGGGTCTACCATAATCCCTTCAGGATTAACCACATGACCCAAAAACTAAACCTCTCATAACCAGAACGCGTATTTGGAGAACATGGCGTACAACTTCTCTCTTCTAAGTGTCTCCAACACCTCGCGGATGTGACTGGCTTGCTTTTCTTTATTCTTCGAATAAATCAAGATGTCATCAATAAAAACGATCAATGATTTATCTAGCATAGGTCGATACACCCAATTCATCAAATCCATAAAAGCAGTTGGCGAGTTGGTTAAACCAAAGGAAAACACGAGAAACTCGTAGTGCCTATAACGCGTGCGAAAAGGCTGTTTTAGGAATATCCTGCTCCTTCACCTTTAGCTGATGGTAGCCAGATTGAAGCTCTATCCTCGAGAACCAACTAGCACCCTGGAGCTGATCAAACAAGTCGTCAATCCTTGGTAACGGATACCTGTTCTTCACAGTCAACTTGTTCAGCTCATGGTATTCGATGCACATCCTCATACTACCTTCCTTCTTCTTCACGAATAAAACCGAAGCACCCCATGGAGAGATAATCGGTCGAATAAAGCCCTTATCCAAAAGATCTTGCAGTTGCGTCATTAAATCTTTAAGTTCAGATGGAGCCAACCGATATGGTGCCTTGGCGACGGGTTGCGCTCCTGGTAGCAAGTCAATCTGAAATTCGATTTCTCTATCGGGTGGGACCCCTGGCAGGTCTTCAGGAAACACATCGAGGAAATCGCATACTACCGACACGTCTGACAGTTGAGGCACGGTAGCATCCACATCCTTCACATAAGCCACGTAAGCACCATACCCACGCCTCATAAACTTCTCTGTCATGATCATAGATATCACTTGCGGAGTTATGCATTCCTTGTCCCAAACCGTGACCAAACTACCGTTGGGCGTAATCAGACGAATCATCTTCTTTCGACACACGATATTCGCTTCATAGGTCGCCAACCAATCCATCCCTAACACCACATCAAAACCTCCTAGGGCTATCACATGCAATCTAGCAGGAAACTTATGACCGTCTAATTCTATGAGGTGATCGTCTATCATATCAGTCACCTTGGTAGATTTTCCTATCGCTATCTCTACAAGGAAAGACACATCTATCTTCATACTCTTACCATGCATTACACGACAAAAGGCAGTAGATACAAAGCTCCTACTAGCACCTTAATCGAAGAGCACAGAAGCATACAATTGGTTTACCAAAAACGCACCTGAAACTACTTCAGGATCCACTCTGGCTTCTTCCTGGGTTATGTTGAATGCCCTTGCCTTTGCTTTGGTGCTCTCACTCTTCCCTTTCTCCTCTATAGTCTAGGTCCTTGAGCATCCTGCCCCACCCTTCTTGCCATCCCGGCTCGAGTGGCCTACCTCTCCGTATTGGTAACATCTCGGTATCCCGCACTCCTTAGCATAATGGCCCTCGCCCCCGTATTTGAAGCACCTGTTCGTCCCCACTCTGCCTTCACCCGTGTGGCTCTTCCCACACTTCTTACACCCCCTTTGGGCATTCCCCTTCCTTTCTTCTGGGTGACGATCGTCAACCCTCATCTTCTTCTCCCCAGTTCCATAGTTGTCATTCCTAAACCTCTTCCCATTACCATTCTTATTCCAACTCCTCTCGACCTTCCTCTGAACTGGCACCGGGTCCCTCTCATCATACAACCTCCCCGCCAAATCTACCATGGACCTAAACGTGCTCGGTCTAGCGGCTATGATGTTCCTCCTAATGTCCACTGGCAAACCTTGCATGTATCTCTTAATCTTCTTAGACATCGGAGTTACCAGATCTGGCACAAGTCTTGCAAGTTCATTGAACTTGGAGGTGTACTCTTGATGAGTCATGTTCCTGGCCTCCAAATGCAAGAACTCCTTCTCAATTTTGTCCAACTCTCGATGTGGACAATACTCCTCCAGCACCAACTCCTTCAAATCCGACCACTTCATCTTTGCTATAGATCGTTTTCTCTCGGCTTGGACAATGTTGTCCCACCAGCATAGTGCTGAGTGAATGAAGGAATGGGAGGCAAACTTCACCTTCTGATCCTCCCGACATTCGCTGATGTCCAGGACTGCTTCCATCTCTCTAACCCAACGGTGAGCAGCAGTAGCATTGCCATTACCGTCGAAGGTTGGGGGTTTGCATCTCTAAAATGTCCCATAGCTGCACCCCTTAGCAGTCTCCTTCTCCTCCTTGCTATCATCGTCATGAATTACCACCTTTGGGCTAGATGGCTCTTCTTCAGCTTCCTCAGTCCTTTCAGTGGACTTTCTTGATTTCCTCTCCTCCTTCTTCATTGTATCCTTAGCTCTTTCCCCATCCTTTACAGCCCTTAACACTTCAGTCACCACCGAAGGCAACACATTTTGCATGACGTAGTAGACCTCATCAGCAATAGCTTTCTTCATCGTAGATTTGAAGGTAGCTGATCCTTCACCCTCTTGGTGGCTATGGAGATCTGTGTCCTCATGAATCGTCTAGGGAGCCTTAGCTTTGCTCCTGGTGTCACGTGGCCCAGTAGTACGCCTGCCATGAGCACCACCCCGGGTTGCCTTCCCAGATTTTCTACCCGCCATAAAATCTACTTCCTATAAGATTCAAACACTAACAAGGTCATTTAAGATAATAGCTCAGATTATATCAAGTATAGTAAGTCCCTAATTACAGTGGCCAGTTGTGATTAGCCACTTACTTTACTCTTCATTCCCCAAGCATTTCCTATCCTGACTACATCAACATTCAAATCTACTAAGCACATAAATCAAATAGCACACGCACATAATACCGGTTAACTTTAAGAAAATTATGTAATGGCACGTAGCTACTTGGGCTAACATCCCTCCAATTGGTCCCATTTTCAGTTTAAGTTTAGGTTTTTAAAATAATTTACCTAATTCTCTTAAACTTTAGCTCTGATACCAACTTGTAAGGCCCCCTTCCCAGGAAACCCCACAGCTGGTCATTCATTGCACTTTACACATTAAAATACATTGAAGTAAGAAATTATAGCAGCGGAATAGTTAAACAAAAAAACCATTTCATGCATTAATACTAACTTTTGCCAAGAAATACATCATTGTTACAAGTTTCAAAAGAGAATATTTAGTTGTATTACAAGACAAAAATATCATTTCTGCATAACATGGATGCCAGTCTTTATTTGCCAAGTAGCTTCAACCTCATGCCATCCCCAGCAACATCATTACCTGCCAACTGATATGCATATAAAAGTCAGCGTTGCTGAGTGAGTTCTAGTTTTAATAATATAGAAAATATACATTTTGTAAGCTTCACTGGGTGTTCATCCATCATTATACATAATCATTCGTTAAGACATTCATTATCTTTCTTTCTTTCATTATCTTTCTATTTTATTAACTAGGATTGCATAAAGCAAGAGCCTACATTGTTGGTTGGCAACAAATGTCGAACCCCTGTCAGTACATATTTATAAGTGGTAGCTAACCCCTGATAGTTGACCCACACTGCTAAGCACGAAGCCTGCTAATGAATACAGGTCCCATTTATTTATTGGTCAATCACAAGGATTAGACCCCAGATGTGCATCCTGAAACAGTCACACATCAGTTGAGCTAACGACAACAAGGTCGTGCACCTCATTCCATTGTGCTTGCAAGGCTTTTCATTTATTATAAGGGCTCGGGGGTAACATTCATCAGGTTACATTATCTTTCTTTTATTCCTTTGTGACCACTTGATTATGCATAAAACTTTTAAGTTATCCATTATCTTATAATCACATATCATGAAATATTAAGTACTCATAATAGCAACACATAAGAAAAGAATTAAACATGCAATTTAAGCCCCTGAACTTATGCTAACTATCAACTAGCAAACACAACACTAAAGCTAATACTTCCAAAGGCAAACATAAGCTTCGGAAGAAATAAGCTTCGGAAGAAAACTAAGCTTAGGAAGAAATAAGATTTGGAAGAAATAAGCTTCGGAAGAAATAACCTTCTGAAGAAAACTAAGCTTCGGAAGAAATAATCTTCGGAAGAAATAAGCTTCGGAAGAAAACTAAGCTTCGGAAGAAATAAGCTTCGGAAGAAATAAGCTTCAGAAGAAATAACCTTCGGAAGAAAACTTAGCTTCGGAAGAAAACTAAGCTTCGGAAGAAAACTTGTTTTGACTTTATATCTCACTATTAGAAACATTAGACAAGCATAGACTTCCATTAAACATAAGTACTTAGCACTTAAATTCTATCCCCAAAATTTCAGAACGAACCTAAGTGTTCACAGCGCATGAAATAGATATATAGCGGATGACTTAAATGTAAAGAGTCCACAGCGGACAACCAAAGCCCATAGCGGACGACCAAAGTCTGTAGCAGATGAACTAAACACTAAGTGTGTTCACAGCAGATGACCAAAGTCCACAACGGACAACCAAGGTCCACAACGGACAATTGCATTAACACTTATGTTCTGCTTATGTGAATTCTAGTCTCATATAACATCTTAAAACGTAAACTTAGCTTAGATCTACAAGAAGCACACTTAGATCATCATGAACATCAGTTATCAACACTGAAATCTTTAAAAACACCCATATTTTCGTAAAAGTCATCTTCACCATGGAAAAACATAGTTTGACAAGAAACATAGTTTTAATACACATATCAGCCCCAAAAAAAGTTGAAAACATGTAAAAGAGAGGATCTAAAACTCACCTTAAACGGCCTTCTAGCCAAACACAGGAAACCCAAGAGGAAACCTGGAGTTCTAACACCTAAACACACGTAAAGAAGCAACTAAACACATAGAAACACACAGAAATCAGTCCAGAAGCTTGAACCCGACTGAAAACCTAGAAGAAACATGATTAAATCTTACCTTTTTAAAGATTTCTTTTATTTTCTCACTCTAGAACCGGCGAGAGTCCTTTATGTCACTCTAGCCGTATGATTTGAGTTCATGGGGAGAGTATGAGTGGCCTTACCTCCTTTTTAACCCCATTATGGGTCGGTTTGCCCCTTGTACACTTTTAACCCTCGCTTTTTAAAATAAAACCCCTTTTCCTCCCTTACTTTTCTTTTCTTTTTTTCTTTTTTTTTTAAATTTCCAGGTGTTACAAGAAAAGGAGGAGAAAGATATGCTTGAACAGGCACATGGCTCAATCATCCTCAATCTTGGTGATTGGGTGCTGAGGGAGGTCTCGAAAGAAACTATGGCTGCCAGAGTATGGTCAAAATTAGAAGGATTGTATATGACGAAGTCTTTGGCTAATTGGTTGTACCTTAAGAAGCGTTTGTATACGTTTCAGATGGCTTCTGGTAAGTAAATCGAAGATCACACTGATGAGTTTAACAAATTGGTGTTGGATCTTGAAAATATAGAGGTTGAATCGGACTATGAAGACCAAGTCATCATATTCTTAACTTCACCGCCACATTTGTATGAGCACTTTGTAGATACCCTCATGTATGGCAGAGATACTCTATCTATGGAGAAGGTGCTTACAGCCCTCAATTCAAAGGAATTAAAGAAAAGGACCAATTATAAAGAGGAAGGGGAAGACGGGTTGGTGGTAAAAGGGAGGCCTGATCGAAGGAACTTTAAACCAAGAAGTGCTTCTAAGTTTAGACCCAAGTTTAAGCGAAGATGCTATGTGTGTGGTTTAGAGAAGCATCTCAAAAGGGATTGTCCTGATTGGAAGGAGAAAAGGGGTGAAACAAGTGGATCTAAAGCCTATTCGAATCACAGTACCCAAGATGACCTCTCAAAGGGGTATGAGAGTGCAGATGTGTTATGGTATCTAGTGAAGGGAATTAAGAAGAATGAGTTATGGATTCAGGCTGCTCTTACCATATGACACCTGTAAAAGAGTTTTTCAAAGAACTCAGGTATATAAATCTAGGTGAAGTAAGATTGGGTGATGATAGGCCATGTAAATTTGTTGGTCTAGGAACAGTCACAATTAAGATGCATAATGGTATGGAAGTGGACTTATGTGATGTGAGATATATTCCAAGTCTTAAGAGAAGCTTGTTGTCATTGGGTTTGTTTGAGAAAGTAGGCTATCATGTAAGCTTGAAAGATGGAAAAGCCAAGGTAACTAAAGGGTCCATGGTGGTATTATCTAGTATAGGAGAGATAACAACATTTATCTGCTAGATAGTAAAGGAATAAATTGTTCTCTTATTGCTTCCACTACTAGTGACCATAGGCTAGTTGCCTTGCTTTGGAATAAGAGGCTGGGGCACATAAGTACACATGGGCTGGTTAAGTTAAAGAAACAACATGCCATTGATGAACTCAAGAATTATGATTTTGGGTTCTGTGAAACATGTATCTTGGGTAAACATAAAAGAGTCAAGTTTACAAGGGGAAAGCATATCATAAAAGGAGTGTTGGAGTACATACATTCAAACTTATGGGGACATGCTAAAGTTGATTTTTTAGGAGGTGTAAGATACTTTATGACTTTCATTGATGATTTTTTAAGAAGAGACTGGATAATTATTCTTAAGAATAAGAGTGATGCCTTTATGAAGTCTAAGGAGTGGAAGACCCTTGTTGAGACTCAAACTGAAAGGAAAATCAAGAATCTCAGCACTGACAATATATTAGAGTTTTGTAGTAATGAGTTCAATCTTTATTGCAAAACTCAAGGCATAGCAAGACACTGAACAGTACCAGGTACTCCCTAGTAAAATGGTCTTGCTGAAAGAATGAACCGAACCCTACTTGAATAGGTAAGGTGTATGTTGTCTAGTTCTGGTTTGCCCAAGAGGTTCTGGGTAGAAGCAGTTACTACTGTTGGTTACTTAGTTAATATATCCCCCTTATATGCGTTTAGTATGAAGACTCTTATGGAAGTCTGGTCTGGTAGCAAGCTTGATTATAGTGGTCTTAGAACATTTAGAGCTTTGGCATATACATATGTAAGTCAAGGGAAGTTGAAACCCAGGGCATGTAAATATGTGTTCTTTGGGTACCAAGATGAGGTTAAAGGATATAAACTATGGAAGCTTGAAGGTGGCAGATCAAAGGTGATAATAAGTAGAGATGTGAAATTTGTTGAAGACATTCTCTATAAAGACATTGAAAGAACAAAGAGTGCGGTTGGCTGTGACTTAAAGGGATTTCAAATGAAGGTGGAGCAGTCTGAGTCTTGTGACAATGGCCAGAATACAGGCTAGCCCTATTAGGCAAGAATGTGAGACTGATGACTATCAATTAGCAAGAGATATGCCAAGGAGACAAGTTATACCTCCTCTGAGATATAGAGAAGGCAGTGATTTGTCTGTTGTGGCATTTATAGCCGCTAAAAAGGAAAGTATCTATGAGCCTTTATCTTATTTAGAAGCTATTGCTATAAAAGAAAGCTTGAAGTGGTGTAAGGCTGTGGAAAAAGAAATGGAATCTTTATACAAGAATGGTACTTGGGAGTTGACTAATAAACCCAAGGATAAGAAGTTAGTATCTTGTAAATGGGTCAAATACTCCTCTATAAGAGTAATACTATCTTTAACTACTTCAATGAATTTAGAGTTGCATCAGTTGGATGTTAAAACAACATTTCTACATGGGAGGTTAGATGAAATGATATATATGAAGCAGCCAGAGGGATTTAAAGTCAAGGGTCAAGAATACAAGGTATGTCTCTTGAAGAAATCATTGTATGGGCTGAAGCAATCACCAAGACAATGGTACAAACAGTTTGATGAGCATATGGTGACTCATGGGTTTAACCGTGCAACTATGATAGCTGGTATACTATAAAGAGTATAAAAGTGACAGTTTTGTTTATCTCTTGTTATATGTTGATGATATGATAGTTGCTTGTCAAGACTTGGAGGAAGTTGAGGCTGCTAAGCAGATGCTAATGCCTAAATTTGAAATGAAGGACTTAGGTGAAACTAAGAAGATATTAGGTATGGAAATCAAGAGGGACAAAGAGCATAATGTACTAAAGTTGTCTCAAGGCTCTTACTTGCATAGGGTTTGTCCAATTATAGGATGGAGTATGGTAAGCATGTCATTATACCTATTGCTTCTCATTTTAAGCTGCCTAGTGGTGATTCCCCTAAGACAGATGATGAACTGAGGTACATGATAAACATTCCCTATGCTAATGTGGTAGGAAGTTTGATGTATTTGATGGTTTGTACTAGACCTGACATTGGGTATGCAGTGAGTCTAGTTAGTAGGTACTTGTCTAACCCTAGAAAAGCTCATTGGGAAACTGTGAAGTGGATTCTGAGATATCTGAGGGGTACCAAGCATTATGGTTTAGTATTTGGTAATCATGTTGTGAAGCAGGAGAGTGTTGTAGTTGGTTATGTAGATTCAGATTTTGCAAAAGGATATTGACAAAGGTAGATCAATTACAGGGTATACTTTCCAAGTGCTTGGTAATTTGGTCAGCTGGAAAGCTCAGTTGCAACCCATTGTGACATTGTCCACAACTGAAGCTGAATATATAGCTTTGACAGAAGCTGTTAAAGAAGGTCTATGGTTAAGTGGTTTTGTCACTGAATTGGGGCTTTTTGCAGGTAGCTCAATTGTGTTTTGTGATAATCAAGGTGCAGTGTAATATCAAAAAATAGCATGTATCATGAAAGGACTAAGCACATCAATGTAAAACTTCATTTTATTAGAGAAGTGGTCAATGAAAGGAAAGTCAAAGTGAGTGATATTTGTACTGAAGAAAATCCAGCTGATATGTTTACTAAATCTCTGTCTGAGCAAAGTTTTTGTTTTATTAAGATGCTCTGGGTGTTGGATGAATTTGAGATTTTGATTTTAAGGTGGAGATTATTAATTGTAAAAGTCAAAATAAAGGTCAACATGTAATAGTAATAGTTTGGGTGTATTTTGAATAGGTAAGCAAATTCAAGGGTGTGTTTTGTAATGTACTCAATTCTTTTGTTGAGTTAGTTAGGAAGGTTGTTAATAGAGTATTAAAGGGATGAAGGTCATTGATGCATTAGATCATCAGATTAATAAAAAGTTTTCTTGAAGTTCTTACATATCAAGTATTCATCTTCTTTATCATCAGTATAATTGTGTTCTTGTGTTTGATTTCACAACAATAATATATTATTTGAAAACTATTTTTCTATACTGGTCATAGTTAGGAAAATTCTTTTTAGTTTTTTTATTAGAAAATAAAAAGGATATATGTTAAAAAAAACTTAGTAAAAAGATCCATTCTACGAACTAGGTTGATGTTTGGAATAAATTTACAATAAAAAAATTAAGTTGTAAAAGAAATTACATTTTGAATTAGAAAATGGAAGGATGACGTAAAGCCTTTTTGAAGGTGGAAAGTAAAACGATAACTAGTGTTATTATTTATTAACCGAGGGGTCGTTCTTGTTGCATGGAAGAAGCGAAACACCTACACTACTCTATTATATCCTACCACCCAATATCCTGTTTTCATGTCAGACAGGAGTCAAAAGATCTTAAAATAATACTATTGTATTATATTCATAGTAAAAATGTGTCATAAATCACAAAGTACTTGGAAATCTAAAAACGTGTTTGAAGCTTAGAGTTTGACTTTCGTTTATTAAAACATTTTTGATAGACGTTTTTCAAACTTTAAAAACAATCACGTAAACATTTATTGAATTTATTATTATTGGGTGGGGATGTTTTTGATACAATTGTTCTTGCTCAAGAACATCAAAAAATAAATAGATATGGACCTCATGTACTATATATATGAATATATTAAAAAGAGAGAAAAAATAAATGGTTAAAAATAAGAAGGTGGTGATGATTTGATAATGTTTTTGAGTTTTCTTATTGGAATGATTTTTAAGGATTTTAAAAAAAGTGTTTTTCTATTGGTGATGCTCTCAATTGAAGTAAATTAGATGTTTTGTAAAGTTAAACGTTATATTCTTTCATTTTCATTCATTTAGAGATATTCTGTAGCTCTCATTCAACACAATGGACTCCAAAGAGAATAAAAAGATGATATACACCATATTCTTGGCAACATTATGGTATATTTGGAGAGCACGAAACAACCTTATATTTGACTCTAGGCCCGCTTTGGTGTCTGGAGTCGTGGAGGAGGTGATGGTTATTTTATTTTTATGAATAAAACATAGAGAAGAAGTAAAAGACATGAATTGAAACAAATTGTGTAATTTTATGTTTTTGTAATATGTGATTTATCGGGTCTATAAGTGACTTAGCTTTTTGCTAACGTCCTCTTTTGCCATTAATAAATTTTTGTCGTTCAAAAAAAAAAAGATATGGTCTAAGAATAGGTTAAATAAGTGGGTGAGTCGTTTTTTTAGAATTAATAGTAACAACAAATTATTGTATTTATAGTAATTATTTATGGCGTAATGTGCTTTTCGAAAGGAGTCTCGCAAGTTAACTTGTAGAGGAATGCTTGGAAAACCAATCTAGTGATGATCGGCACTTATCATGAAATACTATATTTATTTAAATTTATCTTAGTTTGAGCCTATAATAAGCAAAAATCATCAAAAACAACCATAGAGGCGAGTCCTACGGTTCTATTCTGATGCTCAACTCAACTACGAAATTATAAAGGGTGAGTTTATGAAAGAAATTTATGGATTTTAAAGCATGCGTGTAAAATGAGCTTGACTTTAGTTTTTCTACTACTTTTAACTTTTAAGGCCTTTTGGAGATTGATCTTATCATCCATTTGAACCATCAATATACATAGAGTTGCACAAAACGGGTTTGGGCCGGACCCGGGCCCGGGTACAAACCGGGTTTGGGCCCAACCGGGTTTTTTGTACCCGGGTATTGGTGAACCCGGGTACGAACCCGGGTCGGGTTCAGCGAGATACAAACCCTACCCGGTATACCCGGGTAGGGTCGGGTCGGGTTCGGTTCGGGTATGAAACCCGGGTTCAACCGGGTTTTTGCCTTTTTTTTTTTTTTTTTTTTCTTTTCTTGTGTGTGTGTCGAACACCGGGTCGTATGTTTTTTTTTTCTTATATTTTCTTTCCTTTTTTTCTTTTTATTTTTCTTTTCCTAACCGGGTTCACTTGAATGATAAAAATTTAAACAACTTAATATATAAATATATACAAATCTTGAGCAGAAAATGTTACACTTATAATATACAAATATTAAATACTTTTTATATAAAACATTTGAATGACAAAGAAATTTAAAAAGAACATAAAAGACATATAATATTAAAACAACTTAAAAATAACAATATCGTCTAATTTTATCTACTACGAGATGCTTGATCAAATGCTAATTCTTCATCGGATATGCCAGAAGATACTCCGTCTTCTACCTCTTCATCATGTACTTTAGCTTCGAGTGTAATCTCGTCTTCGAGGCTTGTTTGGTCTTGTATACGATCCGTTGCGTCTAAGTGATCCTTTAAACAAATGCACATCTCCACTGCTTCCGGAGTTAGTCTTGTTTTCGTAATGATATTACCCTGCCACTAAGAGAAAAAACAGATTCCGAAGCTACCGTAGAAGCTTGGACACTTAGTAAATCACGGGCCATAGCAGAAAGAATCGGAAATTGAGATTCTTTTCCTTTCCACCAAGCCAAAATATCGAATGCACGATAATCTTCGGTAGTCATAGTGGAAATAAAATCCGTTCCACTATATCTACAGAGCTCACTTGTTGGGGTGTTACCCCTTTGACGTTTAGCCGTCACATCCCGAACAACATTCAACATAGTCAAAACATGGTCTTTAAGCGAGGTACTAGCACTTGAGGTTGATCCGCTTGGCATGGTTATGTTTACGTTAGACCCATATCTATTTAAATAAAAATTATAAATTGTTTTCAAACTATGATTAAAATTTTCTTTTGTCTCATTTGAAAAATCAGGGTTTTCGTCATGCATATCCAAATTGTCATTTATCTCATCTATCAAACATTCAACCACCGCAACATTTAGAAACGGATTTAAAGCGGCGGCACACGTAAAAACGGGTGGTAAGTCCTTAAAATATTTTTTAAACTTTTCTTTCATTGGTTCTATCATTTGATTAAACATATTATTTTTATTTTGAAATTTTTTAAAATTAAAGACATAAAATATAGTTCTTGAAGCACCGAATAACTAGTGGAATAATAAACTCCCGATAATTTTGTTGTTGAGTTTTTAAAAATCTCAAGAAACTCGGATAGACGTTGAAGATTCTCCCAACCCGCATCCGGAAATGGGTCGGCTTCACCATTATCCGAAAGACTATTATGAAAAACTTTCAAAGTGCCCTTTTGTTTTAAAGCACATTCAAACATGTGACAAGTCGAATTCCACCGAGTATGTACATCCCAATTAGGACCTAAAAATCTAGAGTGCGTATCCTTACAAAGTTGTTTATAATCTTGATATCTTCTTCTACTTTTTTTAAAAACGTCATGTAACATAAATCGAAAAGATGTAATAAAGTTATTAACATATTGCCCGGATAGTCCGTCTTGCACTACTAAATTAATAATATGTGCAACACAACGAGTATGGAAAAAATCACCGTTTGCAATCGGAAGATATTTTAATTTTAATTTTTCAACCGCGTTGTGTTGTTAGAGGCGTTATCAAATGCAATTGAAAAAAGTTTAGTTTCTAATTTAAAAGTATTATTACATTATCTAAAAAGTAAAACAAAAATTCTCTGGTGTGTGGATGTGGAAAAAGATCAAATGCAATCGTACGTTTCATCAATTGCCATGAATTGGGATCCACCCAATGAGCGGTGACGCAAAGGTACGATTCGGGTAAACCGTGTGGAGCCGACCAAACGTCACTAGTTAAGTTTACACCGGTATTTAAATTTTCAAATAATACAATTAAATCATTTTTTGCTTGTTTCCATAATTTTAAACAATAACGTCTAAGTGTAGTACGACTTATGTGAGTGTAACGAGGTTGAAGCGTCTCTCGAATTAAGTTGGTCAACCGAGGATTGTCGAAGTGACTAAAAGGCAAAGCTTCTTGAATCACGAACTTCGCCATTCGATCTCGAACCGTATTAACATCGTAATTAAAGATTCCACCGTCTCCACCCAATTGTGTTTGTTGCGAATCCGGATTACTTTTCAACGACTTACAAAACTTCTTGCTAATGTGTTTGTTTAAAGTCGTGTTAGAATCTTTAGCAAGCAAAGCTCACAAAACTTGCAACGAGCCTTTACAGACCCGTCACTCAACTCAACCATATCCCAATTGCACCAAACATCCATGTTACGATTGTGTGCAAGAACACGAACGACGGTTGGAGCGTTGGACGAACCTTGACCAACGGAAGATTGTGAGTGAGCCATATCAAGATTGAAGAGAGTGAAAGTGTAAAACGAGAGAGTGAACGTGTAAAACGAGAGTAAACGAGAGTATTTTTTGCTTTTTTTGCGTATATTTTTGCGTTTGAGACTTGGGTACTAAACCATATCAACCCACACTATTTATACTAACTTATAGGGCAAAAGTGACCAAAAAAACGGTCACAAATCGAAGGTAACGCTATATAGCCGTTAAAAAACGGCCACTTTTAAAAAAAAAAAAAAAACGGTCGAAACCGGGTCCAACCCGGGTTCAACCGGTTCCGGGTCGGGTCGGGTCGGGTTCTAAGAAATTCTAGAAAATCATACCCGGTTCCAACCCTACGGGTTTTTTTCGGGTCCAACCCGGGTATGCATATACCGGGTCGTACCCGTACCCGGTTCCGGGTCGGGTCCGAACCCGGTTTTTATGCCCAAGTCTAAATATACATTTGATGCTAACATCTACCAATTGATCCAACATATTCATTGATGTTATTTCACTTGTGAGGTTTTGAAAGCATGATCAAACACGTCACCCTATTGCTTTATTTGTTTCGACCGGTCTAACAAATTTAACAACATTATAATTAACTTCAAATTTATAATAAAAATCCAAAATTCTTAAGTTTCTCCTGTACAATAAAATGATTGATGAAAACATAAGTGACATTTTTATTGTTAAAAGTAGCAATACTTTAATTGCTTATTATCTTGGGTTTTATTCATTTTAAAGGACAAAGAGAGACACCATAGTTTACTAATATATTCAAAACAAGATTAGTTATTTTACATGTAGGATATATGATTCTTGTACTCATCGATCTCACATAAGATATCTATTCATAAGTGGCTTGTAACATTTAAAAAAAAACAGTTATATCTAATTCATATACTTACTAATATATACAAACTAACAAACCTTCTTAACGAGTTAAAAGGCCGAAATTTCGAATTTGAAATAGAAAGTTTCGAATGTTTGGGCTTTGTATTTGGAGACCGAAAGTCCGTTACTAAATAAACTGAGGCCCAGAAGAATTTTAGCCCCAACTACAGTCCTCCACCGGATCGGATCTATTATGACTCATAATCGAGCACATTTAAGTAATAAATTTTGAGAAATGTACTCAAAAGTAAAAAGGTAACTAATTCCGTGTGATGATTATCATCACTTGGAATTAAATTAGTAGCTAATGCCAAAATTAAGATAGATTTTTTTTATTATCATAAAATCTTTCACTTTGTAGGACAATCTGATACGGATCCTAACACACTAGAAGAACCACCTGGGCTCATTAACAATATTGCCGGCCCATCATCAACTCGTGGCTAATTGTGGACCATCGGCAGCCATGCACCATCCATCCAACTAGAGTTGCACAAAACGGGTTTGGGCCGGACCCGGGCCCGGGTACAAAACCGGGTTTGGGCCCAACCGGGTTTTTTGTACCCGGGTATTGGTGAACCCGGATACGAACCCGGGTCGGGTTCAGCGAGATACAAACCCTACCCGGTAAACCCGGGTAGGGTCCGGTCGGGTTCGGGTCGGGTATGAAACCCGGGTTCAACCGGGTTTTTGCCTTTTTTTTTTTTTTTTTTTTTTTTTTTTTTTTTCTTTTCTTGTGTGTGTGTCGAACACCGGGTCGTATGTTTTTTTTTTCTTATATTTTCTTTCCTTTTTTTTCTTTTTATTTTTCTTTTCCTAACCGGGTTCACTTAAATGACAAAAATTTAAACAACTTAATATATAAATATATACAAATGTTGAGCAGAAAATGTTACACTTATAATATACAAATATTAAATACTTTTTATATAAAACATTTGAATGACAAAGAAATTTAAAAAGAACATGAAAGACATATAATATTAAAACAACTTAAAAATAACAATATCGTCTAATTTTATCTACTACGAGATGCTTGATCAAATGCTAATTCTTCATCAGATATGCCAGAAGATACTCCGTCTTTTACCTCTTCATCATGTACTTTAGCTTCGAGTGTAATCTCGTCTTCGAGGCTTGTTTGGTCTTGTATACGATCCGTTGCGTCTAAGTGATCCTTTAAACAAATGCACATCTCCACTGCTTCCGGAGTTAGTCTTGTTCTTCGTAATGATATTACCCTGCCACTAAGAGAAAAAGCAGATTCCGAAGCTACCGTAGAAGCTTGGACGCTTAGTAAATCACGGGCCATACCAGAAAGAATCGGAAATTGAGATTCTTTTCCTTTCCACCAAGCCAAAATATCGAATGCACGATAATCTTCGGTAGTCATAGTGGAAATAAAATCCGTTCCACTATATCTACCGAGCTCACTTGTTGGGGTGTTACCTCTTTGACGTTTAGCCGTCACATCCCGAACAACATTCAACATAGTCAAAACAGGGTCTTTAAACGAGGTACTAGCACTTGAGGTTGATCCGCTTGACATGGTTATGTTTACGTTAGGCCCATATCTATTTAAATAAAAATTATAAATTGTTTTCAAACTATGATTAAAATTTTCTTTTGCCTCGTTTGAAAAATCAGGGTTTTCGTCATGCATATCCAAATTGTCATTTATCTCATCTATCAAACATTCAACCCCCGCAATATTTAGAAACGGATTTAAAGCGGCGGCACACGTAAAAACGGGTGGTAAGTCCTTAAAATATTTTTTAAACTTTTCTTTCATTGGTTCTATCATTTGATTAAACATATTATTTTTATTTTGAAAATTTTTAAAATTCAAAGACATAAAATATAGTTCTTGAAGCACCGAATAGCTAGTGGGATAATAAACTCCCGATAATTTTGTTGTTGAGTTTTTAAAATCCTCAAGAAACTCGGATAGACGTTGAAGATTCTCCCAACCCGCATCCGGAAATGGGTCGGCTTCACCATTATCCGAAAGACTATTATGAAAAGCTTTCAAAGTGCCCTTTTGTTTTAAAGCACATTCAAACATGTGACAAGTCGAATTCCACCGAGTAGGTACATCCCAATTAGGACCTAAAAATCTAGCGTGCGTATCCTTACAAAGTTGTTTATAATCTTGATATCTTCTTCTACTTTTTTTAAAAACGTCATGTAACATAAATCGAAAAGATGTAATAAAGTTATTAACATATTGCCCGGATAGTCCGTCTTGCACTACTAAATTAATAATATGTGCAACACAACGAGTATGGAAAAAATCACCGTTTGCAATCGAAAGATATTTTAATTTTAATTTTTCAACCGCGGTTGTGTTGTTAGAGGCGTTATCAAATGCAATTGAAAAAAGTTTATTTTATAATTTAAAAGTACTTATTACATTATCTAAAAAGTAAAACAAAAATTCTTCGGTGTGTGGATGCGGAAAAAGATCAAATGCAATCGTACGTTTCATCAATTGCCATGAATTGGGATCCACCCAATGAGCGGTGACGCAAAGGTATGATTCGGGTAAACCGTGTGGAGCCGACCAAACGTCACTAGTTAAGTTTACACCGGTATTTAAATTTTCAAATAATACAACTAAATCATTTTTTGCTTGTTTCCATAATTTTAAACAATAACGTCTAAGTGTAGTACGACTTACGTGAGTGTAACGAGGTTGAAGCGTCTCTCGAATTAAGTTGGTCAACCGAGGATTGTCGAAGTGACTAAAAGGCTAAGCTTCTTGAATCACGAACTTCGCCATTCGATCTCGAACCGTATTAACATCGTAATTAAAGATTCCACCGTCTCCACCCAATTGTGTTTGTTGCGAATCCGGATTACTTTTCAACGACTTACAAAACTTCTTGCTAATGTGTTTGTTTAAAGTCGTGTTAGAATCTTTAGCAAGCAAAGCTCCACAAAACTTGCAACGAGCCTTTACAGACCCGTCACTTAACTCAACCATATCCCAATTGCACCAAACATCCATGTTACGATTGTGTGCAAGAACACGAACGACGGTTGGAGCGTTGGACGAACCTTGACCAACGGAAGATTGTGAGTGAGCCATATCAAGATTGAAGAGAGTGAAAGTGTAAAACGAGAGAGTGAACGTGTAAAGCGAGAGTAAACGAGAGTATTTTTTGCGTTTTTTGCGTATGTTTTTGCGTTTGAGACTTGGGTACTAAACCATATCAACCCACACCTATTTATACTAACTTATAAGCCTAAAAGTGACAAAAAAACGGTCACAAATCGATCCCAACGGCTATATAGCCGTTAAAAAACGGCCCCTTTAAAAAAAAAAAAAACGGTCGAAACCGGGTACAACCCGGGTTCAACCGGGTCGGGTCGGGTCGGGTCGGGTTCGGGTCGGGTTCTAAGAAATTCTAGAAAATCATACCCGGTTCCAACCCTACGGTTTTTTTTTGGGTCCAACCCGGGTATGCATATACCGGGTCGTACCCGTACCCGGTTCCGGGTCGGGTCCGAACCCGGTTTTTATGCCCAAGTCTACATCCAACCACCTTTTTATTTTTATTTTAAGTATTGTTTGTTATTTTGGAGATGTTTATCTTTTCCTATTTTGTTGGTAACATACCCTATGTTTAGTTCATTCTATTTTATTATTTAAGGATGTAATCAAAGGTTGGAAAGGAAAAAAAAAAAAGAAAAAAAAGCAAGTATTTTTTTTTTATCATCTTTTCCTTTCGGGCTTCGAAGGAGGTTATCTTCAAGTTAGGTTTTTTATTCTAACTTCCACCAATACGAATCCGTATCAAGTGGTATTAGCAGCTTTAGGTTCGTCAGGATGTCCGATAATAGGAGAGATCGTCGTCAGCCACACCGCAGATTCGCCGCCGGAGGCAGCGGTCCTGAACCGCATGATCCTCGGGACATCAAGATTGAACGTCTTCAACAACGGATTCGTGAGCTCGAATTCGATCCACATAATCCGCACCCCAGGGACGACCGAGTCAGTGATCTGGAACGAATACGGCGACGATGACCGGTTTCACAATGTTTTTGCTCAACCGTTCCACCGTCCAGATCCAACACCGCCACCCCCTGTTGATCCGATAAGGACTTTGGGTATCCGCACAGAAATACCCCAGTTTGAGGGTCGCATGCAACCGGATGATTTTGTTGACTGGCTTTAAACAATGAAACAAATATTTGATCTCCGCCAGGTCCTGGAAAACATAAAGGTAAAGCTAGTTGCTATTCGTTTATGTAAATATGCGTCGTTATGGTGGGAACATGTTCAGAATCAACGATATAGAGAGGGTAAACGTAAGGTTGACACATCGGATAAAATGAAACGCTTGATGCGTTCCAAGTTTTTGCCCGTTAATCATAAGCAGGATTCGTTTTTGGAGTACCATAATTTCAACAAGCCTCTCTTCCATTAGAAGAATTCTTAATTACTTTTGAACAACTACGCATGAGATGCGGCATTGAAGAAGACGAGGAACAAACTATTGCCCGTGTTTTGGGAGCATTACAATCGGACATCGCCGATGTAGTTATGTTACAACAATATTGGTCTTTTTCTGATGTGTGCAGGTTGGCTCTATGGGTGGAGAAACAATTAGCCACAAAGACAAAACTGTTAGAGATTTTGTATCAAGAACACAAACAATAGAGGGCTCAAGAACAGATTTTTAATATCTTTCGAATGAATTGAGAGAGTACCTCATAAAGCTGAATGTCATCTAGCTTAAATAGTAGAAGAAAAACCTGAAAATTCTCAACAACTAACGCCTACTATGAATCACCCATACAACAAGGATGACTCTTTATTCAAATAACAAATATACTAAAAATAAGGTAACAATAAAAACGTGATCTTTATTTGAAACAACTTTATGCACGTGAGTGAATCTTGAGTTCCATCCACACAAAAATACCGGTAGTTTGAGTCACACTTCAACACCCCCTCTTCAATCAAACAGCCGCATTCCCAGCATCCACCTAAAATACACAAACTTCTCCTTGGTTAAGGACTTGGTGAGAACATCCGTCACTTGATCATGAGTAGAACAAAATTCAAGGATAACTAGTTGCTTCTCTACCATTTCTCTGATGAAATGGTACCTCAATTCTATATGCTTAGACCTGTTATGAAGGATGGGATTCTTGGATAGATTAATAGCAGACTTGCTATCACAAAAGATAATAGTTGGCTGATCAATTAGTATTTTCATATCATCAAGTACTCAACGCAGCCAAATGGCTTGACATGTGGCTCTAGTGGCAGCTATGTATTCAGCTTTCGTGCTAGATAATGCAACAGTAGACTGCTTTTTTGAGCTCCATGCAACGACACCGCTACCAAGGGAGAACATATAAGCAGAAATGCTTTTCCGATCATCTATACAGCTAGCCCAGTCACTATCGCTGTACCCAATTAGTGCTATCTTAGTATTCTTGTTATACCAGAGCCCAAACTCAAGTGATCCAGTTACATACTTGAGTATTCTACGAACAACCCCCATATGAATTTTTGATGGGTCTTGCATGAATCTCGACACCATGCTCACAACATAAGCTATGTATGGTCTTGTGTGTGTCAGATAAATGAGTCCACCCACCATGCTCCTATACATTTCACCGTTCACTTTGTCAGCACCGTCATGAGTGGACAACTTTTCATTGTAGTTCATAGGAGTTGTTTCTGGTTTGTCAGAATGGACACCAAACCTCTTTAACAACCCATGAGCATACTACTTTTGGTGCAAGAACATACCATCATCAGTCTGCACCACTTCTAGACCAAGAAATAATTTGAGCAGTCCCAAGTCAGTCATCTTAAAAGTCTGCTTCATACTTTCCTTGAATTCAGCTAGTAAGGCATCACTAGAAGAGGTATAGATTATATCATCAACATACAAACATACATATATGATGTTACTTGCGTGGGTTTGCTTGATATATAATGTTGGCTCACTGGTGCTCTTTTGATAATTGTGATCACTGAAGTACTTATCGATTTTTGAGTACCAGGCTCTGGGTGATTGTTTTAGACCGTAGAGGGCCTTATGCAGTTTGTACACCATGTGTGGGTATTGTTTAGAAACGAATCCTTCTAGTTGTTCAAGATAGATCTCTTCAGCAAGTTCACCATTTAAGAACGCTGATTTTACGTCCAATTGGTGGACTTTCCATCCTCTTTGAGCAGCAATAGCAAGGAAGACTCGGATAGTCTCAAACCGTGCAACGGGTGCAAAGGTTTCTTGGAAATCAATACCCGGTGCTAAGAATACCCTTTAGCAACGAGTCGGGCTTTGTGTTTAAGTACCATTCCATCAGGACCAACTTTTGTTTTAAATAACCACTTGACTCCAACCGGTTGCCTGTCTATTGGAAGTGGGACCAAAGACCACGTGTGATTTCGCTCGATAGCCTGTAGTTCATGCTTCATCGCCTTAACCCATTTCGGAGAAGTCGCGGCCTGAGAGTAGTTAGTGGGATCAGTGATGCTTAAGGCAAACTGAAAAGTGAGGAGGTCATTTTCACTATCCGATAGTCCATCCCCACTATAATAGTCATGCAGCCAGGATGGAGGTTTTGATGATCTTTTTGAGAGTCGGTTGGGTACTGGGTTTGATGAAGTTGGAAGTGATGGGTTTGGTGGGGTTGGTGGTGACTGGTTATGGTTTGACTGTGGAGTGGGTGGTGAGTTTGTTGGTTGGTGGATAGTTGGGGAGGCCATGTGGGTTTGAGAGGATTCAAGTGGCGAACCAACCTCCACGTGAACATTTGTTGTACTATCATAAAAGTCCAAAGGAAATGGGTCAGTGAATTTATAATTTGGACTAGCGGAAGTACCTGCTATGTAGGATTTCCACTCCCATTTAGCATCTTCCAAGAACTCTACATCTCGCTTAGTACTAAAGCTTTTTGTATCCGGATTGTATAGTCGATATACTCCATTTGACATTGTGGAGTATCCGATAAATATTGCTCGGTCAGATCTGCTATCAAGTTTTTTTAGCTGAGTAGGGACAACTCCATATGCAATACACCCAAATGGTCTCATATGGGTCACAGATGGTTTGCTGCCGGACCATGCTTGCAATTGAGTTTGATTTGATAACGCCTTGGTGGGTGATCAGTTTATGGTATAAACAGCGGTTGCCACAGCTTCAGCCCATAAGTAGGTGGGGAGTTCTTTACCATGTAGCATGCTTCGAGTGAGATTCATAATGGTTCTGTTTTTCCGTTCCACCACCCCGTTGTGTTGAGGGGTATATGGAATAGTGACTTCCCGTTTTATGCCGGTTTGCTCACAGAAGTTGTTAAACTCGTGTGAGCAAAATTCTCTACCTCTGTCTGATCTGAGTACTTTGATGCTGCAATTGCTCTTATTTTTGATCATGGACTTGAAGCTTTTAAATTTTTCAAAGGCTTCGCTTTTATGAGTTAATAAGTAGACCCAACACATGCGGGTATAATCATCAACAAAGAGGAGATAGTATTTACTATTGCCCAGACTAGGTGTCTGCATGGGTCCACACAAATCGGTGTGCATAAGACCGAGCTTGGTTTTGGCACGCCAAGATGTGGATTTGAAGGGTTTCCTGGCCTGTTTTCCAGCAATACAAGCCTCACAACGCAGACCAGTTGTAAGTTTTTGTCACACCCTCAAAATCCACTTGCGGGGCTTTACCGTGAGGCGTGTGACAAACCATGATCTCAGTCATTAGTTACTCAGAACGACTCTATATGAACATACAACCAAAATCAGAGTTTAACTTTAAAACGATGTGGAAGCGTTTAACAAACATGAAAACCAGAATAATGTAACACAATGTAAACATGCGCAAACACGCGCCCAACGTTGTGCAAAACAAATACATAAATGCGTAACAACTAAAAAACCAACAAAGGGTTCCAACAATGCTGACATCTACAATACTGAACCATGAATGTGCACCTATGCAATAGTAACTTCAACCTGAGAATAGCATACTAAAAAAGTCAACATAATGATTGGTGAGTTCAAGAGTTTTAGTAAAACATAACTGTATCAGTAAAAAATATAAGAGTAAAATATAAAAGTGCATGAATTAGATAGCAAGTCTAAATTCACAAGTAATAATCATAGTGATTTCACGATCGAAGCTGACTATGTTTCGTTTGTTGCTTCCCGTCTCGACTTACCAGGTCGTGACAATGTTTATGTTAGGACAAAATTGCACCCGTTTGACCTCGAGTCGCACAGGTGGGGCTCGTCAGACCCAGTAGTACTATCCAAGATTTCCCGCTAGTTACCATTATTAACTATTTGAAAGTGTGAGGACTTTCATAGTATTCAACACTATATCATACTATACACATCTTATAATAATAAAGCGTTTGTAAGCCAGTATGCTATCTCCCCCAAAGAGAGTATATAAAAGAGTGGGGCATAAACTCACCTGGTATGCACACGAACGATATAAAAGCTAACTTGAAAGAGAGGGGAAAGACAACCTTCAGAGGTTACCTAGAACACGCAAGTACATGAATACGTGTACACAGAATCATCATCAACCCTAAATGCTCTATAAACACATGGACTCAAGGTTGTGGAAAAACAAGACACATTGACCCAGTTGACCCGTTGGTGACATTATTATTGACATCCTATTTAATCAAGCATAACAGTTCATCATACATGGTTATTATGCAAGTTGTTCACGTATGTCACTTCAACAACCACTTGTTCTACCTAAATCATCATACAACTAGATTATTATACAACTCATGCGAATCTCAAGTAATCATCATGCTCAACATAATTACATCATAACTAATGCATTATACATAGAGTCCAATCATGCATAACATGCCATGTGAAGCCATTCACTACTTCACACCCTAAACCCTGCCAATCCTACTAAGTAGGGGCCTCAGATTCGCACGCGTGTATAACGATCATTATCGCATTATTCAACAAGATTCATGCCAATCAACCTATCCAACAATGATCTATTACAATTCCCAAACATGATCCTATAATCCCCCAACACAACCCATCATTACATATATAACCACTAAGGGTCCACATTCCCACATAATCAACCAAGCATCCTAATGTCTAATTTAACACATTTCATCACATTCAACATCATCAATAAACATGCTAATATGATCCTAACATTACAAGCATGCCCAATTCATCATATCCAAGTTTCTATACAATTAAAGTTTCCCTTTTGGGAAAGTACATCCCAACATCTATCTAACAACCAATACATCCATGAATTCATTAATATTATACCTACACAAGTCCATGCTATCATTAAGCCATGTTCAACACCATCAAATCACCATAATTCACAATTCCCATATCCAAAAAGTTTCTACTTTTAGTAAGGTAAGAACTACAAGATCAATTCTTGGATTTCTAGCATAATTATCATCATCCCAACATTCATATAACATCATTAACATACTAACATCATCAATTCATCATCCATTCATCAATTTCATGTAATAAAGTTTCTATTCATAGTAATGTATGAACAACGCATCAAAATCATGAACTTCTTGCATAATCCACGTAAACCATCAACAATACTATCTAACTAACATCATACATTCATCAAACTAATCAAAAATCGACATCCAAGCATCAAAGTCGACTAGGGTTCGGCCAAAACATAAAAACCATGGAAACACCACAAAAACTAACCTTTAATCACGTATTGGACAAGAATTGATGCTTCTAACGTGTTTTATTGCTTGGAATCAACCAAAATCGACCACCAATTGCTTGTTCTTGCTTGAATTTCGAAGTGTGTGTGTGTATAGATGATGATCGCGGCCGAATGGGTATGGGTGGGGGCTAGGGTTAGTTTTTTATTTATTTAATTTATCAATATTACCACTTAAACCCCTATAGTTTTACATTTTAGTAAAACTAAGCTTTTAATTACTTTTTAAAAGGTTTTAACTTACTAATATAAATATTATTAATTTACAATAATAATCATATGCATTATTTTCACTAGTCACAAAAATACGCGAATTAAATACACACGTCGGGCCGTTACAAGATAAAATCCACAAATAATATTTAAATCGTGTAAGCACAACTAATAACCAACATTATTAGTTAAATAATTATCTGTTTATTATTATTAATTATTATTAAGTCACAAACATTCAACGACAACTAGTGTGTGCTCGCGACACGTGTATGCAAGACCTAACGGAACTAACGGAGTTTGGTAACGGAAAATTACCGGATGTCACATTATCCCCATGTTGAAAGAATTTTCATCCCGAAAATTGCGTTACATGGTGTGTTCCATCACTGGTTTACTGCATTGGCACAAAGTAATCGAGTGAGTTTCGGGTGAGTTGTCACATCATCCCCGTGTTGAAAGAAATTTCGTCCTGAAATTTAATCAATACCTTCGCTAGTTGGCATCGTCTTTTCGAATAGTTGAGGATACTTAAGCTTCATCTGGTCCTCATGTTCCCACGTGAATTCCGGTCCACGTCTCGAGTTCCAATGAACTTTGACTATGGGTATCTTGCTTTGCTTCAGAGTCTTTACCTCACGATCCGTCACCTCGACTGGTTCCTTAATGAAGCGTAATTGTTCATATACTTGCACTTCCTTATAGGTACTACCATTGTTTCATCCGTTAAGCACTTCTTCAGATTTGAGACATGAAATACATCATGGATTCCACTCAGTGAATCAGGTAGGGCTAATCGATAGGCCACTGTACCTATTCTTTCCAATATCTCAAATGGTCCAACATATCTCGGATTTAGCTTTCCTCTTTTGCCAAACCGAATAATGCCTTTCCATGGTGAGACTTTCAATAAGACTTTGTCACCAACCTGAAATTCTAGAGGTTTCCGTCGCTTATCTGCATAGCTTTTCTGTCTGTTGCGCGCTGCAGCCATACGGTTCCTTATCTGTACAATCTTCTCAGTGGTCTCGTGCACTAGCTCGGGACCCGTTAGCTGGCTATCACCAATTTCAGCCCAGCAAACTGGTGATCTACATTTTCGCCCATACAAAGCTTCGAAAGGTGCTGCCTTTATGCTGGTATGATAACTATTGTTGTAAGAAAATTTCACCAATGGTAGGTGAACTTCCCAATTATTCCCAAAGTCAATGACACAATCACGTAGCATGTCTTCTAGTGTCTGTATAGTACGCTCACTTTGACCATCAGTTTGGGGATGATAAGCAGTACTCATGTCTAATCGCGTACCTAAAGATTTCTATAATGACTGCCAGAAGTGCGATGTAAAACGAGCATCGCAGCCAGAAATAATTGAGACTGGTACACCATGTCTGGAAACTATTTCCTTCAGATAGAGTCGTGTTAACTTCTCCATTTTTTCCTTTTCCTTTATCGCCAAGAAATGAGCGGACTTCGTTAATCGGTCTACGATAACCCATATCGTGTCACAACCAGTAGGAGTCCGTGGTAGTTTGGTAATGAAATCCATTAAGATTTGCTCCCACTTCCACATAGGGATCTCAGGTTGTTGTAATAGTCCAGATGGTTTCTGATATTCCACTTTTACCTTCGAGCAGGTCAGACACTTACTCACATATGTAGCTACATCCGCTTTCATATTAGGCCACCAATAGTGTGCCTTCAGGTCATGATACATCTTGTCAGATCCAGGATGTATAGAGTACTTAGACTTGTGTGCCTCACTCATGACCAAGTCCCTCAGATTTCCATGCAGAGGTATCCAGAGTCTGTCTATGAAATAACAGATCCCATCCCTTTCACTTCAAGCTATTTGTCCATTCCTCATAAGGATTCGGACCCAATGTTTTCTGCTTTTAGAACTGCGGTCTGAGCCTCTCGGATTTGTTTAGGTAACTGTGTGCTAATTGTAAGTTGCAGAGCTCGCACGCGTCGAGGCTTAGCAGTTTCTTTTCTACTCAGCGCGTCAACAACTACATTAGCTTTTCCCAGATGGTATTTGATAGCACAATCATAGTCGTTCAACAATTCCACCCAGCGTCTTTGCCTCATATTCAATTCCTTTTGCTCAAAGATGTGCTGAAGACTCTTGTGATCGGTGTAAATCGTGCACTTGGTACCGTACAAGTAATGTCTCCAGATCTTTAAGGCAAAAACTACCGCACCCAGCTCCAAGTCAAGGGTGGTATAGTTCTTCTCATGAACCTTCAGTTGTCTCGAGGCATAAGCTATCACTTTACCTCGCTACATCAAGACACAACCAAGTCCTTGAACAGAAGCATCACAATAAACTACAAAGTCATCACTTCCCTCTGGTAATGCCAATATCAGCACGCTACACAGCTTCTGCTTCAGTAACTAGAAAGCGGACTCTTGACTATCACCCCATTTATACAGTGTTCCTTTATGAGTCAAAGCCGTGAGAGGTTGTGCAATCTTGGAAAATCCTTCAATGAACCGTCGATAATATCCTGCCAGTCCAAGAAACTGTCGTATCTCACTAGGCGTCTTGGGAACTGACCAATTCTTTATCGCCTCAATCTTCGCTGGATCGATATGTATCCCTTTCTCATTAACAATATGACCCAAGAATTTCACTTCACGTATCCAGAAATCACACTTAGAAAACTTGGCGTACAGTTGTTCTTTCCTGAGTAATTCCAGGATTAAACGTAAGTGCTCCTCGTGTTCTTCCTTGGTCCTTGAGTAGATCAATATGTCATCAATAAACACAATAACAAACTGATCGAGATAGGGTTTGCACACACGATTCATGAGGTCTATGAATACCGCTGGTGCATTCGTCAACCCGAATGGCATGACCAAGAACTCGTAATGACCATAACGTGTATGGAAAGCTGTCTTCGAGATGTCCTCCTCTCGAATTCTCAGTTGATGGTACCCAGACCTCAAGTCAATCTTAGAATAGTAGCTTGATCCTTGAAGTTGATCGAACAAATCATCTATACGAGGTAGCGGGTATCTATTCTTGATAGTAACCTTGTTCGGTTCTCTATAGTCAATGCACATTCGAAATGTGCCATCCTTCTTCTTAACAAACAGAACTGGCGCTCCCCAAGGTGACGAGCTCGGTCGAATAAACCCTTTATCCAATAGCTCTTGTAGTTGAGCAGATAATTCTTGAAGTTCGTTCGGAGACAACCGATAAGGTGCCCTCGCGATCGGAGCGGCTCCGGGAGTTAGATCAATCTGGAACTCAACTTGATGATGAGGTGGTAATCCAGGTAGATCCTCTGGAAACACCTCAGGAAAGTCACAAACTACAGGAATATCCTCTATCCTCTTTCCTTCTGGTTGCTTATCAGTGACAAGGGCTAATATAGCTAATCGACCCTTACGTAGCAACTTCTGTGCTTTCATGTATGATATGATACCGATCACTGCACCACACCATTCACCTCTGACCGAGAGAACTTCTTTGCCAACATGGATTCGTATAATCTTTTCACGACATATGACTTCCGCCTTCTTGTCGGAAAGCCAATCCATGTCGACTACTACATCAAAGCTGCCGAGTGTAACAGGCATGAGATCTATGTCAAAGGTATGTCCAACAAGTTCTATCTTGCAACCCATAAGGATATGTATCACGTGACCTGCTTACCGTCAGCTAACTCTACCATGTAATTAGATTCTAACGCTGAGAGCACATCACTTAAGAGACTACTAAACTTAGTGGAGATGAAACTTCTATAGGCTCCAGTATCAAATAGTACGGTAGCAAAACGACCGTTAACAGAGAATTTACCAGTAATAGTATTAGGGTCGTTTAGAGCTTCACCTGAACCGATGACAAAAGCTCTTCCTTTTGCCCCACTGTTGTTGCCACCGTTATTGCAGCCATTACCATTGTTGGTGTTGTTGTTGTTGTTGCCATTGTTGTTGTTGTTGTTTCCACCATTTCCGTTCTTCCTCAGCTGTGGACAGTTTCTCCTGAAATAGCCCTCTTTCCCGCATCCAAAACAACCTTTTGGTGTTTCTTGAGGTTGTTGAGGCTCTCTCATCAATTCACCACGGCAATCCTTCGCTGCGTGTCCAAATTTACCACAACGCTGGCATCGGAAACTATCACACCTGCTGGTGTGGTGGTAATTGCATCGGTTGCATTTGGGATTTTTCCCAACATAGCCTCCTTGTCCCTGTGGTGCTGAAGATGACTGATTAAAGTTACAATTGTTATCGAACTTTCTTTGCTGTTGGTGAGGTTGGTGCTTCTGAACGTACTGTTGCTGTTGTTGTTGCTGCTTGCTGGAGGATGAGCCTTTATCACCAGTATTCTCCCACTTATGTTTGTTATCGGGTACGCTAGCCACTATGCCCCGCTTGGGTAATCTTCCCTGCTCTACTGCCTGGTCAGTCAACCTATGGGCCAACCGGATAGCTTGCTGTATGGTGTCAGGATTGGAAGCAGTCACCATACTCTGAATCTCGGGCACCAGTCCACGTATAGTCCAAGTCATATAAAAGTAGAATCAGTCCAACACGTCAGATCCGTCACTGTCTTCTTCCATTTCTTCCAGTTCTTCTTCAGGGGCTTCCTCCGGTTCCTCTTTCGGGTCTTCCTCTTCAGGGTCTGCCACAGGTGCAGGGGCTTCAGCAACCTGAAGCGCTGCTAGCTGTGCCTCGAGTTCGGCAAACCTATCGTCTATCACTATGTTCTGATGATCCTGCGCGCCCATGTGCTCAGTAAGCGTTAGCACATTTCCTGCCAAAGTATGATGTCCAGCAATGGCCATCGAGAGTTGCTATTGGAGCGTCTCTACCTGGTAGCGCAATTGACGCATCTTATATCGTAAGACAGAGTTCTCATCAGTGAGTCCTCTAATCCGCTGTCGCTCCGTGTCTAGAGTGGCCACTAAAGCTGCAAACGCCTGCTCGAGAGGAATATCCAAGGTAGGAAGAGTAGGCAATGCAGAGGCTGTCGATGACCTAGTCCTAGGTCGGGTAGGAGCTACAGGTGGTACACGCTCTCTATAAGCCATACGGTTTATGTAGGTGGGGTAGAAATCCTAGTTCCGCGGAGGATCGAGCTCAGGCGGTATGAAGGGCTGATCCCTATCTATCTCGCCAGGAGGATAAGGATGCCGGGGCCAGTTAAATCCCCTATCAGGTACGGGAGAAGTAGGAGGTGACTCAGATCACGCCGGTCTATTGCCCAAATCATGGGATGATGATGCCATGCTGCGAAGTACGTGATGCGTATGCCAATGAGTATACAGTAAGGAAGTAAGTGACTAGTAACTAACAAACTGTGCGGTTATAGTCTAGTGTGTATGCAACCTAGTTCCCTATAACCAATGGCTCTGATACCAATCTGTCACACCCTCAAAATCCACTTGCGGGGTTTTACCGCGAGGCGTGTGACAAACCAGGATCTCAGTCATTAGTTACTCAGAACGACTCTATATGAACATACAACCAAAATCAGAGTTTAACTTTAAAACGATACGGAAGCGTTTAACAAACATGAAAACCAGAATAATGTAACACAATGTAAACATGCGCAAACATGCACCCAACGTTATGCAAAACAAATACATAAATGCTTAACAACCAAAAAACCAACAAAGGGTTCCAACAATGCTGACATCTATAATGCTGACCCGTGAATGTGCACCTATGCAATAGTAACTTCAACCTGAGAATAGCATACTAGAAGAGTCAACACAACGGTTGGTGAGTTCAAGAGTTTTAGTAAAACATAACTGTATCAATAAAAAATATAAGAGTAAAATATAAGAGTGCATGAATTAGATAGCTAGTCTAAATTCACAAGTAATAATCATAGTGATTTCGTGATCGAAGCTGACTGTGTTTCGTTTGTTGTCTCCCGTCTCGACTTACCAGGTCGTGGCAATGTTTATGTTAGGACAAAATTGCACCCATTTGACCTCGAGTCGCATAGGTGGGGCTCATCAGACCCAGTAGTACTACCCAAGATTTTCCGCTAGTTACCATTATTAACGATCCAAAAGTGTGAGGACTTTCATGGTATTCAACACTATATCATACTATACACATCTTATAATAATAAAACGTTTGTAAGCCAGTTTGCTATCTCCCCCAA
Organism: Flaveria sonorensis; assembly: GCA_025506505.1. Taxonomy (NCBI): domain Eukaryota; kingdom Viridiplantae; phylum Streptophyta; class Magnoliopsida; order Asterales; family Asteraceae; genus Flaveria; species Flaveria sonorensis. The sequence goes on from CM046435.1 coordinate 2,275,125, forward strand.
AGAGAGTATATAAAAGAGTGGGGCATGAACTCACCTGGTATGCACACGAATGATATAAAAGCTAACTTGAAAGAGAGGGGAAAGACAACCTTCAGAGGTTACCTAGAACACGCAAGTACATGAGTACGTGTACACAGAATCATCATCAACCCTAAGTGCTCTATAAACACATGGACTCAAGGTTGTGGAAAAACAAGACACATTGACCAAGTTGACCCGTTTGACCCATTGGTGACATTATTATTGACATCCCATTTAATCAAGCATAACAGTTCATCATACATGGTTATTATGCAAGTTGTTCACGTATGTCACTTCAACAACCACTTGTTCTACCTAGATCATCATACAACTAGATTATCATTCAACTCATGCGAATCTCAAGTAATCATCATGCTCAACATAATTACATCATAACTAATGCCTTTTACATAGAGTCCAATCATGCACAACATGCCATGTGAAGCTATTCATGACTTCACACCCTAAACCCTGCCAATCCTACTAAGTAGGGGCCTCAGATTCGCACGCGTGTATGACGATCATTATCGCATTATTCAACAAGATTCATGCCAATCAACTTATCCAACAATGATCTATTACAATTCCCAAACATGATCCTGTAATCACCCAACACAACCCATCATTACATATATAACCACTAAGGGTCCACATTCCCACATAATCAACCAAGCATCCAAATGTCGAATTTAACACATTACATCACTTTCAACATCATCAATAAACATGCTAACATGATCCTAACATTACAAACATGCCCAATTCATCATATCCAAGTTTCTATACAATTAAAGTTTCTCTTTTGGGAAAGTACATCCTAAAATCTATCTAACAACCAATACATCCATGAATTCATTAATATTATACCTAAACAAGTCCAGGCTATCATCTAGCCTTGTTCAACACCATCAAATCACCATAATTTACAATTCCCATATCCAAAAAGTTTCTACTTTTAGTAAGGTATGAACTACAAGATCAATTCTTGGATTTCTAGCATAATTATCATCATCCCAAAATTCATATAACATCATTAACATACTAACATCATCAATTCATCATCCATTCATCAATTTCATGTAATAAAGTTTCTATTCATAGTAATGTATGAACAACGCATCAAAATCATGAACTTCTTGCATAATCCAAGTAAACCATCAACAATACTATCTAACTAACATCATACATTCATCAAACTAATCAAAAATCGACATCCAAGCATCAAAGTCGACTAGGGTTCAGCCAAAACATAAAAACCATGGAAACACCACAAAAACTAACCTTTAATCACGTATTGGACAAGAATTGATGCTTTTAACGTGTTTTATTGCTTGGAATCAACCAAAATCGACCACCAATTGCTTGTTCTTGCTTGAATTTCGAAGTGTGTGTGTGTATAGATGATGATCGCGGCCGAATGGGTATGGGTGGGGGCTAGGGTTAGTTTTTTTTATATTTAATTTATCAATATTACCACTTAAACCCCTATAGTTTTATATTTTAGTAAAACTAAGCTTTTAATTAATTTTTAAAAGGTTTTAACTTACTAATATAAACATTATTAATTAACAATAATAATCATATGCATTATTTTTACTAGTCACAAAAATACGCGAATTAAATACACACGTTGGCACGTTACAAGATAAAATCCACAAATAATATTTAAATCACGTAAGCACAACTAATAACCAACATTATTAGTTAAATAATTATCTATTTATCATTATTAATTATTATTAAGTTACCAACATTCAACGACAACTAGTGTGTGCTCGCGACACGTGTATGCAAGACCTAACGGAACTAATGGAGTTTGGTAACCGAAAATTACCGGATGTCATAGTTTTGGTAATCCAACTACCATCTCTTTGTCATGTAATAGTTTAAGACTATCAAAGTTTAAGTGACCATACCTGAGGTGCCACTTTCGAGCCTCGGTTTCATGTTTCTGTGTCTCATTAGTGGTGAGGAGACATGAAGCATCAAAGACAAACATATTGTTGGTGGCAACCGTGATATCCATGATGATCTGACCTGTGGTTTTGTTTTTGACTCGGCATTTATCATCATCAAATAGGATAGAGTATCCCTTCTTCATGAGTTGCCCGACACTTAATAGATTGTACTCCAGCTTTGGGGCATAATATACATCCTCTAGTAGTTTATAGCCACCATCTCCTGCTCGAAATCTTCACGGTACCCTTGCCTTCTATAGCCGGTCTTTTCCTGCCACCCAATTTTACACTTAACTTAAACGAATCATCAAGATAAGCGAAACTTGCCTTTAAACCTGTCATATGATTCGAGCACCCTGAGTCGACAAACCATCGATCAGAGTCTCCCAAAGATCTGCTGGTGTCCGTCATCAGGGCGAATGGATGTTCATGGAATGCTAGTAACAAGTATTGCATGTCATCATCATCCTCTGGGTTTGGTTCCTCATTCTCAACAAGATTTACTTGAGTGTCATCGATGTACCAACAGTCTTTGCACAGGTGTCCATATTTTTTTGCATAAGTGACATTGTGCAACCTTGCTTCGATCAAAGGAGTTTCGGCCTCTTCCATTCGCTCGGCCTTGGGGTGAACCACAGCCTCGTCCTCGACCACGAATACCCTTGGGTTGGTCTTGTACTACTTGTAGGGCTTGCTCATCTTGGATTTATGGCTTCTTAGGAGTGTTGTTGGATTGTATCCGACTGTTAATCTGTTCTTCTTGTGACTGCAATAAGCCCATTAGCTTTACAGGCGTCACGTCAGCCAGGTCGAACACCACTTCAATGGAGGGAATGACATAGTCATATTTCGGTGACAAGCTTCGTAAGATTTTTTCTACTACTTTCTGGTCAGTTAACTCCTCGCCATAGGACCGTTGTCGTCCTACGTTGTCCATGAACCGTGAAAAGTAGTTACCAATTGCCTCTTCTTCTTTCATGACCAGATTTTCAAAGTCTCGTCGCAGCCCCTGGAGTTTAACAACTTGAACCTATGAGTCGCCCTGGAACTCGATCCTTAAGGTGTCCCAAGTATCCTTTGCTGAACCCGCTGCAACAATACGGGAGAAAAGATGGTCATGGACACCTTGTTGGATAATAGACATGGCAAGGGCATCCTTTCGTTTGGCTTCCTGATGGTCTCGTGACCCATCATTCACTGCTGTGATTCCCAAGTATACTACATCCCATAGTTCACAGGATTTTAGAATAGTCTTCATCCTAATGCTCTAGTGCTCGTACCCTTCGCCTTTGAACACTGGAATGGATACAGTAGAGGAGGTCGGTGGATGGATATTATTATCAGCCATGGTGGTAGAAGAATGGAGGGAGCAGGGAGAACAAGAAGTCAACCAAGCTCTGATACCAAATCTGTTGGAGATTTTGTATCAAGAACACAAACAATAGAGGGCTCAAGAACAGATTTTTAATATCTTTCAAATGAATTGAGAGAGTACCTCATAAAGCTGAATGTCATCTAGCTTAAATAGTAGAAGAAAAACCTAAAAAATCTCAACAACTAACGGCTACTATGAATCACCCGAACAGCAAGGATGACTCGTTATTCAAATAACAAATATACTAAAAATAAGGTAACAATAAAAACGTGGTCTTTATTTGAAACAGCTTTATGCAAGTGAGTGAATCTTGAGTCCCATCCACACAAAAATACTGGTAGTTTGAGTCACACTTCAACAAAAACCAAATACCCGGGTTAGCTCTTACCGTACTACAACAACACCACCACCTACATCTCGAGTCGAAACTCAAAAAAATGATCCACCTGCTTCACAAGTTGTTTCATCCGGCTACGGAACTACGGCTCCGCGTTGTTACAAATGTCAAGGTTTAGGTCACCTAAAAAGGGACTGCCCGAATAAACAGGTGATTGCTTTGGTTGATGATACCGTTCCCGCATATGATACCGATGGGGAGGAATATATGGACGCACCTGCCGAGGTTCTCTAACCCGATCGGGGTGAGGCTCTCATTATTCGGAGAATTTTAAACACATCCATGGCTGATACGACACGGCGTGGCTTTGTAACAACATATTTCGTACCAAGTGTACGTCAAAGGGAAAGGTTTGCACTGTTATCATTGATGGAGGGAGTTGTGAGAATATTGTTTCTAGTTCCATGGTTGAAAAGCTTAATTTGGCCATTCAAGATCATCCTGAACCATACCAACTCACTTGGCTAAAGAAAGGAATTGTCATTAAAGTAACTCATCGGTGTTTAGTTCACTTTTCCATCGGAAACAAATCCTCGGAGGAGGTATGGTGTGAAGTCCTCCCTATGGATGCTTGTCACATTTTACTAGGTCGGCCATGGCAATATGATCGACGTGCAAAACATGATGGTTTTCGAAACACATACACATTCAAAAAGGATGGTATTCATATTACTTTTGCACCTTATGATCCTAGACAAGAAGGTTCTGACTCCATGTTGGTTACCAAATATGAGTTTGCGGGTCTCACTAAAGCACAGCCCCAACTCATATTTGGTTTACTGCCGAAGCTAATGAAGAAGTACCTCATATTCCACCAGAGGTACAACCACTCTTGTTTGAATTTCATGATATCTTTCCTAATGACATTCCTGCAGGACTTCCTATGGTTCGAGACATTCAACATTGTATCGATTTTTTTCGGGTGCTAGTATACCTAACAAGTCGGCCCATCGTATGAACCCGAAAGAGTTTAATGAGTTGCTCTGATGAGTTACCGAGCTTCTAGAGAAAGGAATTATTCGGGAAAGCATGAGTCCATGTGCGGTTTCCCGCCCTATTGGTTCCAAAACCAAATGGTACTTTTCGTATGTGTGTTGATAGCAGGGCAGTGAATAAAATTACAATCACATATAGGTTCCCTATCCCAAGATTTGATGACTTACTGGATCATTTGCATGGCGCCAAGATCTTTTCAAAAACTGATTTGCGTAGTGGCTATCGCCAAATACGTATGCGACGTGGTGATGAATGGAAGATCGCGTTTAAAACTCGTGATAGTTTATACGAATGGATGGTTATGACATTCGGCCTATCAAACGCCCCGAGCACTTTCATGAGATTGATGAATCATATGTTCAAACCTTTTATTGGGCGTTGCGTCGTCGTTTATTTCGATGACATTTTAGTTTATAGCTCTGATGTGAAGGAACATTTGTTACATCTCCGGGATATTTTTACGGTGCTACGTGAGCAAAAGCTTTACGCAAATAGCAATAAATGTCATTTTTTGACATCAGAAGTAATTTTCTTGGGTTATCTTGTTTCCGGCCACAACATCTGGATGGATGATTCAAAAGTGTCTGCAATCACTACTTGGCCAACTCCAAAGTCGCTCCATGATATTAGGAGTTTCCATGGCCTCGCATCGTTCTACCGGAGGTTTATCAAAAATTTTAGCACCATTGTAGCACCTCTTACTGATTGTTTGAAAAGTAGCAAATTCACTTGGTCACCTACAGCCCAAACATCGTTTGACACTTTGAATGCGGCGGTCACTAAAGCCCCTGTTCCTGCATTACCCAATTTTACTCAGGTGTTTCAAGTTGAATGTGACGCATCCGGTTTAGGTATTGGAGGTGTTTTAAGCCAACAAAAACGTCCAATTGCTTTTTTCAGTGAAAAACTCAACGACACCCGGCGCCGGCATAGCACATACGACAAAGAATTTTATGCAATTGTACGGTGTCTTGAATATTGGCGACACTACTTACTTCCCGGTGAGTTTATTCTCTATTCGGATCATCAAGCACTCAAGTTCATTTAGGGGCAAGCAAAACTTAATCCACGACATGCAAAGTGGGTCAAAACGTTACAAGATTTTACGTTTTTATTCATCATAAAGCAGGCGCCGCCAATTCTGTGGCCGATGCTTTGAGCCGTCGGCTAGCTCTAGTCACAAGCCATGCGTTTGAAATGATTAGCTATAAGTCCTTTTCTAATCTTTATCCGGATGATCCCGAATTTCATGAAGTTTGGCAGAAAACAAAAGCAGGACCTTATAAGAGTTTCATACAAAGAAATGGGTTATTGTTCATGGGACAACGCTTTTGTGTTCCTTTTTCATCTTTTCGGGAAGCAATTGTTTTAGAATGTCACTAGGGAGCATTGGCGGGTCATTTTGGTCGTGACAAAACCATTACACGGGTTCAAGAACGGTTTTATTGGCCACATATTTCAAAAGTGGTGTCAAAAGTTGTGAATCGTTGTCGTGTGTGTCACCTAGCAAAAACCCGTCACTCAAACCACAGGCTTTATACTCCTCTACCCGTCCCCGCTCACCCGTGGGAGGATGTGAATATTGATTTTGTGTTGGGTCTACCGTTAACTCAATGCAAAAAAGACTCTATTATGGTCGTGGTGGATCGTTTCTCGAAGATGGCACATTTCATTCCCTGTGCTAAGACTTATGATGCTTCACAGGTAGCCCGTCTCTACTTTTCCGAAATTGTTCGTTTGCATAGAGTACCGCGCACTATTACGTCGGATCGTGATGTGAAGTTTGTTAGCCATTTTTGGCGCACCTTATGGAAGCGTTTGGGCACCAAATTACAGTTCAGTAGTTCGCATCATCCTCAAAAGGATGGTCAGACGGAGGTAACAAATCGTAGTTTGGGTAATTTACTTCGAAGTCTCGTGGGTGACAATCCGAAACAATGGGACCTTGTGCTACCACAAGCCGAGTTTGCTTATAATCGGTCCAATCATATCTCCATCGGGCGAAGTCCATTCTTTGTTGTTTATGGGAGGATTCCTTTTACCCCACTTGATTTAGCACCCTTCCCAGAACTAGTTTTATAGCACTGATGGTGATGAGCAAGCAAAGCAAATCAAGTTACTCCATGCACAAGTAAGGGATCAAATTGGTTTTTCATGAAGGTGATCTCGTTTGGGTTTATTTAAGACGTGAGCGGTTTCCACAAGGAAGATTTGGTAAACTTCATCCACGGGCGGATGGCCCTTTTCGGGTGCTTAAGCGTATCAATGACAATGCTTATAAGATTGATCTTCTAGACCATTACAAGGTGTCTGCTACTTTTAATGTTGCTGATCTTTCTCCATATGTGGCGGATGGTGAAGATGAGTCGCGGACGAGTCAAATTTTAGAGGGGGAGGATGATACGGATCCTAACACACTAGAAGAACCACCATCCATCCGACCACCTTGATTGATGGAAGCTTGACTCATCTTCTTCGTTTGCATAGATTCCAGATCTCTTCATCTATCTATAGATGAAGACGGACAGTGATGAAAGAGACTGCCGACCACGTACGATGAAGATGCCAAGATCTAGTGGGAGACAGATAAACGCAACGTCTAGCTTCCTGGATAAACCCTCTTCCTCACCTCCTTCTGCGAGTGCCACGTGTGACCTTCTCTCACCCACTAGTTCTTGATCAAGTTGTACATATTGCTGAATAACTGCTAAATTACTGCTCATGACCTTTGATTTTGTTATTAACATCAAGGTTAATTAATACTCTATATGTATTGTGTGCACATATGGATTATATGTATAAGACAATTATATAATAACTTTATAACAATATAATTATATAAATGCATGCCATTGTATATGTGATACATGCTTTTACGTAATCCTAAAACAATACATACGATTGCTTATTTTATTCTCTGCTTAAAAGTTGGTTATACTATAGACAAAATATGTCTATGTATGTTATATGTATGACTAATTGACAACTTTCAAACCATAATCAATATGCTAAAACTATAGCTTTTGTCTTGTTTTACTAGGCTTGAATAAATAACATTTTGTAATCAAGAATCAGACCAAACATTCGTGTCGTTATATCTGGTTCAATACAATACAATTTTATGGTTTTATCTCGAGTGTTACACACCTGCGGGTCAAACCTTACTGAACTCTATGTTGATGCTCATGTAGTCGTGTAATGTATCACGAGAATATACTACAAACTGATGAAGGTATAAAAAGATGTAACAGAGCCTTGATATAGATTAGTGGTGTGACATTTTACGAAACTAGGGTCAGTAATCACCGAAATTCATCAAATGTATGAGCAGAATCCCCGTCTACAACTAGACCAATATTCAGCTACAAGCTTGGAGAAGAATGAATCCGTCTCCATAAGCTTTGAAGGCTCTTCATACTCCATCATTTGCCCTACAAATCACATTAAGTTTTAGTTTAATGTAACTAGTGATGATAATTTTACCTATAAATTGAGAATGAAACGATTTGGACTATGTTTTAATATTTTATCGTAAACATGTCAAGTAGGTAAAATACAATTTTAGCTAAAAGTAGAACATGTTGCACTAATTCAAAGTCTATAATTATTAGCAAGTATGATGCCTAAAAACTTATGCGAAATTAAACTTTATTTTTAGAGTTAATTTTAATTTTGCTTCCTAAGGTTTGACTAAAATAAATATTTTCCTAAACATCAATTTACCTCCAAAAGTTTCATATGTTGTTTTAATTTCACTTCAAAAGTTTCATTATTTTGAATAAAGTTAAAACAACTAATGAAACTTTGGACTGAAGTTGAAACAACTTATGAAACTTTTAGAGGTAAATTGATGTTTTTAATATTACAAATCTCAAGGAGTAAAATTAAACTTAACTCTTATTTTTATAACATGTACTGCAAGTGAGGCCACCAAAGTATTCAACCTTTTTCAATACGTCCACCTATACACCGAAACTACTTTATGTTATTCGGTAAAAAGCAAATGTCATGGATCAAACCAACTAGACCTAATCTATTTTAACCTGTTTAAAAGATAAACCATTTCAACCCAATCCTGTTTGGACATGTCACCCAAAACTCCTGTCCCAACCATTTTATCATGCAGAATATATGAAATCATTAATTCCAACCATGTGGGAGCTGTAACATACCAAAAGACAGAACCATGACCTTGTCACTGTCTATAACAGTTGGAACTCTGTGGGCCACGGTTATGACAGTGCAATTTGAGAACTCTTCCCTTATGATTCTTTGTAGAATAACATCCGTTGCTGAATCAATGGATGCAGTGGCTTCATCGAGTACTAGGATTTTGTTTCTCCTAAGTAATACTCTTCCTAGACAAAATAATTGTCTTTGTCCAGCACTCCAGTTCTCTCCTTCATCACTCACTGTAAATAATAAGGGTAAGCAAGTAACATTACTATGTCTTTTATATAATTGGTGTTGTTGTGGCCGGTATAAAACTGAATATCTGATTTCTAAATAATCAGCATCCCTTATCCAAACGCTAACATAAGTTCTTAGTATTTCAGATCACGGTAATAACAAAAATATCAGAATGCAAATGCAAACATCCCCTTAGTAAGATATTTAATAAAGCTGATTCACCTGAAGAATCTAGCAAATTTGAAAGACTTCTGATGGTAGTTTTGAGCTGACACTTCTCTAATGCCTGTAAATTCATAAGAACTATCAACGTTATTGCATAAAGATCATATACATTTTTGTATAAACGTCCAGTGTATTCTTACTTTGCATATTTAATATATAAAGAGAATTTTGTGCCATGTGGGTCATTATGTGGACTTCTCGAAACATGTTTAGGACAAAAACCATGTTTAAGTGATTCAGATGTATAAAGGTGCAATGATAAAAACGGGACAAATATGAAAGGATGTTTGGTATTTTATGCAAAATATTTTTTGTTTAGTTGTATTCATTGGACATAAGAGTCATTAAAAGATGACTTTTTTATTTCAATTGGATCATTATGAGAATGTTTTGTGACATGTAGGTCATTATGTGTGTTTCAGGTAGAGTTTTCTGTTCTATGTGGATCACCGTATTAATATCTTATAATGGCTTAAATGAAACCAATAACCATATTTTAATGACAAATATATGCAAAAGTACAATTATTAAAGTGGAAAAAAAAGTGAAGGTTCATTGCTATTTTGTGAAAATATTATTTTTGGTCCTGTTCTAGCCTATGCTTTTTTTTGGGTAAATTTGAGGCATTAGTTGATGGCTATTTGTCTTGTTTGGGTCATTACTCCACTTGTAAAGTATTTTGCCTTATTTTGATCATAGGTAATACATGTAATGATCTAAACAAGAGGAAACCTTTTTCAATGACTCAAATGTACAAAACTAAAACAATGATCACAACGGCACAAAAGTAAAAGTCATGCATATTTTGTGCAGAAAAATCTATATGAATATCAATGCAGATGTTTTAGTTACCTTCCATATCTCATCATCAGAATAAAGTCCAAGCGGGTCCAAGTTCGTTCGAATGCTGCCCCTAAAAAGGGTAGGTTCTTGTGGGATGACACTTAAATTCATTCGAAGATCTTTAAGTCCAATAGAACAAATGTCTAATCCATCTATAAGAATTCTTCCACTATCGGGTTCTACCAAACGAAATAAAGCTGTTATTAATGTCGTTTTCCCACTTCCGGTTCTTCCGACAATGCCTACTCTAGTCCCTTCTTTGAATGTACAAGTGATCCCTTTAAGAACTAGTGGTGTGTTTGGACGATATCTCAACTGAAATCACAATCATAAATGCATAACATTAAGATCTCAACAGAACAAATATTTCATTACTGCACATTTTTCTATACACTTATAAAAAGGTATAAAACTTTATCAATTTGTATGCACTTTGTCCAAGATAATTACATTTATAAGCATATCGTAACATAAAAATATTGTAATAAAGTATGCTCTTGTGGTTGCATATAAAATGTAGACACTTAAAATTGTTTCATGTCAACCCGAGTGGCGCTAAAAGTTACCCGACTCACTCATTTTCTCACCTATTTTATAGTTTTGAAAGCATCTGAACCATAATTCTTGAGTATTGAAGCATTTCTTTATTAAGAAAACCTGGAAAAATTGTATGAACTCACCTTTAGATCCTCAAAATGAATCCTTCCCTTGGAAGGCCAAGATGATGGTGGTCTATTATTCACCACAACTGCTGGTGGCTCAGGTGGAATGTGCATGAACTGTTTGACCCGTTCCACTGAAATGATGTAATTGGCTAAACTGCAATACCATCTAGTCAAAAACACTTGGGTACCGGTGAAAGTCAATGCATAAGAAAGAGAGAGGCCAACCAACCCTATACAAACATTGAATACATGGAGTTAGTATCGAAGACAACATATGAACCGTAGTGGAAAGGAAAATTTTTGACCTATTTACTTACAAAAGGGTCGATTTGGTTTACATGTTATCTTTAACTAAAATCAAAAAGAAAAAATAACTAAAAAGGAAATGGGATGGAGTCCAAAATGTTTTTTAAGGGCTTATGTCATAGATAGCAACATATTTATATTGGTGGTCAGTTCTCAAATCATACCCAATAACATCCCATCTAACAACTCTTTTCACTGGAACGGGATAGCAAAATCGAGTGACCACGTAAGATAATGGGCTATTTTGGTAATCATTATTCTTTGAAACGAGCTACCTTTGTAATTTAGTGACAAGCCATAAGGGAAAATCCCACATAAGTGAGATTGTGGTCATTAGGTGATCAAGTTACCAAATATTCCATTCGGAAATGACTGAATATTACCACAAAAGCTGAACGCTAATCGCAATATTGAATGACACAAGCTCTATTCATAATTCATACAGCATTTTAATGATTTTATGCGAAAATTCGATTATTACTGACTTTAACTTTTGGGATTATATTCAACACACTTAGAAAGTTGGACAACAAGTGTTTCGGATCAACCCAACCCATTTTGACCCGTAACGTGAAATACATGTTTTGACATGTTACCTGAATACCCTACCAACCCTTTTTTCCACCTCAAGATATGACTAACATACCTGAATGCACAAAACCATTTGGAATGAAAACCAGAAGAAAACTAGCTGTGAACAAGGTGAGATTCGAAAGTGCTTCAATTCTTAAAATCAACCATTCCAATGTTGCATTTGAGAATAAGAAGGTAGTTGCATCTGTATCCACCAACTTGAGGTATTCATTAAAAAATCTATCTTGCATTTTAAATGCTCGTATTGTTGATACTCCAAGTGACGTTTCAGATGCATAATTCATCACGGGTGCTTTTGTTGTTCCATTGATTCTCATTAGTTCCCTTGCATTTGGTAGATAATATCCCTGCAGTTCACAAAAAGATATAGATTTCACAATGGCTTCTAATCCAACTTCAGATCAATTTCATGTATATCCCTTCTACGTTTGATAACATCTTATTACCCTTCCAAAACACTAAATGTATCATATTTATACATTCCATAGTAGAAAAACAATACATATTATAACAATTTGTTTCACCTAATAAACAAATAGAAAAACAACATTATTGTTGAGAATCATCTCAATGCATAATGTTCTCTTCATTCATTCCATTAAACAGGTTGTTGGTAGTAGCTCTTTTTAGTTTATTTTAACGTGTAATGAGTAAATATAATATTCCTACTGTTTTGATTTTTGAAAGAACAAATAGAATACCATGTAATATAGAAAAGTGTGTATACAAATATTAATAATTTAGGGGTCAGTTCATTTGAGAACCTTATATAATTAGAGAAACAGAGACGGCATTTTTAGGCTTTGATCATGGGATGGACGAGGAAGGGATGGTTGTGATTCATGGACAGGAAGAGTCAAAATTGTCATGATCTCATTTATTCATTGAAATATGATCTAAGATGGAAGACTTATATTTGTTTTTAGTTCTCTAATTATTTATGGTTTTGTAATAAACCTCTTTTATATATATGAAAATTTGATCTTTTGGAAGATATATAAATTACCACATTAACTTTTGTATCCAATGAAAAGGATTAGTGGTGACAAATTCAACTCTTTACTTATGAATGGGGAATTTTTAAAGTTTATGTAGGATTTAGAGTTTGTGTGGTGATTTCTAGTTTGAAAATGTTTCAGAGTGGTTTATGGAGAGTCCGCTACCTCGACGAGCGGACTCCAGACATGGCATGCTTCCTAGGTCACCACGCTGCATAAACCATCACACAAGCTCTAACCCTCTATAAAATTTAAAAAATCTATAAATGGGTTGATTTGTGTTAGGTTTTATCCTTGATGGTTTGAATAGATCAAATCCAAAAGGTTAGCTAAAAGAAGAAAGGATCATATGGGTTGATCAGGTCAAATAGGTTTGAAGTCATCCAAAGCCTGTTCTTAAAGCACGCCACCTTCTTAAGAGTTGTATACAAAGATTAAGATCATCAATTGTAATAATATTGTTTTGAAATCATAGGTAACGCATTATTTATTCTAAAAATATAAAAAACAAAAATGGCCAACAAATTGTTTGTGGGCCAACCAACCTGACCTACTACTTTTGAACACATACTAAAATAACCAACACAAGCCACTTGAGATGTTACCCTACCCCCCATATTGCTCCCTCTAAAAAGGATAAATAGGATTTACCTGAGCATACTTTGTGGCCACAATACTGAAGATGGCTATAATGAAAACTTGCCATGTCACTGAGGCCATAATCAAAATCATAGCAATTAATTCAACACCAGCAGCAATCACATAGGCGAAAGAAAAAGGTATGTCAAAATCGATTACACTAAGATCAGATGAGGCCTGCAGGAAATCTTAAATTAGTTGCAAGACATGTAATACAACCTCCTTTTTCTTTTTTGGGCTAATTTTATAAGCATGTAACCACCTTGGTCTAAATTCTGTTTTAGTTAACCAACTATTTTCAGGCCAGAGAAAAGACATTAATTTACAGAGAAACCTAGTTTAAGGTAACCAACTTTCTAAAACCTTGATGTAAGGTAATCTGACATGATACCTAGTCAAAATTTTGACCATATTAATATTTCCCTAATGTGGTGATGTTATGATGCTTGCAAACTAGTTATATCACAAGGACACCTTTAAAGAAAAAAAAATAAAAATATATAACAAATGTAATAAATAATATAAAACCATATTATATATAAAACAGTTACACATGAAAGCATGTTAATTGAAAGTGAATGAAGTTTATATGAATTCCTAGATGATGGTCCCTAAATACTAAACATAATTTATTGAAGAAAAAAATATATTTCATGTGCAATGAATATCAGACATAATAAAACACAAGACATAATCTTTAAAAAGCATTAGTTTAAAAAATGATACAAGGTAACCAACTTTCAAAATTTTCAATGAAAGGTGATTTGACACAATAACCGACTAGAATGATGACGTTCTAGTAACTTTTGACCATGTTGACTTTTATGTGGTGCTGATATGATACACGCAATTCATTTATTTAAGGTTATTACCTTAAAGCAAAATTTTGGAAGCTTTTTTATGGCCTGAGAATTTTTACACTCTTTATGCAAAAAAAGCATTAAAGATTCCAAAAAAATAATTCAAGTTAACCAGCTGCTATTTTTTTTTTTTTTTTTTTTTTTTTAATCTAAGGTCATTTGACATGATATAAGGTCAAAGTGATTATGTGTCAGTAGCTTTTGGCCACGTTGACTTTTTTCTATGTGGCACTAACATGTTGCTGTTAACTAAATCAGAATTCAGACAAAGTTTCCAAAGAATTCTTACCCTGGTTAGAATTCGCCCAACTGGAGTAGAGTCAAAGAAGACCATCGGAGCACTGAAAATTGAATCGGTGAACTTACTGAAGAACAATTTGGAGGCTTTTAATCCCAAAAGTGCAGCAAAAACTGATCTTAAAAACACAAACAATGTGCTAATTGCTGAAAGCAAAGTATAACCACAAATCAACATGATGGTGGTGACTTTGGGGATTTGAATGCCAAATGCTAGCCAATAACTTGCTGCTGCTTGAAGAGCAACAAAACCAGTTTGACTTAAAACACATAAAGACAAAAACCATAAGCCTTCTGAGATGACAACATAATCTAAGAAAGGTTTCCATCCAACATTCCCAGTCTCCTTTTCTTCTTCTTCAGTCAACTGCACTCCTGGTGGGCCCTTCATTAACTGCCCCTCACTTTTTTGTTTATTGAGGTTATTATTATTAATTTCTTCCAAATTTTGATGCATATTGCTTGTTTTGTTTTCAGTAGGTGAAGGGTTTAAACCTGTGATTGCCTCTTTATGAGCATTCACAAACTGTTCAAATGCTGTCCCTGCCTTTAAGATATTTTCATAGTTTCCTGATTGTGTAATTTGACCATCTTGCATAACCTTGAAACAAGTATAAATAAATAAATAAAATATGATCACTAAAAAAAGACTAAAACCAAATATAGAGGCGGAAAATACGGATGGGTTGGGTAACGGGTCAAAACGTGTGTGGATTGAAACAGACTAGTTTGGTTGAGCAGCCAAAATTTTTTGTCATTAGACATATGTATAAACTTAGAAGTATGTATAAACGATGATCACACTAATTGGATTACCAAAACAATATTATTGCAATCAAAATTAGACTCTTTGGATAAACAATTAAGGTGGCTATTATGTGTTAAAACCGGAGTTTGGGCAACTTGTTTGACCCCCTTAGACCCGTTTAAGATAAAACACAATCAAATCAACCCATGTATAAGTATATGGGTAGATCTTGCCACCTCTATAACACTAACTTGTGTTGGAACATTTATAAGTTATAATCCTTGTTACCAGAATATTATCAACGGATGAGAGAAACTCCACTTGATGAGTGACAAGAATGACTGTTTTGCCCTCAAGACAGGCCATAACACAATCCTGAACCACAAGATTCACAATCTAAATATCAAAATGAAAATAGAATAGCCTATATGAGTGCTCAAAGAAATCCAGAAAGTCAAAGAAACACAAACCAAAAAATTGATCTGTTATAGTTCGAGTTTGGTTTATATGTGAAAAAACCCGAGGTTATTATCTAAGAAAGACAAACTAATAAAAAACACACCATTTCAAGAAGTTGAAATCTTACATTAAAAAGAGTCGAAGCTGTATGTGCATCTACGGCACTAAAGGGGTCATCAAGAAGATAAATATCAGCATCATTGTATACTGCACGTGCAAGTTGAATCCTTTGCTTTTGGCCCCCACTCATGTTAAGCCCTCTTTGACCAATTTCTGTTAAATCTCCATGATTAAAAGCTTCAATATCTTTATCTAAAGCACATGCCTTAATAGCCTTTTCATATTTGGTTCTGTCCATTGGCTTCCCATACAATATGTTATCTTGAATTGTCCCACTTTGAATCCAAGATGTTTGGCTAACATAAGCAACTGATCCGAAAACATCCACCTGAATATATTTTTTTTAAATTACCAAAGCTTGCATGAATAGTGTAACGTGAAAATTGCATAATAAATTAATCAAATCCCTAAATTTATAAAAACGCAGCAAATATGTCATCTTTTGCATGAGTAAGTCCTCAAAATTTTAATATAAAGAATCTCTTGAGTGTTTATTATTTTAGGGACTTAACCATGCACGAAGAAAGTTTAACTTGTTTGTAAATACAGTGAAAGTCCATAGTTTATTTTTTCTTCCAATAACTTCCTGAATGTTATGAGATTTTTCTTATTTTTTAAAGTTTCAGGATTTGTGACAGAACAAAGTTGGTTATCTAAAAAGAAATTTGAGCAAAGTTGGTTATCTTTTTATGCAATTAGGTCTCTATCAAATACAATCTATGAATTTGTGCACTCACTGTTCCAGAAGTTTTGCATATTTCTCCAAGAATAGAATATAGCATAGATGATTTTCCAGCACCAACTGACCCACAAACGGCAACCTTCTGCCCACATTTAATTTCAAGATTTATATTTCTAAGAGTTGGAATGGGTGATTTGGGATCCCAACTAAAATTTCCATCCTGTATTCTGATACAAGCATTTGAATTTTCCAGCTCTTGGTTTCTTCCAGTCCTTGTATCTTTAAGCTCGTCGTCAATCAAGAAAGAATTAATCCGGTCAAAGGATACTTTGACTTGGATTAATGCAGTAAGTGCATCGGGTAACATCCTTACGGGTTCAGACATAGTTCTTAATGCTGCTAAAATTGTAAAAATAGTGGCAGCATCTAAAGGAGCACTTTACAGTAACACACATCCAAAAAAAACGACCGAAGAAACGAGCGTTGGTGACATCCAATACAGGACTGTGCCATAAGCCCTTTTGAGCTGAGATTCACGTAGCCAATGGACTTCAGTTTCTCTAAAAGCTTCAGTTATTTTCTTGAATTTTTCTTCCCAAGATTGTAACTTGATGACCTTCATGTTGTTTAAAATCTCAGAAGTGGATCTTAGTCTCTTGTCCTGAGCCACCATGAATTCCAACTGACTTTTTTGCATAGCTTTTGCAAATGGCAAATTAAGAAGCCCACATATAATTAAAGGGGCTAAACCTGGAAGAACTCCTAATCCTACTATGGAAAACAAGATACCAATTGATAGAAATAGTTGAATGATATAGGACCACCCAAAATGAAACCACATAGGAAATTCACCCATTCTGTAAGCGTCAATGGCTATGTAATTCACAACTTCTCCTGTAGAATGTTGTTTTTTTCCTAAATTAGAAAGCTTAAGTTGTTTCTCATATACTTTCACCATTAAAGCTGATCTCATTCTCATACCAGTTCTTCTTGCATTAAAGAAAAACTGTCTGTTAGACAATGACTCCACTACCTTGACTACAATTAAACACCCTACTAATAATAATCCATGATGTAAATCTTTAACTTCACGGTTATTGTAGTCAACAAATGCGTAGAGTAACAACGGGCTAATAACGACCAATATATTCCTAAGAAGGATGCAAAATCCTGAAAAAACCATCTCCTTGAGATAAACTTTGGCTAATGCTTTGGAAACCAAGTTAGCATTGTTTAAGGTTTTTTCTGCTTGAAGTGAATCCCATGCCTTTGTGAATTTTTCATGGGCAACGGCTGCTTGGTCGATGGATGCTAAACATGGAATGTCTTCTAGAACTAACGGCTTTCTGTAACCTACTGCAAGCAATGGGTTCACCCAAGAAAATGTCAATTTGCTTAGAAGAATTGGTTCTTCTAGTTGGCTTGTATTTGCATCCAGTGTTTCATAATCTAATAAGGGTTCAGATAATGTTTGGCTTTGTGTGTATTGAGTGATGAATTTTTTCAAGTTTCTTATAGCACAAAAGAGAAGTAAGAAGCTAGCAGCCCATTCTACAAAAACCAAGTTCAACATGGTCAATGATTTTGACAAATTCACTATAGCCACCAAAGAAATTGAGAAGAAACAGAAGACCCACCAAACAGTAGCTAGAATCTTGACTGATGTAAATCTTTCTATGAGTAATGAAACTGTCAAAGTTACCCAAACTAGTGGTCTAACAATGAGCACCCACCAATTCAATTTAGGGGTTTTAGCAGTTGCATCCCATAAACCAGCAATAAGATATGAAACCGAAGTGAGAAAACAACACAATGCAACTGAAACAGTTATCCAATCACTTTTTCTTGATCTGTTGGTGTTGCTTCTCCTAATATAACTTAGAAGTAGCAGCAAGTAGAAGAGAAAGACAAACACCAAGTTGAAAATGTCTAAAATACTTCTTCGTGTGAATTCAAAATCGCCATCGGAAACCATAGCCATCCTCCCTGAAAATTTATTAGCAATCGCAAGCTGGAATTCACAACATATTACAACTGTAGTACCAGCTTTAGATTGCTTATTTCAACAAGTCATCCAGTTATTGTGATTTTAGAACTCAGAGTCCAATAAACAGTCTTAGATTGCTTGTTTCAAACTAAAGATGAGTTAAGTTTGAATAAGCAATCCCAATTCTCAAACACTGCAGAAACTTCAAATAATATTAACAATGGATACATGTATCATCAGAAGTATAGATTCCACAATCATATTAACAAACACAATCAATAAAAATAACACCATCTTCATAAACAACTGATGTTGAAGGATTCAGAAGTTCAAAACTATAAAAAGAACAGAGCCAATGAAGTGAAGATGAAGCATACCAAGTAATATCTTCACTGATTCCATTGAAAACTTTTCCGATCAACAATTGCTTCAATCAGCCAATCTTTACCACGGATTCGCCGCCAAATCTCGAAAGACGTGGTGAATTCAGTACCAAAGCAACATCAATCAGAACTTATTTATCGAAATCCGTAAAGATGAATCCAAATGAATAACGGAAGTATTGTATCAATCATAGAGATATGATTAAGTGATATTAAGATACCTACAGGTAAAATCCAAATGCAAATTGTTGATATCGACAGCAGCAGCGTTTTTTCCCAATCTGATACGCCAGAAACTGTCAGTTGTTTTGGATTCTTCTAATTAGACATGATTTGCTGATTAACTGCCTCCATTATCGTCTTCTTGATGCGATTATCTTAATATCTCTCTATGCATGGATGATTATTTTGTCATTGATTTCATCTGTTGATTTCGTTGATGATCATTCTCTCTGCATGCAATATTAGCTTCATGGTGGTTGCTTCAATGACTGTAATTCTGTATATATACAATGGTAGTGGCTGTAGCATGAAATCTGTGGTGTTTGGGGTTAATAAAATAATGGCTCAATTTTATGTTATTATTGTTATTATTTTTTTCATTTAACACTAAAATTTTCCATTTGATTTGATAATTTTGTTTTTAATTGTGTAACGTTTGTTTATTACATATATTTTAATATAATTAAGTAATATATATATATATATATATATATATATATATATATATATATATATATATATATATATATATATATATATATATATAAATTTATCAATGACAATTAAATAATAAATGCAAACCGATCACAATCACTAAGCCATAACATATATTTAGTGAGTGTGAGCGTGATTACGCTCATCTTCTATGTTGCGCCTAGTCAACACATAACCTAAAGGCATTTGTCAAGAACATGTATGTTATGAATAAAAACAAGAACCAAATACTATATAAGATTTAGAAAATTCTTTAGATCACTTGACCTTTCAATCCAGTAACCTTATTTTAAATGTAATTAAAAAAAAAAATTAAGTGACATCAAGCTTGGTTATTCTTAAGTGACTTAAATGTAATAATTATGAAACTTGGTTATTATTTAACGACTTTTTGTTTTTGCAATTGCTTCCTATGTTAAGTTAAACCTTTGAAAAAAATTATCCATCCAATGCATTCTTTTCGATCTTGTACCCACGAGCAGTACACTAAACGCCAACCCAATCGAGACGAAAAAATAGAAAGAATAGCAACTACATCAAAGTAGTAAACAAATTTCACATATTTTTCATTTAGGTTCCTTAGTTTTATAAAGTTTAACATTTATAAGATTAAAACAAATTAAAGTTAAAAGTATGGATATAGGGTTACCAAAAAAGAACTTTATAATTTTCTAAAAGAAATGACCCCCTAACTCACTCCAATTTTTATTGAGAAATTATAATAGTATTCACAATAACTTCTCTATTTTTATCCTGTACATAACGATACATTGTAGCTCCTCTTAAAATTTGAGGATGGCCGGGAAGAGAAAAATTTGAGAGGGAAAGGGAGAAGAAATAGGTTATAGGTGAAAAAGATGAATGATTAGAGAGTGAACTACTACAGAGGTGTCCATTATAGAGTGAGGAAATCAGAGAGCGGAACGAATGACCTAGGTTTTGAAGATAGAGTTTGCAAATGAATGCTCTGTAGCCTCTTAAATATTTAAGGACGAGAAATAGAGGATGAAGAATCTAATAAAGTAGTGAAAGATTGAGTATAGTTTTCTTTTAACTTTTTAGAATGAGGATGATGATGGGAATCCAAATAGAAATTATGTAAGTATTAAGCGAAACATACAACCACTAGATTAGCCTAGTAGAAAAGGTGTATGTCTTTTATGCAAGAGGTGTTAAAGCTCAAGGCTCATTTGAAGCATGAAAGTAGATGTAAATCCAAATAGAATAGGATTAAAACGGTTCATAAATAAATAAATAAATGATAAATTGTTTCTTTTAAGTTTGTTGAACCAATTAATTAGAGAGATAATCAAGATGACAATATAATTATACTCAATTGATGAAAAGTAAAGGTTCTAATCGAGCCACGTGCCTTTATGACATTATAATCATATTTGATCGTAAATGAAGGATCTAATTGAGACATATGCCTGATTTATTGAATGGAGACATCATCATTTTTTATTTTACCATCATAACAAAAGTTAAAGAATACACGAATGCATATATCAAAATCAAATAAATGAGTGGTAGACTCATGATTTCTTTTATTGAATGGAGACATCATCATGTTAGGCTACCACTAACAGTATTTTTGTTGCTAGTAGGACTCTAACTCACAACCAAATGCTAATAAAACATGTCAATATGTTACCCAACTCATTCCATGCGTTTATCCTTTTTGCATGTAATTAAAACGAATTTATATTTATATATATCTAATAAATAAATAACTTATGTTACATGTAACAATTCTAACCCCTTAAAGATTTTTTCCTGCTTCTTTACGGTTCCAATATATATTATTATTTGATTACTTACTTAAACTAACACATTATTTTCAATATGTTTTGCATCATTACTTATTTAAAACTACAATATATTTTTTTTTCTTCAAACTATTCATTGCTAAACTTTCCAAAATTTATTTTTATTTTGTAATACTCATATTTCTAACCTAGTCATCTAATAATGTACGTTGTATTTAAATTCTTATAATTTTGAACTTATTGAAATACTACGAAATTTATGAATTTGTAATTGCTAATATTATTTGAATATGTTAAGGTAATACATGGCTCTTATAATCGAATCATATATCTAAAAGTCAAATTCCAAAGCTTAAATATTTGAAATCTTAGAAAAATGGTATTTCATTTAGGCAGATGTTATAAGATAAAAATATATACTTTTCTTTTAATTATTATTACGGTTTATAAACGTTCCTTCGGTAGTATCTAAAGCATAAAAGCAACAAAATAAAACTATACAAGAGGAAAAAAACTTATTTAATTCATAATATTTATTTTTCTTTACATAAAAAGTTAAACTTTTCTATAAAAGCAGAATAAAATAAGTGTTACCGGACTTGTTTATCGGCTTGCAACACCCTCTCCTAGAACAAGCAACCAACAAAAATAATTGAAATGAGACATTATATATCAGTTTATAAAATAAACATGAGAACATGTCAATAAGTTACAGTATATACAAGTCATTCTTTCTTTTTTAATGAGAGGTGCTTAGTTTTCTTAGAACATTAAACAAGTTCGGCTTAAGTTATATTAAATTAAAAAAGTCAAGTTCAAGCTTAAACAAGTTTAAGCTCGACTTTACTTGAGTCATTTACACTAGTAAACGAATAACAAAATGGTAAGTAAGTTTGGGGTTGAGAATACATAATTTACAAATAACAACATACAAAAAAGAAATAATTAAGCAGTGCTTAAGTGGGAGTGGTTGGATCTTTGATACTAAAGTTTAAACATTTAGATGCCAAATGATTTAGAATTAATGACATGATACAATTGTGTTGTTGATATGTTCTTATGCAGTAACTCGTGTCGATTTTTTAGAAAGAAAGCTTTGTCTGTTTTCATTTATATATGATGTCAACTTGAATAGGATGATTCCTAGAATACAAAAGCAGTTAAAATGATTGCTTGTAAGTTGTACCCATGTGCCATAGCTTTATGGTCCAACTATCTACCATGATGTCATAAGCTTAGATTTTATATTAAAAATAATTTTGAAAGCAGTTTTGTTAACATGTTATGCTACTGTACTTATGGTAGAGAAAGAAAATACATCTATAGTTGAGATAGTACGTCTCTACCGCCACATATTTATCGATGGTCATGTATGGAGTCACGATCTCACAACTACAATTGTGATTTTTTTCTTGATATTATCATAAATATATAACACGAGGATTAATCTTATGTCTTCTCTTGATATAATTTATTTGACATAAGTATCTCAATCAAAACAATATATTATAGTTAAAAAAGGTATATCAATATAGTGATAATTAAGTTTCATTAAAGATTATACTAGATAGAGATAACAAATAAAAAATATAATATATCAAATTTTAGTACTTAAGTCGTTTGTTAATCCACTAAAACATAACGGAGAAAACTCTTCTATAAAATGAATCTCAAACTATTATACTTTATACATAGAGGCATTTACATATTTCCCCTTGTTAAACTCTTTAATTACATATTTATCCAAGGTAAAAAATTAATTACATATTTCTTCTTTCTAAAACATATATATTACATATTTACCCATTTTATTAAAATTAGTTATTGAATGGTTATTGTATCCATAATTTTACTAAGCTATTTTACGTATTTCTTTTCTTAAGAACACTAAACACATTTCCTCAACTTTGAGTCTTCTATATAAATTAAAACTATATAATATAACTCCAAATACAAAAGTTTATTTCAAAACATAATCACCGTAATCCATGTTATATCTTCAAATACAAAACACAAATGCAAAAAGGTTCAAACAATTATAATAATAAAATATTAATACGTAAAAATCTCTTAGTAAAACCAAGATGTAATAGTCACTTGATAGGTTAATTTTATTAAAATGTATAATATGTAATATATGCTGTGTATTAAGAAGGGAAACTATGTAATTAATTTTATGTTTTAGGAAAATATGCAATTTAAGGTTCTAGGAAAGGAAAATATGTAAAAATCCCTTATATATAAAAGATCATCGTTATCTACAGTAACATTATATGGTTTTGCATTTTCACCTCCGAAGTTTTATTGTTTGCTAAATGTTAAGTTGCACGTTTATTGATTTCTGTGGCTTTTGACACGTATTATCCACGCGCTTCTCTCCCTTGCAAACTTTCTGATACGTGTTCACCAATTCTATAACCCATTCTATCCTCCGCCCCTCGAAGATCATTCTTCGATGGGATATGATGCGCCGATGGGAACTTTTCCGATCAGATAACATCATCTACTCTTTCGTTCTTTTTGTTTTTGAGCTACAATCACTGGTACATTTGGATTTCGTTCGTTTATTTGAGAGTGTGCTCGATTCATTTGTATTTTCGTAGGGGAATATGAATTATTCGACAAACATGAATTGTAAATTGGTTATGTTAGGTCTTCTTAGTTGCCTTGTGTTAAAAAATATAATTCTAAGTATCAATAATATATATATATATATTTCTTTTTTAATATTTGTATGTTTCTTTTTTGTAACGGTCCTTTGGTGTCTTTATTTCAAAGTTAAGGGGTGAGCTGTTTGCATCTTCTAGGTTTTGGTCAAGATCTCTCAAATTGTCAAAGATCCCAATTCCTTCTTCCTGGTCGATGTCTTCCAGGTTGTCTAACCAACTTTTTCAACCTTCCATTTTTGGTGCAACCTTCTTCCTTTTTGAAGATATTCACAGCTACAAAATCATCTTCTCTTTCTTGCATCTCGGTGTTGATTTCTCTTCTAATTGTTTCCTTGGTGATTTTCTTCGAGTATAATCGGGCCGATTGCTCTCTGTTCTCGACATTATTCACATATATCAAGTTCTTCCATGTATTTTAACACCTTAAATCATACAGATCTACTCAGTCTCTAGAAATATGTTTGTTCGTTTAGTTTTAAGGTTTAAATTTTAGTTCTTTTCACTTTTCATATAAATTGAAAGAGACGGAATGGATTTTTTGGCAAGATCCCTACGTTTGTGTTGTATACGGTAGTAACGATCCTCCAAACTGTGCCTGTATTGTTCATCTCTCTGATCGTTTTTTGATATTTGTGTATTTGTTGATTGATGTTCAATAACCATTGTTTAATAACCTTTAATAAATGGAGTCGATTTCAATGATAATCATGATATTTACGGTGATTACCATGAGAACAAGTACGATTATATGGCAATGGCAAAGATTAACATATAGATTTCTCTTGATTTATCATGACCATATGATTCTACTTTACCGCTTGCTCCATTCCTATTATACGAGATGATAAAGTTAAACTCAATTTATTTAATATTAAAGTAATCAATGTTCAATCATACTTGCAGATGTTGTTAATTTGTTAGTAATTCTTTATTGATCACTAATGATTGTTTATATTTACATTTGCTTTTCTATCTTTTGTATTGCACATTTTATTTTTGTTGTATTTGTTTTTCATCACTTTTTGTTTATCTAACTTAATCTTTATCATTATAGATATCAAGAGTTGGTAAGCTTTTGTGAATCCAAAGATCAAAACAGAAATTATCAGTTTGATTTAGCAAATAAAGATCGCGAAATTATCAATACTTGTTGTTAATTGTTTATGAAATTAAAATCGACGAATAACAGTTGAAACAAATTGAAAACAGAATAAAATAATGCAACAAAAATATTGTTTCAATTGATCTTTATTGATAATGAATCGATTACAATTGATATTGATGCTTGGATGACAGGGTAATCCCCTATGATGTTCTTCGTGTTCTTGTGATTGCTATGTGTTATATTGATTGATCGATTGATTGATATCGTTTCTATGAATATATGAATATCTATTTGTGTATCGATATCTCTCAATCTCTCTCTAAATGAGTGCACCCATGCCTTATATTTATAGGCAGAGGGATTCACTTTAAAGAATTACAAAAGATATATTCTTGATGTGATGTGGAATACTTGCTTTTGACAGATGTACAGTCTCCTGAGGCCGTTGACTTGATGACATCACTCTGACAGATTGACTTGTTGACTTTGTGTTGAGTACTTGATGATATGAGATCATACAAGTATTTTGTTCTTCCGTAGGAGTTGAACTTCCATATGAGTTGGTTCTTTGTTCTTGAACATCATCCTCAGGAGCAAACTTCCTTCTTCCGCAGCAGCAGCAACAACTTGATCTTGACTTGTTCTTCAGTAGATGTTACTGTGCTTCCGCAGGAGATCTACGGATGCATGTTTGACTTGGTCATTTAAGCTCCTATAGAAGCCTTAATTAGTTTTGTAAGTGATGTAAGGGGTTTGGAATGATGTTTATCATGGTTAAGTGGTTAACTTTAATGTATTTAATGTGTTTAAGTAGAAGATATTATATGGAATAAGTTAACTACGATGATTTGGTGTTTTATAGGTAAAACACAATGATTTGATGTGGCTTGGAGAATGAACATGGATGATAAACGAAGATCATGAAAGATGAGGTGATAGAGAATTCAATTATGAGAATGTAGCCACAAACGAGGACAAAAACGGAGTCCGAGCGAAGAAGTTACGAAGAAAATAAGAATCGGATAAAAGCTGTCCACCATGACTTACGATGGAATGATGACCTACGGTGCAACAACTAAAAAACTGAACAGAAAGCCTCTACCATAACTTACGGTGGTCATATGAACTACGGTACACGACGCGCTGAAATCACTTATAAGACGGAAAAATTAGGTTTTCAGATATATCTTTCATTCCAAGCCGTCCCCAAGTCCCAGGAACGACCCCAAGTGATCCAAAAGGCTCCCGGAGGCAATTTCAAGGCTCAAGATTGTGTTTTTATCATTCGGTTTGAATCTTTAACGTTAGATACAATGTTTACATTGGATTTTGATTTGTTGTTTTTCATTATCATGTCTAGCTAATCTACTTGTAATCTTCTCCGGCTAGTAAGGTTTATACTATTACTTGTTCTTGATGGTTTGTGGTTGAGTTAATGTTTGAACACGGTAGTTTAAGCCGAGTAACATTACTTATTGGTTGAAGATTCTAAAATACGTGTGTTGCTTTCAATTCAATTATTCCATTTTGATTGTTTTAGATTTCTTTTCATCTGGAAACATTAATGTTGGATGGAATTGGGTATCACAAACGTAGGATATGATTCGAGTAGTTCTTTAACAACAGTCTCATTCAATCTATTGTTTTTACCCAAATCGACTCGTTTATGTTTATATAACCATTATTAACTATCAAAGCAAGTCTAAGTAGTAAACCTGAACCCAAAAAAGATTACCCTTTCTCATCATTGTTTGCAATTAAATTACTTGTTAACATCGTTACTTCTCACGATTAGGTAGTTTACAAATTCTTTGTAATCAAGCTACAAACTTT
This sequence comes from Flaveria sonorensis, assembly GCA_025506505.1. Lineage (NCBI taxonomy): Eukaryota > Viridiplantae > Streptophyta > Magnoliopsida > Asterales > Asteraceae > Flaveria > Flaveria sonorensis. The sequence continues at coordinate 2,302,181 of CM046435.1, forward strand.
TGAATTTGGAACACACTTTTCACATATTCCCTGTGAATTGACCCGACTTATCCTCGCTATCTAAGGTGAGTTTGGACCATTATAAATTATTTTTAATTAGGTCTGACAACCCGCATCAAAATGGCACCGTTGCCGGGGAATTAGTGTGCAAAGTGTTTCGTTTGATTTTTAGTTTGTTTTGCTTGTTACGCTAGGTGTGCTTGTGTGTGAAGGTGACAGCTCCGTGCATGCATACCTGGTACACAAGGAACAAGTCTCCGTTAGTGTTTGATCCCGAAATTGAGAAGACCACTCAAAGAAATCGAGCACAATCCTGAACAAAAACTCAATCAACAAGTGTAGTCAAAGAGTGTAAGATGGAAAATCAAAACCCACTACGACCATTTAACCCAAATCCACCTAATGACCAACCGCCAAATCCACCACAAAACCAACCTCCACCGAACCAACCCAATGACCCATTAGCATACCCGAATCTACAACCACAAAACAATTGATGTTGGTCCTCATGATCGATATAACAGTGCAATTGATGAATAAACTTAGAAATCCCACCGAATCAACATAATACTCATAATAACATAATGTATAAGTTTTGAATCTATTCAATAATCACCAAACAAAGGCTCAAAAGTAATAACAAATATGCTTCCAGCTGAAAACACAGAGTTGTAACAATAATATTTCAGTATTATGGTTTTGCAAAACTTGCTTACAATGATAGAACATGATAATATATAAGCAGTGTTAGTTTTCTTGACCATCAACTAGATTCACCCGACAACAAAATATAGTTTCGCCGGGTAACCTAGGACAGCTGACTACGAGCGAAACTGTAGTTTCGCTCGTAGTTTCGCTGGGTCAGTGAAACTATACAAATACAAAATATATGGAAATAAACTAACATTCAACCTATTACATAAAAGACAAAATAATCCTAACAACTATGGTGAGTCCAACCTATATTAAATCATCAATAGTCCTCCTAGGTTGGACCTCACCCTTGATCTTCTCCTTCATCTTCCACTTCCTCAGCAGCTTTATCTGAAGTTTTCTGATCAGCTCCAGCTGCACTCTCTTCCACTCTCCTTGCACTAGACTTTTCAAATTTTCTTGTCAGCTCCTGCACATCCTTCCTCAACTCATCAGCTTGAAGTATTTTCTCTGTAAGCTCCCTGACCTCGGCCCTGACACCGCGAGCCTTGTTAGCAACCCTCATGAATTGGCTAGCTTCATTTCTCATTTCAGCTCCGGCTCCGGCTTTGATGTGATTTTCATACAAAACCACCAAATCTTCATCACAGAAGGAGAATACTTCCATAGGATCAAATAATTTAATTTCTTCTCCACCCTTTAGTCTAATCACTGCTTTCCCCGTATTATTGTCATAGAACCACTTCTAAAATTTTTATAATCTTAGAGGAAGTGGTTGGGCACTCTCACTCTATTAACAGTTTTGGCTGGCTTGAGCTTCAACACAATCTTGCCCTTGCCTGTAGCCCAATCCAAATCTTTCTTTGATCTTCTCCTCTTAGTTTTTATTTTCCAAATTGACCAAGTATGATGTTTCGTGCAATTACACACATAATCAATACACATAATAATACGAGTTAACATATATATAACTTGCATTACAAAAAGAAAAATATGTAGAGTTCGTTACAAGAGATGAATAATCATCTAAACCTATATAGTGGATCTAGACCTAACAATACTCCCCCTTAGGTTTAGATTCTTGTAATCATCTTTTCAAATCTCTTAATTCTTGAGCTCTTGCCAAAAAATAACAACGGTCAGGTTATCATTTATACTCACTTAGAAAATTTAAATCCTTTTATTTAATGATGTGGGACCCTTAAACCCTCATTACCCTTCCGTGGTTATCCACAAGTTAGTTCTTCCGCAGAACATCTACGGAAGACAACTTTTCTTTTTATCCGTATCAACAGGTTAAGTCTTCCGCAGAACATCTATGGAAGGCAAAACTTATGATTTTGCTGTTTTATCCTTAACAAAATAATTCTTCCATAAACATCTACGGAAGGCAAAATTTGTTACGTTTTTGCTGTTTTATCTGTAGGGTACCAATCTACGAAAAATCAGTTTTGTTCTTTTTGCTGTATGATCTTAACATCATGTTAGATCATTTGTTGTTTGCTGTCGGACCTTGTTGACTCTGCTTCATGGCAAATGTGCAAGATTGATTTAGTTAAAAACTTCAGATATCCTGCAGCCAAGTTAGTGCTCAAGTTCCAATTTTCTTCATGTAAAAATATTAAACTCAGTTTTCATGTTGATGACTATTCTCCTAAATTTGTGATTAATCATGAAATTATGCATTTATCAGAAATTTATAAAGAGAATAGCATGAAAAGCAATTATCTGTCAATCTTATTAGCAAAAAAATAACAAAAACAAAATCTTTTTGTATTTTTTGTTTATCGACAGAAACTTAAATATATTTACAAGCATTTACATCATACAATGAGATCATACTATGACACTAAGCAACTTCCTGAAACATTTTTGTTTGATGATAGTAGACATAAATCTAGTGTTGATTGCAAGTTTTATGATCCACATAAATTCAAGCAAGAGTATAATTTCAACTTGTCATGCTGTTTATCATGTTTTGGTAATGATTAAAGATAGACAAATATGGATTCCACATTCAATTCACATTAGAGTTTGTGCTCCGTTTATGAGTCAATTAATCATTTTTTCACACTTAAAACTATGTTCCTTAAGTTATAAGCTCTATCTTAAGATTTTTTTGAAATCTCATTAATACTGATATGATTTTTGATGCTCTTGAATCAATATACAATTGATCACATTGGATTCTTTTAGAGCTGTTCCTTTTTGGAACTTTTTAATGATCAGCATCAGGACACCAGGTCTTTACTTACATAAAACGGAGGTGCCTGTGAACCCAGGTCTTTGTTTACACAAAACAAAGGGTCCATGATGCGTAAAGATAGAGGTTATAAAGTTTCACAACATAGTGTGCTTAGGTGAGTAAGTTGATCACAACTGGATAAGACTTACTTGCTTGTTCCTCAAAATAGAATTATCCACAATTAGTCACCTTGGCATTATGTTATGCATGAACTTGTATATTTCCACTCAAGCTGAATCTAGTCACATATCAAATCACATCTGATCAGTCTTTATTGTATGATAAAATTTAGGAAAGTAAGTAAAGGCATAGTGTACTATCATTTCCCATAATATGAACTGCTTTTACAAGAAAGCATATTAACAAGACAATATTTTTGGATTTTTTTATATGTTTTATATATGTTTTTGACTTTTTCATATAATGAATTTGACAGACAGAACATGCTTTTCTTTGTGATGAAGACTAATCTAAATTGATCATGCCTAAAGACTCAATCAAGAAATTAAATCTAACTAAATCAAAGGCTTTAATGAATAAATCAGCAAGCTGATTTATTGTATCCACTTTGATCAACTTGATTAAACCTTTTTCTGGGCAGTCTGTCAGAAAATGGTATCTGATTTCAATATGTTTTGTTTTACTATGTTACACTGGATTAGCAGTAATGAACATAGCAGCTGAGTTATCTATGTGAATTGATGTTTAAAGAAAATTGTAACCATAATCAAGTAATTGGTTTTGCAACCATAAAACTTTAGAGAAACCAGCTGAAACAGCTATGTACTCAGCCTTAGCTATGGATACTAAAACATTTGTTTGCTTTTTACACTGCCAAGAAACTAGTCTTGGTCCTATAAATTGACAACCACCAGTTGTTGATTTTCTGTTGTTGTTGCAGCCTCCAAAGTCACTGTCAGAATATGAGTAGAGTTTAAAATCTCCTTCTTTGGGATATCAAATTCCAAGAGCTAGCTTCCCTTTGAGGTATCTGAAAATCCTCTTCACTACATTCATATGTGACTCCTTGGGGTCTGATTGGTACCTAGCACAAACACACACAACAAACATTATATCAGGTCTGCTGGCAGTTAAGTACATTAATGATCCTATCATAGATCTATATAATCTTTGATCAACTGACTTCCCTTTAGGATCAGGTACAATCTTATCTATTGTTGATGCTGGTGTTTTGCATGAAGAAGACTCAGCAAGGTTGTACTTCTTCAAGATTTAATTCATATACTTTTCTTGATTGATGAAAATGCCATCTGATTTTTGATGAACTTGCAAGCCAAGGAAGAATGTTAATTCTCTCATGGAACTCATTTGAAACTCAGATTTAATCAAAGATTCAAAGTCTTGACACAAACTTTTGTTTGTTGGCCCAAAGATGATATCATCCACATAGATTTGGACAACCAAGAGATCTTGATGTTCATGCTTGAGAAAAAGAGTCTGATCAATGGTTCCCCTTTTGTAACCATGCTTGAGCAGGAAAGATGATAATGTTTCATACCACTTTCTTGGTGCCTGATGAAGACCATACAAAGCTTTGTCAAGCTTGTATACCCTGTATGAGTAATCAGGATCTTCAAAACCTGGTGGTTGGGCAACATAGACTTCTTCATCAATTTTACCATATAAAAAGGCACATTTTACATTCATTTGGAAAACTATGAACTTCTTATGTGAAGCATAGGCTGGAAAGACTCTAATGGCTTCAATCCTTGCAACTAGGGCAAAGACTTCATCATAGTCTATTCTTTCTTCTTGAGTATAGCCTTGTGCTATCAGCCTTGTTTTATTTCTAATTATGATACCTCTGTCATCTAGTTTGTTCTTGAAAAGCCACGTTGTACCAGTTGGATATTAGCCTTCAGGAAGATCAACTAGATTCCCAACTTTTTGCTTTCTGAATTGCTGAAGCTCTTCTTGCATTGCTTCAATCCAGCTGTTGTCTTTCAATGTAGCAGTTATGTTGGGAGGAACCACTTGTGATAGAAAATAGGAGAACAGACAAATATTGGCAGCTCCCCTTTTACTTTTGTGATTCTTTTGTTAAGATCACCAATAATGTTTTCTATTGGATGATACTTATGAATTTTTGTTGTTGGAATTGATTCAACTGGAATGGATGATTCCAAGTTAGTGATGTTGGTTGATGGAGATAGATCCAGCTGAGATGGGAATCAACAAAATGATCAAAATCCTCATCATTTTGGTCTTCTGATGCTGAATGAAATCCATCTTCATGATTTTGTGTTTCCGCAGATGTAGGTATAACTTCCGCAGCAGTTACAAGAACAACTATGGATGTTGTAGTTTGTTGATCTGTAGATGTGAATGTTGTTGGAATATTTTATGATGGATTGGGAAATTTAGTTGAAGGAAATGAATCATCTTTGGAAGTAGATGGAACATGAACGGATGTAAAGGAACATGTGTGAATGCATTGTTAACTTCTGCGGATGCATTGTTAACTTCTGCTGATGCATTAGTTACCTCTTCTGAAGTTGAATTTCTATTTCCACTAGAATTGTCATTGCTTGTTTTGAGATGAAGAGCCTACTTGAAGTGTGTGAATGAAATAATCTTGGAGGATCAGCAGTCAGTGGCACTTCACTCAAACTTAGAGGTACATAAGGATAACATGTATCCGTAGGACCTGCAATATTCAAATAACTAGAGTTAAATGAATTTGCTAATACATCTATATCAAATAACCAAGATGATCCTTTTACAGATTTTGGAAATAAGAATTCATCAAATGATACATTAGGAGTTTCTTCCATAATGTTTTCATGTGGAATATCGACTCTATATGATTTAGATGTTGATGAGTAACCAACAAAGAAACCATCATAGGCTTTTTCAGTAAACTTTCCTAATTGATCTTTGGTGTTTATAATAGACACATGACACCCAAAAGTTCTAAGATAGCCTATAAAGGTTTTCTTTTAAACAAAAGTTCATAGGGTGTTTTATTATGTTCTTTGACAATTAAAGTCCTGTTTTGAACATTGCATGCTGTATTCACTGCTTCTGCCCAAAATGTTATTGGTAATTGTGAATCAGCTAGCATTGTTCTTGCTGCTTCAGTTAGAGTTCTATTTCTTCTTTCAGCAACTCCATTCTGTTGTGGAGTTCTTGGTGCACTGAATTGTCCGGCTACGCCTTTGTTCCTGCAAAAGGAATCTAAAATATGATTAACAAATTCAGTTCTATTATCACTTCTTAAAATTTTGATTTTTAAATCAAGTTGATTTTCAATCTTAGTGATAAATTCCATTAATGTTTCTGATGTTTCAGTCTTATGTTTTAAGAAAAAGACCCATGTGAATCTAGTAAAATCATCAACAATTACCAAACAGTATTGCCTTTTTCCAATGCTCAACACATTAGTTGGACCAAAAAGATCCATGTGTAGTATTTGAGTGGTGTTGTGTTTGTGTTGATTGTTTTGGACTTGTGTGTCATCTATGTTGTTTTCCTTTATAACAAGATGAACAATGATTAGAACAGTAAAATTCTTTCTTGGGAAGGCCAATGACTAAGTCATTTTTGACCAACTTATTCATGTTCTTCATGTTTGAATGAACCATTCTTCTATGCCACAGTTGAGCTTCATCTTTTGATGACTTAGAGATCAGGCAAGTTTCATTGCAGGTCATAGAGATGTTGTTCACGTCTAAAATTATCAATTGATCTAACATCCTATGAATATATATAGACAATACAAACACACTAACACAACAATAACAAATCACTGATAATACTGATATTCAAATCAACTAAGGCAAAAATTCCTTAGAATTAATGACTTCTATTGTGAATGAGCTAATTAATGACAAACTCTTAACAATTAAGAAGTTATGGTCAAAATTAGTCAAATCGCTCAATGAATTCTCAGATGATTTGAAATTTGAAATGTTAGATGATGAGATTTTGTTCAATTTTGTTTAAACAACCTAGAAATATCAAATCAACAGCACAAATCCACGAATCAAAATGATTCTGATGCAGATCGAGGTTAATCGAACAATGGAACAGTACTCGCTAATCGATATAACAGGGTTTTGATTATTTTCACCAATTAAACCAAATTGTTAAGTAGAATACCTTCGTTAGCTATTTATTAGCTAAACCCAACTGATGTTTTGAATAATTCGTTCACCACACACTTAAATCTGAGTTATGAACTCTTAAGCCGTGACGAACACCCAAAAGCAATTTGAATCAGCCATAATCATATCTAAACAGAAACTGATAGATCTAATGAAATAAACAACTAATTAGACATATCAAAACTAATAGATCAATTGATCTAGATTAATGAGCACGAGGCTCTGATATCACTTGTGAAGCCAAGGATCGAAACAGGAATTATCAGTTTGATTTAGCAAATAAAGATCATGGAATTATCAATACTTGTGGTTTAATTAATTGTTTATGAAATTGAAATCGATGAAGAACAGATGAAACAAATTGAAAACAGAATAAAATAATGCAACAAAAAGATTGTTTCAATTGATCTTCATTGATAATGAATCGATTCAATTGATATTGATGCTTGGATGACAGGGTAATCCCCTATGATTTTCTTGGTGTTCTTGTGATTGCTATGTTGCTATATTGATCGATCGATTGATTGATATCGTTTCTATGAATATATGAATATCTATTTGTGTATCGATATCTTTCAATCTCTCTTTAAATGAGTGCACCTATGCCTTATATTTATAGGCAGAGGGATTCACTTTAAAGAATTACAGAAGGCATATTCTTGATGTGACGTGGAATATTTGCTTCTGACAGATGTACAGTCTCCCGAGGCCGTTGACTTGATGACATCACTCTGATAGATTGACTTGTTGACTTTGTGTTGAGTACTTGATGATATAAGATCATACAAGTATTTTGTTCTTCCGTAGGAGTTGAACTTTTGTAGGAGTTGAACTTCCGTAGGAGTTGGTTATTTGTTCTTGAACATCATCCTCAGGAGCAAACTTCATTCTTCCGCAACAGCACCAGCAACTTGATCTCGACTTGTTCTTCAATAGATGTTACTGTGCTTCCGCAGGAGATCTACGGATGCATGTTTGACGTGGTCATTTAAGCTCCGCAGAACATCTACAGAAGAACAAACTTGTTCGTTCGCAGATAATTCTTGCACTTGGTCAATTTTCCAAATTGACCAAGTATGATGTTTTCTGCAATTACACACATAATCAACACATATAATAATATGGGTTAACATATATATAACTTGCATTACAAAAAGAAAAATATGTACAAGAGTTCATTACAAGAGATGAATAATCATTTAAACCTATACAGTGAATCTAGACCTAATAGCTTCCCTGCAAAGAAATCTACCTTCTGCATTAAATATTACCAAGTTGCATTTGTTAACAAGAAAGAAGCATGTAGTTAGTTGCAGCAGTGGTAAGCTTTACCTAAGCATTCTTCATGGACCATTTTTCCTCAAAAACACATTGTTTATTCTTTTGTTAGGATGATAAGTTGTTTCTATTATCATCAAAGGGTTTTGTTACTTGAGTATGTTATGTTTTCCTGATTTTTCTTGGTTTTGCTTTAGCTTGCTATTTTTTTTAAACATTTTTTTAATAGACTTTAGCTTGCTATTTGCCTGAAGAAAATAGAAGGGGCAAGGATTTCTTTCCCATTACGCACCTTTGTCGTCAAAGGGACAAATTTATACACATTAACACCACATTCACAACCCACTTTCCTTCTTTTCAATGTTCGTATTCAGGTGAAAGAGGATTACAAGAAAAAAAAACATGGGAATTAGCAATGCTATATATAAGCTCAATCTTAAAAACCATTTAAAACATTCACTGTAACAATTCAAAAAACCATTATTTGGTTAGCATAATATAAATGTTATCATTCATTAATAGAAACCATTACATGGTTAAGTTGTAGGGCAAAGGGATATTCATAATGAAGAGAATTCATAAATAGCTACATTACAGACACTTCAGTAACAAAGTCAGTGTCAAGTGTGTCATTTGCATTCATGAAATGTGAAGTTATTTTGTTGGTCAGATTGGAAGGTCTTATACAAGACTAAATCTAGAAAAAGCAGCAAATGGTGGTTAAAGCAAGAGTGAATATGGTTTTTCAAATAAAAATTTCAGGGAAAATTTAGTTACTGGAATAGATGATTTTGCTTCTGGGTGTTTTCCTAGGCAATCTTTTAATTATTTTTAATTTTTGTAACAAAACAGTATGTAACAGATGATGTTTGAACGTTACTTGAGTGGTTGGAAAATTACATTTAAAAATGTTCTCCACATGTTGAGATTATCAATGTCCATAGCCCCCAAATCCAAGGAAAAAACAACCAAACTTCATTATACTACATATCAACTACCATCTAGACTAAAAATAGTCTTACTACAACCCGAAATCCGCCTCAAAGCGTGGATGTATTTTACTAGTTTTCAAACAAACTATCAAGTTTATAATGACTCGACTTTGCTAGTTTGGTGTTTTGGTTTAGTTATTTATTTCATTTTGAAACCTGGATCACTCTAACCAAGTAAAACGCCCATTTGCAGATGTGATCATTAGCCCATACTAGAAAATCCATCTCCCTTTTTTTTCCCACACAAGCAAAATAAACTTTTTAACGAATATCAATATAAATCATAAATAAACATAAGTTTACATATATAACAACAAGAAATTCGTTCAACTGAGTAAATAAAAAGCTTGCATTGTTCTAAAACTAGTCAAAATAGTGGGTGACGACAGTGTTGCGATTGCGGTACCACCATGTGGTTTTGGTGATGTCTAGAACATAACATTTAACTATCCAAGTGTAAATTGGCGAAACCAAAGTGATTAAACCTAGTTACGGGTCTATATATAAGCTTCGATAATAAGGGGGCAAGTTTGAACAAAATGATAACTACTACCCATTCTATAATTATCATCGTTTGGGTCGGTAACTCCAACACATCTCGTAGAAAACTCTTACCTCTTTTGACACATAAGATTCGACAGAGGAGGTGAGAACTAACTATTAGATGTCGGATCTCCTATACCCTCGGGACTTTCATCAACACATTTTGAAATAGTTGGATTGATCTGATGGGATATTTAAGCAGATTTTCAGCTTAATACCCTCCAAGACATTCATCAATGCACTTACAAACAAAGTGACAGAAATGTCTTGAACTGCGGTTGAGTTAATATGGACGTGAAGCGATAATGGTTGTTTTATAAAACCATTGGTATACAATCAAACACATATGGTTCTTGTAGAGACTAGGCCTGCAAACGAACTAAATAAAGATAAAAAGTGGGTTGTTTGTGTTGGTACATTTAACTTTAACCAAACAAACTAAAGTACATAAACTTATAAAAGAATAAATTTTCTTGTTCGTTTTCTTTCATGTATAGTTTAGCTGATTATATTTTTCTTCATCAAGCTCATTAGGATTATCTAATTCATGTTGCTACTCAGCCCATCTCTGCTACCCTCGTCAAGCCTTGTTGATTCTCCTAAACTAACTACTTCATTGACATTCTCATTTGATATCTCTTGGTGGTGCTCCATGGATATATCTTTCTTGAAATACGCTGGTGAATACTATGTAACCTTTCTTCCCATTGCTTACACTTTTCATTTACAGTTTTACTTGAAGAGTACTTCATTCTTCCTTCTAAAATCAACGAATTAATTTCCACAAAAGTTTTGTCAAGGAGGGACATGGTTTGATCCACTGCCATTATCCACTCCTAATTACATTGAGACGTTATGCATAATAAATAAATAAATTTGCGTATTTTAATTTTAACACTTGTGTATAATACAACTATTGTGTAGTTAGGAAATACTTACTGCTTTATTATATGGAGTATGTGTATTTTCACCAACTCATAGATATGCTGAAAGTCTTGATAGTTCATTTGATTTTTGGTAGTACTTAATAATCATCTGTGTGCTGTTTCTATTGGTATCTTCAAGTTTAATGAGGAGTAAATTATATCATCATACATGTCAAATGTATCTTCTATATCTTCATTCACTATAGGTTGTGAATCATTACACACATAAACCTGGTCCTTATTTCTTATAACCATATGTTCCTCATCCATTAATGGTCTGTATGTGGAATGATCAGTATTTATGGTTTCATGATTCACACAATCCTGATCTCAATTTAATGCATTTGTTTTAGGGTCCTCAGTTCTAACTTCTTCTTCACCTTCAGCCTCTAAATTTTTCTCTTTATTTGTCTCAACATTAGTTCCCCCTAACTCATTTGTTTTAAGGTCATCATCCCTAACTTCTTCTTTCTTCGTCTCTAATTGTGTGTTGTTATCTTTCTCCACATTATCTTCTCGTAACTCATTGTATGTTATCGATCCATTCTTGAATAAGTATTCTTGCATCTGGAATAATGTTTATGATAAAATGTATTTAATTGAAGGTTTTTAATAGGATTAAGTCTAAAACATTTACAACAGTGATTCTTGAGAATTGAACTGGAACTTTAAATTCATCGGTAGGTGTACTTAACACCCTTTTTTGGTTTATTCTTCTCAACAACCTCTGTCTTTCCCCCCAATGGGATTCCATAAACCTCATGCACCTTTGATGTTATAATTTTTAGTTGATGGTTCCTCATGTTCAACTCATTTATCTCATGATCAGATTTTACGAGAAGCCAATAACCTAATGTTGTTAGTATGTTATCTATTTTTATGTTTAGTATAGAACCAAATCCAATTTCATTTATGACAACAACTTGTGCATCAGTCAAATTCTGGATGGCATCATACAACTTTTTGGGCGAGCTATGCTTTAACAGTTGTTGTAGTGAACAAATTGTTGTTTTGGTTTTTGTTCTTTCCTCTTTTACCTTTTAACCTTCTTCACAGGGGATTCAAAGTCGTCTTCAGGGTGGTTGTTGTTTTTTGAGTATTTTGGTGGTGGTTCTACGAAATCGTATATCATCATCTGATTCATGTCTTCTTACTCTCTTATGTATCTTTTCCCCTATAAAAAATAATGTAACGCAAGAATTTAACTGAATTATGCAGACTTTTTTTTAGAAATTATCCAAACTCTATTGGAATTAAATTACGCAGATTTTTTTCCAGAAATTATGCATATTGTATCAAAAATTACGCAGGTATAATCAAGCTTCACATATTTGTTTGCTTCGCTATTAGGATGCGTATCATTTTTGTGTCTTGTTCGCCTCTTCTTACGAACATCTGTTGTTAATAAGAACATACTATAAAGTAAAATTAGTGTATCAATAATCAATGATTATATTCATATTATGCATAATACTTGGGTTTCCATCGCCTTTAATTTGTGTATCCTTCCTCTTTGTAAGGATAACACTTAGAGGTTGATGCAATCAAAGAGCAACCAAAGAACTCTCAGCATGCACATGTGAAGTACAAGGAAAATACTTTTGAAGATTTAATATAACTCAGTGAATTATACTAAGTATCAAATCTTCCGAAGCCAAAAGACCAATTCTTCCAAAGCCAAAGATGAAGTCTTCCGAAGCCAAGACTGATTTCTTCCGAAGACAGAGAAGGCATGTCTTCTCTGACATACTTTAGACAAAAGCTGAAATACCTTTCCGCTGCCATCTCTGAAGACTCACCAACTAGAATGAGTTGGTGAAAAGTACATACTTTTTTCAACTATAGATTAAAGTGTTGAGTCTATTGTAATACCCCAATCTCAATTTAATAGTTATAAATATATGAAATATAAAGTTTTCTTTCATATATTGTCGAACGAGTAAGTAACGAGTGAAATGACTATTTAAAATTTTAAGTATTTAGACGAATTTTAGTATCGTAAGAAAACGTTTAAATATATTTAAATATAATAATATATTATATTTAAACGTGCTCCGCTTTTAACGAAACTTAAGTCGACTCGTAGAAAAAAATAAGCCCGTCTCAATGACGTATTTGAAACTTTATAAAACGTTATATTTTAAAAGTTATACGAGAAAAACGAGTTAAATAATTAAATTAATTATAATAATAAATAATAAAATAATATTTATTAAAAATTGTGAATCACAGAATGTTTGCCAAGTGTGACTCCTGTATGTATATATATCCATGCGGACGTGTTCAATAACCGTATTCAAAATGATTACATTCTGTTCATATATAAACTGACTTAGGAGTATAAATACATTATACAACTTTGGCCTTCGTAATTTGTAAACATCTTTTACTCTTCAGGTACGCATTTAAGTTTGCAATCTTTTAAGCTTAAATTGTAAGATTTAGTATATTTTTAAGAGCAGGATTTAGGGTCATAACCAGAGTAGGTGTTGGGTAGCTGTAAGATCATTTGAAGATTATGAGGCTGATGCAACCAACAAGCCAGAACAACCGAGTCTTCCATGCATGCACTAAGGAACAAAGATGAATTAGCTTTGGAAGTCTTACACTCTCAAATGTGTCTAAGTGTAAGATCTTCCGAAGCTAACAGTTCAGAAGGAGTTACTTTGGAAGTTTCACACTCAAACATAAAAATATTCTAAGTGTGAAATCTTCCGAAGCCAAAGACCAGCATCTTCCGAAGCCAAAGATAAAATCTTCCGAAGCTTCAGAGCCAAAGTCTTCCAAAGCTGTGAAGACTGATTTCTTCAGAGGACAGATAAAATATGCTTTCTCTGAATCGACTTTTGATAAAGTTGACACACTCTCCGCTTCCTGCTTTGGTGGTTCACCTACTTTACACAAGTTGGTGAAACTTCCATGCTTTATCAAAAAGTAGGAATGGTCTTTGTGTGTAACTTACATTACTTGTTTCTGTAGACTTTTTGTATTAGGAAAAGTCAGTAAGCTATGACATGTCATAGTCACTAGTCAAAAGGCAATCTACCTTTTGACTGTAGATTGATCTTGTTATCTAGATTAGTCAAATCCCAACTGTCTTTACATGTAAGTGACGGTTGTAGGTTGTAGTATAAAAGTGTCTCAGGTCCTTGTAATTTCTTTATGCTTTGTAACACTTGTAAAAGAACTTGAGATCAATATACAACATCCTTGAAAACCAATCTTGTATTGTTGTGTTGTTCTTAGTTCTGTCTCTATAATTTACTTGTGTTCTTAGTATCATCTGTCTATAGTTACCAGTTCCTTATTTGAATCGTTAAGTGATCTAAGATCTCTCCTCAGTGTGAAACTAAATGTTAAGTACCCTTACCCGGTCCTACAATTGGTATCAGAGCATTCCAGGCTCTTGATTGTAAGATCTCACCATCTTTATTCCTCTTAACTTCACACATCACTTAACTCTTCAAATGGCAGCTATCTCTAAGGCTGATATGGAAACTAGAACTATGACAAAGTCCCCACTGATCACTCTTGAGGATTTTGACACTTGGTGCCAAAGAATGGAAGGCTTCATCAAGTCTCAAGATTCCAGGATGTGGGAGTCTGTTGTCAATGGACCTCATGTACCATGCACCTCTTCAATTGCTGCTGGTGGTGGCATGATACCAAAGGAGAGAGCTGACTTTTCTGATGAAGACTGGAAAAGGATTGATATTGATCAAAAAGCCATGACAGCCCTCCAAACTGCTCTTCCAAACTCCATCTATAGAGGTTTCAAGATGTGCAAGACCGTTAAACAGCTATGGGATGCACTGAAACTGATGTATGAGGGGTCCAATGAAGCCAAGGAAAACAAGAAGGACCTCCTAAAGCAGCATTTTGAAAACTTCACCTTCAAGACAGTTGAAACCATGACTCAACAATACTTCAGGTATGTTGAGATTATGGATACTCTGGCTGATGTTGGAGTAACTATTGAGAATAGTGATATTGTTAGGAAGTTCATGTCCTCTTTTCCCAGACAATGGACACACTACTGTGTGGTCATTAAGAGAACTGAAAACCTCAAGACCCTTACTCTCACTGAGTTGTATGGGATACTCAGTGGATACCAGATGGAGATGAACTTGCAAAATTCATCTGGTAACTCCAATACTCACCAGAGTTCAGCCCTTCATGTGAGTGAAAGGGATAGCAGAGAACCACAGCATCATCTTATCTGCTACCCTGAAATTTCACAAAAGGGTCCTTTCATCACCTTCCCAGAGACACCCAGAGAGAGCTACATCCAAGGAAGTCCCTTCCAAGAGACAAGTTCTTCTCAAGCCTTTGTCTCTACTGATGAAAGTTCAGGCAACTTTCTCTTCACTTTTGAAGACCTGGACTGTATCCATCTAGATGATCTGGAATATATGGAGATAGTCCAGCAGATGGCTCTTCTCACTCATAGAGCCCAGAAGTTCTACAAGAGGACTGGGAGAAGGTTTCCTAGCAATGCAGCCAATGGCAAGTTTGGGCTGGACAAAAGCAAAGTAAAGTGTTACAACTATAACCAGATAGGACACTTTGCCAAAGAATGCAAGGCACCTAAGTCAAATGGTGGCCAAGCATCATCTAGGCCAAACTACACTGAAGGAGGGCACCAAAATGAGAAGCCAAGACAGCAAGTTGCAGTTGCTGTTGAAGAAGGAGGCTTTGACTGGAGCTTCCAAGCTGAAGATGCTTCTCCAAATCAAGCACTCATGGCTGACCATGATGAAGCCAAGGTATTAGAACATCTTTGCTCTCCTGAATGTATTGCTAAAGTAAACAGATACATGTCCTACAACTTAGAAATGAGATCTAATATCGAGTCTTTAAACATTTTAAAAGCTGATTTTAAGAGAGCTGAAAATGATTATAAGCTTAAAATAGAAGATCTAGAGAAAACAATTTCAAATCTTAAACATGAGCAAACAAACTACAAGACTCAAATAAAAGATCTTGTTACTAAGTTGACTGAATGCCAGGCTGAGCTTGTGATCAGCAAAGCCAGGGCAGAAAAATGTGTTCTTGAAGAAGAGACCTTCAAGAACATAATATCCTCATCTCTGTATGCAAAAGTTTGTTATCAGAATAAGCAGGGACTGGGATCTTATGAGATAGCTCCTCCACACACTCTATTATCTGTAAGATCTCCAAGGTGTGGAACTGGTGAAGATGAGCTTCCCCTCATAGACCCTAGTGTTGAAGAGGATGAAGAGGAGACGGTGAGGGATGATTTTTAAATGAGTGAAAAGAGTCAATCCAAAAAGGGTCACCATGCTCCTGAGGAGAGTAAGAAGGCTGGTATGACAAAGACAAATAGGAAAAACTTGATCAAAAGAGCAAAGAAAAGATCAAAGAAGGCTCAAGAGATCAAGGCCACTTTTGACCCCAGGCAGAAACAAGTGTTCATCTCTGCAGGGTTTGAAGTGGTAAAGGCTGAGGAATCAACTACAAACTCTAGTATCAGGAGTTTTAGTACAGTTCCAACTCATTCTAGCAAAAAGAAGGCTGAATTGCTATGTACCACTGCTACACAGTCTGAACCATCCTCCTCTAAGAGCAATTTTCTCCCTAAGAAAATTGCTACATCATCTGTGAAGAAGAAGCTAGAGAAAGAAAGTGTTCAAGTTCAGTCTTGCTCTCAGAAGAAGACTCCTAGAAGGAAGCAAATGGACAACATCATGTGTGGTAGTACTTCTTATTTGGCTAAGGATTGCTTCTACAATCCTAAAAGTACTATCCATATGGTCAAAGAAATGGCTTCTGGGAAGAAGAAGGAAAAGAAAGCTTCGGAGGGAAAATCTGTTTCCTTCGGAAGCTCCAAAATGAATAAAAAGGCAAGTGAAAAATTGCTTTCGAAAGAAAATTTGGTCTCGGAAGAAAGGAATGCTTTCGAAGTACTGAAGCTTGCTGCAGTGAAAGCAAGATCTTCTGAAGGTCCAGTCTCCAAATCTTCCGAAGCTGTAAAAGCTTCCGAAGCTTTGAAGGTCAAGCCAAATTTTCCAAAGGTGGTGTGGAAGATGAAGGAAGACCGTGTGATTGAAGATTCTTCATCAGCAACAGCAAATGATCCTCAGAGCCTGAACATAGGATCACTTACTATTTCATTACCTTCAACTCATTTTAACAAGTCCAAGACCAATGAGGCTTGGGTTTCCAAATGTAACTAAATCATCTCCTTTTGTGCAGGGACAGCCAAAGGCAAATAGAAATGTGTGGATCATTGATAGTGGCTGCTCCAGGCACATGACAGGCAATGAGTCCTTACTTCAAAACTTTGAAAGATTTGATGGAGGACCAGTTGCTTTTGAAGGAGATGCCAGAGGTTACATTACTGGCAGGGGCAAGGTTACAAATGGTAAGCTCAGCATTGAGAAGGTAAACTTTTTCAAGGAGCTTGGATACAATATTCTGAGTGTGTCCCAATTTTGTGACAATAAACATCACATGCTCTTTACTGAGCATGAGTGTATTGTTCTCAAGCCCGGGGTTGATATTCCTCAAGAGCATATTCTGCTCAGAGCCCCCAGGAGAGGGAACATGTACAAGATGGATCAGCAGGAAACATCTCCCTCTAGAGAAGTTTCTTACTTTCTGTCTTAAGCAAATAGTGATGAGTCTTTCCTTTGGCATAAAAGAATGTGCCATGTAAACTTTAAACACATGAATAAATTGATTAAGAATGATTTGGTAACTGGAATGCCAAAGAAAGAGTTTACAAGTGATGACCATTATGTTGCATGCCTGAAAGAGAAGCAACACAAAGTGTCTCACAAGCCAAAAGAAATGAACTCTATCACTACTCCCCTACACTTGTTACATATGGATCTGTTTGGCCCCACCAGTGTAATGAGTCTAGGAAGGACCTCTTATTGTTTAGTGATCACAGATGATTTCACAAGATTCACTTGGGTGTTTTTCCTTAGATCTAAGGATGAAACCCCTAAAATCTTAAAGAACTTCATTTTGAAAATTGAGAATCAATCTGATCACAAGGTCAAGACCATAAGATGTGATCCAGAAACTAAATTTAAAAACCAAATCCTTGATACATTTTGTGATGAAAATGGTATTTCAAGACAATATAGTGCTCCCAGGACTCCTCAGCAAAATGGTGTTGCTGAGAGGAGAAACAGGACACTTATTGAAGCTGCTAGAACTATGTTGTCTGACTCTAAACTGCCTATCACCTTCTGGGCAGAGGCTGTCAACATAGCCTGCTATGTGCAGAATAGACTTTTAGTGGTTAAGACACATGGTAAGACTCCTTATGAACTGTGGCACAAAAGGAGACCATTCATTGGTTTTCTTAGAACATTTGGATGTCCTTGCACCATCTTGAATACCAAAGATCAAATAGCCAAGTTTGCTGAGAAATCAGATTATGGACACTTTGTTGGATACTCCTCTCAAGCTAAGGCTTATAGAGTATACAATCTCAGAACTAGAATCATTAAAGAGTCAGCCAATGTGACTTTCAATGAACACACACCCAGAGTGAAAGGTTCTGGTCCAGATTGGCTGTTTGATCTTGATTTAGTTACCAACTGTTTTAACAAGTCTTGTGAGAATGTTTCAGAATCTACAGATAACAGATCAACAGAAGATCTTGATCCAAGATTTGAGCTGAAAAGACCAACCAAAAAGACTACTTCAGCTCCAGTGGTGACTAACCCTGTAATTGAGGCTCCTATCAGCACAAGCATGACAAATACTGCTGATTCAACTAAATTGCCTTGAAATTCCAGCTCAGAGGCTTGGAATTCAGGAGAAGGAACATCTAATACAGGAGGAACTGGAGGTGGTGACAGTGATCAAGAATTTCTTGATGCTGATAACCACTCCATTGAAGACAACATGAATGATGTCACACACTCATTGGATCAAGTTTCTCTTGATAAGTGTGCTGATGTGGTGGGAGACACCTCATTGCCAGAACATAATTTCTCTAATCTAGATCTGTCCAACCAACTTGCTGTGATCCCTTAACTTCGGATCCACAAGTCACATCCCACTACAAATATCATTGTAAATGTTGACTCAGGGGTAAGAATAAGAGGACAAACTCATGACAGCCATGTTTGTCTACATTCTTGTTTCTTATCCCAGATAGAGCTAAAGAAAGTTGATGAGGCTTTGAAGGATGAAAGCTGGATTGAAGCTATGCAAGATGAGCTGCTTTAAATCAGAAGACAAAAGGTGTGGAACTTATGCCCTCTTCCTCAAGGGAAGACCGTTATAGGTACCAAAGGGGTATTCAGGAACAAGAAGGATGATAGAGGGATTACTATCGAGAACAAGGCTAGACTGGTTGTCCAAGGATACACTCAAGAAGAAGGGATTGATTACACTGATGTTTTTGCTCCAGTTGCAAGACTTGAAGCTGTAAGAATATTCCTGGCTTATGCTGCATCCAAGGATTTCAAGGTCTACCAACTTGATGTGAAATGTGCTTTTCTCTATGGGGTGATTGATGATGAAGTTTATATTAAACAACCAACTGGCTTTACAAACCCAGATCATCCTGATTATGTCTGCAAGCTTGATAAAGCTCTATATGGACTGCATCAAGCTCCAAGAAAGTGGTATGAGACACTATCGACATACCTCTATTATCATGGATATAAAAGAGGTACTATTGATGGGACTCTCTTCATCAAAGAAACAGGGAATGACACACTGCTAGTTCAAATATATATAGATGACATCATCTTTGGTTCAACTAATCCAAAGCTCTGCAAAGACTTTGAGATGCTGATGAAGAATAGATTTGAAATGAGTGCTATAGGGTAACTCAGTTTCTTTCTAGGAATTCAAGTGAAGCAGGTTGAAGATGGCATCTTCATTATTCAGTCAAAGTATGTACAGGACATACTTACAAGATTCAAGATGACTGATTGTAAGGTTGCAAAGACACCCATAGCCAGAAACCACTCCCTTGGTCCTGATCTTGAGGGGGAGTGTGTTGATAAACATCTCTATAGGGCTATGATTGGGTCACTTATGTACCTTACTGCTAGCAGGCCTGATATTATGTTTGCCACATGTATATGTGCAAGATATCAATCCAACCCCAAGATGTCACACCTAATCACTGTCAAAATGATTCTCAGATACCTCAAAGGTGCTCCAAATCTAGGCCTTTGGTATCCAAAGAATTCAGACTTTAATCTATATGCTTATACAGATAGTGATTATGGTGGCTACAACATGACTGCAAAGTCCACATTTGGGGGATGTCAATTCCTTGGTGGAAGGATAGTCTCTTGGCAATGCAAGAAGCAATCCTGTGTGTCTGCATCAACTGCTGAAGCTGAATACATTGCTGCTGCAAGCTGCTGTGCTCAAGTGCTCTGGATTCAGAATCAGATGCTAGACTATGGATTCAACTTCAAGGAGACTCCCATCCACATAGACAACAACAGTGCCATCTCCATTACAGAAAATACTGTGCAGCACTCAAGGACCAAACACATCAACATCAGGTATCATCTGATTAGGGATAATTTTGAAAAGGGATTGATCAAACATATCAAAGTTAACACAAATGAACAATATGCTGATCTGTTCATAAAGGCATTTGATGAACAGAGATTTAAATATCTTGTATCAGCTATTGGGATGATTAACTTTGAATAGATTTTCTTTAATAACTTAATCAACTTTATTTCCTAAAACTGTGTATCCTAAGTTGTCTATTAGATCACCTCATAAGCCCAGTTCTCTTTGGAAGAAAACTAACTTTTAACTGATATTCCTCAGATTTGTGAAAATTTACCTTCAGAAGAACTCAAATTGCCATCGAAAGAATTTATGTCTTTAAATCATTTAAAAGCTTATCTAAGATTTACCTTCGAAAGAAATTCTTGGAGTATCTTCCGAAGCTTAAATTTGTATATAAGCGCTTAAATGTATTCAAAGAACAAATATCTTCCGAAAGCAACTAAGTCTCGGAAGACTTGTTCACTTCTTCCAAAGCCAAATTTTCAAAATTCTTTGAAATATCTTCCGAAGCAAAACTTGCCTTCGGAGTTTTGCTTCGGAACCTTTGCTACAAAGCTTTCGAAGCCAAAATTGCCTTCGGAAGTTTTACAACTTCCAAGACAACTAACATTTTGGGCGCACTTTTTCAGAAGTAGGACCCACTTGTAGATTTCAAAGTTTATATTTTTGTCATAACTTTGTCTCAAATCCACGACATATATCTTCCAAACGGTTCTATTTCGTCTCTCTACTCTCACTGATCCTTACCCTAAATTTACCCCCAAATTTCATCTTCTTCTTCCTTTATTCATTTCAAAAGCTTCCTCCAATGGCCAACATTGATCGTCGCAACGACCCTGATTTTTCCATGCACCTACACAGGTAACACAATCAGGTTGCCCTGTTACACTCTAAGAAGTATCCAAGCTTCTCAGATGTGTGTAGGTACCTTTCTTCTTCATACTACTTCACCTCCCTTACAATTGATCCTCCTCTTTATGAGGATCAGTTGCTTGAGTTCTAGAGGACCTGTCAAGAGGTCACCATGGACGGGGAGAAGGCACTGTCTGCTACAGTGCTAGGGAGGACAATTTTCATCACTCCGGCCATCATAAACACCCATTTGTAGCTGGATGATGAAGCAGGTGAGATGTCCTTTCCCAAATCTGCTGTCAACCACTCCTTTCAGCAGATGGGCTATGAAGGTGACTTCTCAGTCAAAACCTTTAGGAAGGGGAAGGTCTCATCTCAATGGAAATACCTCCTCCATGTCATCATTCACAGTCTTTCTAACAAGCATGGAGGATGGGATCAAGTTCCAGAAGACCTCTCCTTTATAGTCCATGGGATGGTACAAGGGGTCAAGTTCAGGTACTCTCAGTTTGTATATACTAATTTACTTGCAAACTTGGACTCCTTAGAGTACTACATGTTCCCTAGGTATGTTTAACACATTCTCAAGTATGAGTTGGGACCACAGTTGAGGGGAACAGGTACTATTCTTAAAATAGGACAAATGAGGCCAGGCGTCTTCAAAATCTTGAAGAAGCCAACTGTTGGCTTCTCTGGGGTAGAAACAACCCTTCTCCCAAAAATGTTTGAGCTTATTTTGCTAAGGGTGAAAACCTAGCAGTACCAGCTAGTGTTGAACCAACACCCTCCACCTCTCAACCACCTCAAACACAGCCTACCATCACCATCACCTATAAAAGAAAATCCCAACAAACCCCTGCACTTGCTACTGAGCATGTGCAGGCCCCCATATCAAAACCCATACAGGAGGAAGTGGAATCTCGAGCTCCCACTTCCTCTGAGGAGTAGACCACTCCCATCTTTCAACCAATCAGTGCTGAGGTTCCTCATGCTCAGCCTGATGAGCTCACAACCCCATAAACAGCCTTAAGCCATCACTCTGAGTCTTAACACTCTAGTGATCAACCTTCTGGGGAAAGCTACCATCCCCAACCTCTTGATCTAAACCGCCCGATTCCCAGCCTTGATTTCTATTCTGATGAAGATCTGGGCTTCAGTGAGTACCATGAGTCTCTCCTCTCTTCCCACACTCAAGGAGAGATGAGTACTCCTGCTTCCCCCATCTCTAGCCCACATCAGCAACCCCCTACTGAGGTGGATAGTCCTAAACTTATTCAAGAAATCCATATGGCAGAGGGTATCACCTTTGCAAGTGATAACATTACTAGGACCTCTACCATGGCAACCCAGCCTCTTGACACTTCTCTGGAAGTTATCATTAGGCAGGGAAATCTAGCAGCCAAGAAACCTATGCTGGTGGTGAGGAAGAAGACTTAGGTCCAATTCTCTCATCCCCCAATGATTCTTCATCTGAAGATGAGGGGAGTCTGCAACAAAAGATGCACCAACTGTCACATCTTTGCACCTATTTTGTTTCAAAGATAGCTTACCTGGAATCTCAGGTGACTATCTTACAGAAGAGGGTCAATGACCAGCAACTTGAGATCACCGATCTCAAGGGAAAGTTGGCTGAGAGAGCCATGAGGACTACTCATCCAGGTCCATAAGAACCTGTGGATGTCATGGATCAATCTCCCAGCTCACCTATGCAAGAG
Source organism: Flaveria sonorensis (assembly GCA_025506505.1). NCBI lineage: Eukaryota > Viridiplantae > Streptophyta > Magnoliopsida > Asterales > Asteraceae > Flaveria > Flaveria sonorensis. Next base: position 2,325,044 of record CM046435.1, read on the forward strand.
GGTGATGCTACCAAAAAGGGGGAGGAAATTCTGACAATCATAGAACCTGGGAGTTCTTCCCAGAGTATGGACATAGAGGAATCACCATCCTCTCTTGTAGTTGTTCATACTCAGCAACCTCCTCTAGATAGTGATCTGAACTTTCTCATCCAACAACTGTTTGAGGAGGGAATACCAAGAGCAATGTCTGCCCCTTCTGAGAACCCAATCTGGGGTTGGGGGTATGACAGTAATAGGAGAGCTCTTGTGATCTCTAAAGCTCAGGGTCAACTAGAAGTTCTCAATATTTCACACCTGAGTTTCTATGAGAGCATCAACTTGGTAGATCTGCCACTTGTCAACCCAAGCAATAACAGACAAGCAGCAAAATTGGCAGAAAGAATCCAAGACAGGGTGCTAGAGGAGTTTAAATTGAGATCAAAATTATATAGACAGAGGCTAGCAGGTGAGATCTTTGGTTAGCTGGATGTTAAGATAGATCCGAATATTAGCTTCAAAGGGAAAACCTTGACTGAAGGCCTAAAGGTTGAACCTTTGAACCTTGAGACAGGGTCTCCCTCTGCACCTATTACCCTTAGTGAAACACCAGCTGGTGATGGTGTTTCACAACCTCTCTCTGGCCAGAGTTTGATAGCTGAACCAAGCAATGAAGGCCAAAACTCTCTCCAACCTGAGTCACCAAAACCTATGGATGACAAAGGCAAAAGCAAAATGACTCCTGAGGAGATTGAGGAGGAGAAGAGAGAGAGGAAGAGGAAGCTGAGGGGAGAGAGTTCAAGTGGTTCCCCAAGGTTTATGGAAGCTGCAATCAGGGCTGCCCCCAGGCTAAACACTCAGGAAGATGAGTTAAGGGCAGCCAGGCTAAACTACCTGGGAACCAAAAACTATAATGTTGATAAACTTATCTCTCTCCCCTTAGATGAATTGAATGAACTGGCTGACACAGAGCTATCAAAGGAAAGGAAGGAAGCAGAGGATGTAGCACTGCTCCTCAAGCACAAAGAAGAAATGAGGCTGAAAAGACTTTACAAGAACATTCCTATCCTCTCCCCAGTTCAAGAAAGTCCCGAGCTAGAGACTGTGGCCACTGAACAACCTCAGGTAGCAACTGAAGAAGAAAGACTAAAGATGATCACCTACCTGAGTGCCACAGGTCTCTATAAGGCAGATGCACTTCTTCCCTTACCATATGAGTACATATTATTTGAATACAATAAGCAGATGGAAGAAAAAGCTAAAAGAGAAAAGCAAGCTGAAAAGAAAAAATTAAGGGAGGAAGCTGCAAAGTCAAGGGCCATCATCCACAAAAGCCAAAAGAAGTCTGCTGACAGACAAAGGATGATGAGCTTCTTGAAGCTGTATGGATTCTCCGGAAGGAGGCTTGGCCCTATGTCTCTATCCACAATGGATGAGCATATCAGGGTAATCAAGCAGAAGATAAAGAAGGGAGAGCTGGTGGACTTGCATTCTCCACCAAGTCCAGCTCAACCTGAAGTTGAGGTGAAGGTTGAACCCACTGAGACAACACAACCTGAACCTGGAGCTGCATCTTAGCCAACTTCATCTTCTGATCCACAGCAGGGTCCTCCTCTCTCTCCTTCTGAACCTGTGAGAGAGGAGATCCCAACTGAACAACCTGGTACTCAAGACCAGTCCCCTCAGTTAAAATCATCAGGGAGAAGAAAAAGGATGGCCAGAAGATCAACCTCAAAGAGAAAAAGAAGAAAGGCATCCACCTCCCAACCTCAGGATGAGTCAGAGCATCTTGAGGGAGTGCATGAAGAGGTCTCTCAACAAACTCCAATCATAGTAGAACATCTTGCTGTTGGAAGACAAATTATGTTATGGTCTTATGATGAAGATCAAGACAGATGGTATGTCATAAGAGATCAGGAAGGCATGCATGTCTATTTCTCAGAAGACATGCTCAATCTTCCTCTACATGATCTCTTTGACATGAGAAGGTTCTATGTTAGTCTGAAGGATCCAGACCTAATGATGAAGAAAGGTATGCTAAGGATCCTTATGTGGACTATCAAAATCTGAAGAACTTCTCTGTTTTGGTAGCATCAGCCTAGGGGAAGTTTGTAAGATCATCTGAAGATTATGAGGCAGATGCAACCAATAAGCCAGAACAACCAAGTCTTCCATGCATGCACTAAGGAACAAAGATGAACTAGCTTTGGAAGTCTTACACTCTCAAATGTGTCTAAGTGTAAGATCTTCTAAAGCTAACAGTTCAGAAGGAGTTACTTCGAAAGTTTGACACTCAAACAAAAAAATATTCTAAGTGTGAAATCTTTCGAAGCCAAAGACCAGCATCTACCGAAGCCAAGGATGAAATCTTCCTAAGCTTCAGAGACAAAGTCTTCCAAAGCTGTGAAGACTGATTTCTTCAGAGGACAGAGAAAATATGCTTTCTCTGAATCAACTTTTGATAAAGCTGACACACTCCCCGCTGCCTGCTTTGGTGGTTCACCTACTTTACATAAGTTGGTGAAACTTTCATGCTTTATCAAAAAGTAGGAATGGTCTTTGTCTGTAACTTACATTACTTGTTTCTGTAGACTTTTTGTATTAGGAAAAGTCAGTGAGCTATGGCATGTCATAGTCACTAGTCAAAAGGCAATGCCTTTTGACTGTAGATTGATCTTGTTGTCTAGATTAGTCAAATCCCAACTGTCTTTACATAGGTTGTAGTATAAAAGTGTCTCAGGTCCTTGTAATTTCTTTATGCTTTGTAACACTTGTAAAAGAACTTGAGATCAATATACAACATCCTTGAAAACCAATCTTGTGTTCTTGTATTGTTCTTAGTTCTGTCTCTTTAATTTACTTGTGTTCTTAGTATCATCTGTCTCTAGTTACCAGTTTCCTATTTGAATTGTTAAGTGATCTAAGATCTCTCCTCAGTGTGAAACTAAGTGTTAAGTACCCTTACCCGGTCCTACAGTCGCCTAGCCTTGATTAGGCATGGACTGATTAACCATGCTTAAACAAGGAAAATGCTATCCAAAACCAATCATGATTATTACTAGGTAGTACTTTCTTACCTAACTAGTTGCTAAGACTTGCTCAAATTCCAATCGGGAACGCAACTCTGAAACTGGTTATCTGTCTCAATAATACTTAAAGACCAAGGTGAGTTATCATGTTTATTTTCAAAACTATGATAATATACTTATTTTGTCTATATTGGTAATAATTATAATGCTTACATATATGCACGGGTCAGTAGGGGTATACAGGATCCTGATATATTTAATGGGGTGTGTCAAACTGGCTGAAAAGAGGATAGGGTTCCTCGTATGCATCAGGCACACACTCATACCTATTTGACGGCCGGAAGGGTCTGACGAACCCGCTGGCAGTGGTTGTGGTAAAACCAGGGAAGGCACTGTGACTATGGACCCAAATATCACAACCCATATTGTATGCATGTCAAAGTTAATTTTATAAACTGTATAGCATGAGCTCACCAGCTTTAGCTAACGTCTTTTTGAGTATATGTATCACAGGTAACCCCTAAGGAAATGCTTAAAAGCTGCTTAAAGATAAATGATCTAGAAGACCAAGAAGTTTTATTTTAAATTGTTTTTAGATACTGTTGTAAAATAGTAGTATACCAAGTTGATGATATTATAGTATGTAATAAAACATATGTTAGCTTCCGCTGTAAGTTGTATCGATTGTAGACGCCCGCCCCGGTTCCGGGTGGGGTGTCATATCTATAACTTTCCAACTATGTACTTTTATCCTTTTTGTAATAGATAAGAATGTGAGCTATGGCATGTCATAGTCACTAGTCAAAAGGCAATCTACCTTTTGACTCTACATTGATCTTGTTGTCTAGATTAGTGTTTCTAGCTGGCCCTCAAAGTATGGCTGGCTGTAGGATATAATATAAAGTATCTCTAGTACTTGTATCTTTATGTAAGCTTTGTAACACTTATAAGAACTTGAGAGCAATATACATCATTCTTGAAAACCATATTTGAGTGTTCTTGTTATTGTTCTTTTACTTGTGTTCATTGTTTCATCTAAGCCGGTTCCCTATTTGATTTGGTAAGTGTTATAACTCTCCTAACAATGTGAAACTGTTGCATTGACCACCTTTACCGGTCCTATTATGCTCAAGTGCTTTGGATTCAGAATCAGATGCTGGACTATGGATTCAACTTCAAAGAGACTCCCATCCATATAGACAACAATAGTGCTATCTCTATTACAGAGAATCCTGTGCAGCACTCAAAGACAATGCATATCAATATCAGATATCATTTGATTAGAGATAATTTTGAAAAAGGATTGATAAAACTGGTCAAAGTCAACACAAATGGACAATATGCTGATTTGTTCACAAAAGCTTTTGATGAGCAGAGATTTAAGTATCTTGTATCAGCTATTGGGATGATTAACTTTGATTAGACTTTTTTAAACAAAACTTAAGATTATTTTTAATATGTGTGTCTTAAGTTGTCTATATCATCACCCATATAAGCCCAGTTTACTTTGGAAGAAACTTTTCAAAAAATTGATATCCATTGGAATTTTAAGAATTTTGGATATATTTTCCTTCGGAAGACATCAAGTTGTTTTCGAAAGAAAATTATGTCTTCAAAACCAATAACTACTTCTGAGAAATTTACCTTTGGAAGAAATTTTGTTATATCTTCCGAAGCTTATATTTGTCATCAAGTACTTATATGTCTTGAAGGACTATCTTCTTCCGAAAGCAATTAAGTCTCGGAAGCTTTATTCTATCTTTGAATAAAATTTATGATATATAATATCTTCCGAAGCAAAATTTGACTAAGAATTTTTTTTTCATATCATCGACAAATACTGTATTCCAAAGAAATGTTATCCAGCGGGCAATGGGAACTAGATGCCAATGAGCGGGCGCATCATTGAAATTTGACAACCTCACCCCCTGAAACCCGATGTCGTAGGTTCAAATCCTATAGAGCGTGCTTCGGATCTTCTTCGATCGAATTCAAGCTATTTCCACCAGCTATGGTAGTGGCGAAGCACTACTGAGCAATTCACATATCACTTGATACGGAGGACTAATCTTGTTATTTTGAAACAAAATTCTTGAAAGACTTTTCTCAAACCTTCCGAAGACAAATTACTTTCGGACGATTTTAGACTTCCAAGAAAACTACCTTTTTGGGCACTTTTTCAGGTGGGACCGACATTCGGATTTCAAAGTTTATCCTTTTGCGTTAACTTTGTCTCAAATCCAATCCATATAAATATACCTTTAACGGTTCCCCCTCTTTCTTCTAAAAAAGTTTAAACCCTAAATTCACCCATAAACCGACTTTGTTCTTACCTTTCTTCTCTTCTAAGCTACTCAAAATGGCCAACCCTAATCCCAGAAACCAACCAGATTTTTCCATGCAGTTACACAGGCAACACAACCAAGTTGCTCTATTATCATCTAAGAAAGATCCTGGTTTCTTAGAAGTTTGCCTCTCCTTGACTCAATAAAACTACCCCACTACACTTACCATAGACCCTCCCTTGTACAAAGATCAACTCTTAGAGTTCCGGAGGACCTGCCAAGAGGTCATCTTGGACGGTGAGAATGCACTATCTGCCATAATGCAGGGGAAGACAATTTTTGTCACTCCAGCCACCATCAACTCTCATCTGAGGCTGGATGATGAAGAAGGCAAATTGTCCTTTCCCAAGTCTGCTATAAACAACTCATTCCGGCAGATGAGCTATAAAGGGGACTACTCAGTAAGAACCTTCAAAAAGGGTAAGGTTTCCTCACAATGGAAGTACCTCCTCTATGTGGTCATCCATTCTTTGTCGAACAAACATGGAGGTTGGAATCAAATTCCTGAGGACTTATCCTACATAGTCCATGGGATGGTTCAAAGGGTCAAGTTTAGGTACTCTTAGTTTGTTTATGCAAACTTGCTTGCTAACTTAGACTCCTTAGAGTATTATATGTTCCCTAAGTATGTTCAATAGATTCTTAACTGTGAACTGGGCTCACAGTTAAAGGAAACAGGTAATACTTTTAAACTGGGACAGATGAAGACCGACATCTTCAAAACAATGAAAAAGTCAACTGTTGGCTTATTAGGGGTAGAAGCACCCTGGTCCCAAAAATATTAGAGCTCATTTCTCAAGGTGATAACTTGGTAACGCAAGCCAATGTTAAACCCACATCTTTTACGTCTTCACCACCCACATAGCCACAAATCACCCTTACCTACTCAAGAAGATCCAAATGAACCCCTGCACAAACTACATAGGATGTGCTGGCCCCCATACACTCACCCATGCAAGAGGAAGTGGAAACTAGAGTTCCCACTTCTCCTGAGGAGCAGACCACTCCCATTATTTCTTTGATCAATGCTGAGGTTCTCATGCTCAGCCTGATGAGCTTACTACTCCAGCCTTAAGCCTTCACTCTGAGTCTCAAAACTCTAGTGATCAACCTTCAAGGGAAAGTTACCATCCCCGACCTTTAGATCTCAACCAACCAATCCCAAACCTTGAATTCTATGATGATGAAGATATGAACTTCAATGAGTACCTTGAGTCTTTCTCCTCCACCCCTGCTCAAGGAGAGATGAGTGCTCCTGAATCACCCATATCCAGCCCACATCATCCAACCCCAACTAAGGTGCACCTCCCTAAACTTGTTCAGGAAGTCCATATGGAAGAGGCTCTCACTTCTGCAAGTGATTACATCATTAAGACCTCAACCATGGCAACCCAGCCCATTGACACTTCTTCTGAAGTTATCATGGTGCAGGGGAAATCCAACAACCAAAAACTCCATGCTGGTGATGAGGAAGAAGAACTTGGTCCTATTCTCTCATCCTCCCATAATTCTTTTGATGAATATGAGGGGAGTCTGCAACTATAGGTGCAAAAGCTGTCAAAAACATGCACATATTTAGTTTCAAAGGTTAGTCACCTGGAATTTCTGGTGGCTACCTTATAAAGAAAGGTCAATGACCAGCAACTTGAGATCACCGATCTCAAGGGCAAGTTAGCTAAGAGACCTATCAGGAGAACTCAACCAGGTCCACAAGAACATGTGGATGCGGTGGACTTAACCCTTAGCTCCCCTATGCAAGAGGGTGATGCTACCAAAAAAAGGGGAGAAAGTCCTACCTACAATCACAAAACCTAGGAGTTCCTCCCAGAGTATGGACATGGAGGACTTACCACCCTCACTTGTAGTTGTTCATACTCAACAACCTCCTTAGGTCCACATTGATATGAATTCACTCTTTCAAAGCTTGTTTGAGGAGGGTATACCAAGGGTAATGTCTACCCCATCTTATCATACTAAAAATCCAATAGTGGGATGGAGGTATGATGCTGATAGGAGAGCCTTGGTAATCTCTAGGTCCGAGGGACAATAAGAAGTGCTCAACTTTTACAACCTAAGATAGTATGAGAGCACCTATTTAGTTGACCTGCCACTTGCCAACATAGAACAAAACAAGCAAGCTGCAAAGTTAGCTGATAGGATATAAGACAGGGTGCTTGAAGAGTTCAAGAAGAGAACCAAGCTATATAGACAGAGGCTAGCGGGCAAGACTGTTGGTCAACTAGATGCTGAGGTGGACCCTAAGATTAGCTTTGAAGGGGAAACCTTAGCTGAAGGCCTAGTAGTTGAGCCTGTGAACCTTGAGACAGGAATTGCTTCAACACCCATTACCCTCAGTGAGGCACCAGCTGGTGAAGGTGTCTCACAGCCTCTCTCTGGCCAGAGCTCAAGTGCAGCACCAAGCAATAAAGGCCAAAGTTCTCTCACCTTAAGTCACACTGGACTGTAAGTGACAAAGGGAAGAGTGATGACCTCTGAGATTAAGGAGGAGGCAAGAGAGAGGAAGAGGAAGACAAGAAGAGAGAGTTCAGGTGAGACCCCTGACTTCATGAAAGCTGCAACTAGGGCTGCCCCCAGGCCAAGCACTCAAGATAATGAGTTAAGGGCAGCTAGATTGAACTATCTGGGGCCTAGGAACTACAATGTTAATGAACTCATCTCTCTCCCCTTGGAGAAATTAGATGAACTGGCTGACATGGAAGTGTCAAAGGAGAGAAAAGAGGATGAGGATGCAGAATTGCTCCTCAAAATCAAAGAAGAAAGGAGAAGGAAAAGACTCTACAAAGCTCCTACTCTCTCCCCAGTTCAAGAAAGCCTTGAGACAGAGGCTGTGGCTACTAGGCAACAAACTCAAGTAGGTAGAGAACAAGACAGACAAAACATGATAACCTACCTAAGAGCCATAGGTCTTTATCAATCAACAGACCTTTTTCCTTTATCATATGAATACATTGAGTTTGAATATCTCAAGCAGCTTGAGCAACAAGTGCTAAAAGAGCAAAAAGCTGCTAAAAGAAATATGAGGGAAGAGGCTGTAAAGTCAAGAGCCACCATCAGAGCAAATCTGAAGTAGTCTGCTGATAGACAAAAGATGGTGAGCTTTTTGAAGCTGTATGGACTCTTCGGAAGGAGACTTGGTCCAATGTCTCTATTCACTATGGATGAGCATATTAGAGTGATCAAGCAAAAGATCAAAAGGGGTGAGTTGGTTGACTTGCATTCTCCACCAAGTTAGGTTGCACCAGAAGCTGAGGTCAAGGTTGAACTATAAGAGACAACATAACCTGGACCTAGTGTTGCATCACAGCCAACTTCATCTTTTGATCCATTGTATGGTCCTAATCCTTCTCCTCCTGAACCTATGAAGAAAAAGGACCCAACTGAGAAGGACAAACACAAACAATCTGGTACTGCAAGCCAGCCTTCTTAGTTAAAGTACATAAAGATGAAAAGGATGACCATATGAAGGGACAAGAAGAAGAAGAAGCCCAAGGCATCCACCTGTGCACCTCAAGATGGGTCAGAACATCCTGAGGGTACTCAAGAAGAGGCTGCTCAACAAAGTCCACTCATAGTAGAGCCTCTTGCTGCTGAGATACCTATCTTGTCTTGGGTATTTGCTACTAACCCAGACAGATGGTATGCCACTAGAGATCAAGGAGGTCAAGACATGTATTTCTGGAAAAATATACTTGATCTCCCTCTGCATGATCTCTACGACATGAGGAGATACTTTAAGAGTGAGGAATCCTGACCAACTGCTGATGTAGGGAGTGATCTTGATTCTGACGAGGACAGTCAATAGATGAAGATCAAAAATCAAAGGTCTCTTTAGTTTTGGTAGCCTCAGCCTAGGGAGAGTTTGTAAGGATTACACTTAAAGGCTGATGCAACCATAAAACAACCAAAGAGCTCTCAGCATGCACATGTGAAGTACAAGGAAAGTACTTCAGAAGATTTGATATAACTTAGTGAATTATACTAAGTATCAAATCTTTCGAAGCCAAAAGACGAATTCTTCCGAAGCCAAAGATGAAGTCTTTCGAGGCCAAGACTGATTTCTTTCAAAGACAGAGAAGGCATATCTTCTCTGACATACTTTTGATAAAAGCTGAAACACCTTTCCGCTGCTATCTCTGAAGACTCACCGGCTAGCAAGAGTTGGTGAAAAGTCCAAACTTTTATCAACTGTAGATTAAGGTGTTGTGTCTGTAACTTTTTAACTATGTACTTTTATCATTTTTGTAATAGATAAGGATGTGAGCTATGGCATGTCATAGTACCTAGTCAAAAGGCAATCTGCCTTTTGACTCTACATTGATCTTGTTGTCTAGATTAGTTTTTCTAGCTGACCCTCAAAGTATGGGCGGCTGTAGTATGTAGTACAAAGTATCTCAAGTAAGCTTTGTAACACTTGTAAGAACTTAAGAGCAATATACATCATTCTTGAAAACCAATTTGAGTGTTCTTGTTATTGTTCTTTTACTTGTGTTCATTGTTTCATCTAAGCCGGTTCCCTATTTGATCTTCTAAGTGTTATAACTCTCCTAACACTATAAAACTGTTGCATTGACCTTCTTCACCGGTTCTGCACTCTTTTTAGTAAGCCTTTCCCGGTGAACATGTGTAATGATCAGAACAACACCGATTGTAAGAAGATGGTCCAAGTCGAATAATCAAGTTCTATAATTAGATTGACCTACCTGCATTAGCCTTCTTTTTGAATTTTCTTCATCATTATCGCTCTATTTCTTCTTATAAAATATTAGGTTTTTGTATGTTCGATAACTGTAATTCTTTTTACGTTGACTGAAGGCGAGTATTTATACTTTACCAAGGGTTAATAATCATGCAAATTGGTAAATAGAGCCTTTTGATTATCACGCAGTAGTGGGCGGTTAAAAAGCTTTAAATTTTGGGAGGTTAAAAAGCTTTAAAATTTGGGAGGTTAAAAAGCTTTAAAATTTGGGAATGTGTTATTACGTACTCTCTCTTAGGATTGATAAGTAATTACACTATTATAACAAAATTACCATGGTACCATTTTTAATAAAAAAGAGTGGAATTATCACTCATTGTATATCAAACGTTGATATTTTAAAAAGAACAGCTCGAATTGCTTTGTACGCTTCACATGATTTATACGCTTCGCACGATTTATACGCTTTCTATAGTAACCGACCCATATATATATATATATATATGTATATATATATATGTATATATATATATGTATATATATATATATGTATATGTATATATATATATATGTATATATATATATATATGTATATATATATATATATATATGTATATATATATATATGTATATATATATATGTATATATATATATATGTATATATATGTATATATATGTATATACACACACACACACACACATATATATATATATGTATATATATGTATGTATATATATATGTATATATATGTATGTATATATATATGTATATATATGTATGTATATATATATGTATATATATGTATGTATATATATATGTATATATATGTATGTATATATATATGTATATATATGTATGTATATATATATGTATATATATATGTATATATATATATGTATATATATATGTATATGTAACTATATGTAGGGGTGGGATCCCTTGAAAACCATTTATAAGTAAAACCGTGAAAACCATGTGTTATGTATATGTAACTATAAAGCTACATATATCAAATTTTCATATTCAAGTCGTTTGTTAATCCATTAAAACTTAAGATTATAAATCAATGTATTATTTATAAAACTATTATAAAAGAATGTTAGTAAATTAGGTGTGTAAACGAAACGAACTTAACGGAGTCAAGCCGAGCCCGAGCTCCACACGTTTGTAGTTTTATTTCTAAAGCTCGAGCTCTGCTTGTCAAAAAATTATCAATTAAGCTTGAGCCTGACTTGGTCTCGGCTCATTTATTATTAACTTATTAAACTATTATTGTTTGAAAATTACTTTTAACAAAAGAAATATTATTTGATTATTTTTATCATAAATGTATATATAATAATAAAAATTATTTAAACAAAAGGTTCATTTAGTCTCGATGGCCGTCTCGAGCTCGACATATGATACACAGGCTCAAGCTCGTTTAAGCTCAGCTCAATTCGAGACCATTTCGAGCCAATCACGAATAACTTTCGAGCCGACTTCACTTGTTACACGCTTAATGTTAAACTATATCCTATATTTATGAGTTGACTTAAACTATGTTCGTATGTTTATGAGTTGACTTTTTTAATTCGGTTTAGTTGATTTTCATTTCAAGAAGTTTTTGAAACTTTGGATCACTCGAACCAAGCAATTAAAAGGCCCAATTGTTGAAATGGATTTGTGCCTTCAGGTATGTTAGTCATATCTTGAGGTGGGAAAGCGGGTTCGTTGGGTACTTGGGTAATGGGTAAAAACAAATATTTTTGGTTTGTGTCAAAATGGGTTGGTTGACACTATTATTATTATAGAATAGTATAGAAACCATTACTGTAAATATTTAGTTTCTTCGTACTCTTTATATACTAGTGATTAATACAGGTTTTTAAACTCATTATGTCATCGAGCCTTTAACGGATTGAGAGATATTCTAATACAGGTTTGTCTTATTCGAGATATTCTAATACATTATGTCGTCGTTTGATTGTCAATTGATGTTCACTTAATATTGGAGTCGTATCACCTGCTTAAGATATTGCTCCACATGAGGGTAAATTAATTAAATCATATTCTTGTCGTCAAGTTATTGTGATATTAATTCAGATATTGCTTATCAATGTTTTCAAAACCGGATCGGACATCAAATCAGACGCATTACTGGTCTGGTGGTCGGACCGGATTTAAGAACGGGATAACGTCATAATTATATATAGGATATTATATATATAGTTATATATATATATATATATATATATATATTTCAATATAAGTAATTTATGTGATGTATTTTATAGTTATATATAAAACTTAATAATAATCTTATTTTCAACACATTAATTTATTGTTCAACCCCCTGTTTTTACCCATCAAAATCCAAAAAAAGGAAAAAAGAAAATCAAAATCCGGTCCGACCACCGGTCCGGTTTCCTGTCCGACCACCGATTTGGGACTAACCGGCCGGTCGAACCCCTTCAAAACGAACTGATGCGAACCGGTTCGGCCACCCCTCTGATTTCCGGTCGTACCGGTTGGACTGCCCGGTCCGATATGGTCTTCAAAACACTGTTGCTTATTGCCGTCAATTTGTTGAACAAGACACACTGACACACACATTGCGAATTGTTTGTGTGACCTTATACGCCGCTTCAACTGTTGTTCGCCTTTGCTATCTGTCTTAGACTTGCTTTTAGTAGAACCTTTTGTCTAAGATGAGCCCGGTCTTGTTCTTTGTATTTTTGTAGTTTTACTTCTTTTATTTATTTTTTTATTATTATTTTGTCTATCCCTGTCACTCATCCAAATATCATGTTATCTTTAACCACATCTCTTGTTTACACCAATTTCCACTTATATTTTATATATATATATATATATATATATATATATATATATATATATATATATATATATATATATATATGGGAGAGCTCTTGAGAAAACCATTGTTTGGCTTTGGAAGAGATGTGGCTTATTAGTGCTATCATTGAAATTGGCTTTGGTATGCTTTGATGATTATTAGTTTATTTTATCTATTGAAATTGTTTCATATATTTTAGTACCCATGAAAAACTAAAGTTTGCTTATTACTGCTATCATCTTTTACGTTAAACTGTTTACATCTTCATCTTACTTTCTGTTACTTAATGAACCTACAAACTCTACAACATTATGTTTACATTTTTTTAATTTAGTAATTTTGTTTTGTACTTCTGCATTTCTTAGATTAACTTTGGTTTGGAAATTAATTCTATTTTTCAACATCTGTTTTGGAAGAAATCAGTATTTGGCTTTGGAAGACTTTGTCTTTGAAGCTTTGGAAGACTTCATCTTTGGCTTCGGAAGAATTGGTCTTTTGGCTTCGGAAGATTTGATATTTAGAATAATTCACTGAGTTATATCAAATCTTTCGAAGTACTTTCCTAGTACTTCACATGTGCATGCTGAGAGCTCTTTGGTTGTTCTTTGGTTGCATCAACCTTTAAGTGTATTCCTTATAAACTCCCCCTAGACTGATGCTACGAAAACTGAATAGACCTTTGAATCTTGATTTTCATCTATTGACAGTCCTCATCAGTTGGTCAGGATTCCTCAGACTCTCAAAGTATATCCTCATGTCATAGAGATCATGCAGAGGGAGATCAAGAATGTTTTGCCAGAAGTACATTTCTTGACCTCCTGATCTCTAGTTACATACCATTTGTTTGGGTTAGTAGTAAACACCCAAGACAAGATGGGTCTCTCAGCAGCAAAAGGCTCTACTACAAGTAAACTTTGTTGGGCAGCCTCTTCTTGAGCACCCTCAGGATGTTTTGACCCATCCTGAGGTGCAGAGGTGGATGCTTTGGACTTCTTCTTCTTCTTGTCCCTTCTTATGGCCATTCCTTTCCTCTTTCTGTACTTAATTGAGAAGACTGGCCTGCAGTACCAGATTGTTCTTGTTTGTCCTTCTCAGTTGGGTCCTTGTCCTTCATAGGTTCAAAAGGAGAAGGATTAGGACCCTGCTGTGGATCAGAAGATGAAGCTGGTTGTGATGCAGCACTAGGTCCAGGTTGTGTTGCCTCTTGGGGTTCAACTTTGACCTCAGCTTCAGGTGCAACCTGACTTGGTGGAGAATGCAAGTCAACCTTCTTACCCCTTTTGCTCTTCTGCTTGATCACTCTAATGTGCTCATCCATAGTGGATAGAGACATTAGACCAAGTCTCCTTCCGGAGAATCCATACAACTTCAAAAAGCTCACCATCTTTTGTCTATTAGCAGACTTCTTCAGATTTGCTCTGATGGTGGCTTTTGACCTTGCAGCCTCTTCCCTCATCTTCCTCTTAGCAACTTTTTGCTCTTTTAGCACTTGTTGCTCAAGCTGCTTGAGGTATTCAAACCCAATGTATACATATGATAAGGGAAGAAGGTCTGCTACCTGATAGAGACCTGTGGCATTCAGGTAGGTTATCATGTTTTGCCTGTCTTGTTCCCTACCTACCTGAGTTTGTTGCTCAGTAGCCACAACCTCTACCTCAGGACTTTCTTAAACTGGGGAGAGGATAGGAGCTTTGTAGAGTCTTTTTCTTCTCCTTTTTTCCTTGATCTTGAGGAGCAATTCTGCATCCTTAGCTTTACTCCTCTCCTTTGACACTTCCATGTCAGCCAGTTCATTTAGTTCATCCAAATGGAAAGAGATGATTTCATCAACATTGTAGTTCCTGGACCCTAAATAGTTCAATTTAGCTGCCCTTAACTCATCATATTGAGTGCTTGGCCTGGGGGCAGCCCTGATAGTAGCTTTCATGAAGCCAGGGGTCCCACTTGAACTTTCTCCCCTTGCCTTCCTCTTCCTCTCTCTCTTCTCCTCCTCAATCTCCTCAAAGATCATTTTCCTCTTTCCTTTGTCACTCACAGGCCTGTATGACTCGAGGTGGAGAGAGCTTTGGCCTTCATTGCTTGGTGCTGCACTTGAGCTTTGGATAGAGAAAGGCTGTGAGACACCTTTACCAGCTGGTGCCACACTGAGGGTAATAGGTGTTGAAGCAGTTCTTGTCTCAAGGTTCACAGGCTCAACTACTGGGCCTTCAGCCAAAGTTTCTCTTACGAAGGTAATCTTAGGGTCCACCTCAACACCCAGTTGACCAACAGTGTAACGCCCGGAATTTTTGAATGAAAATGGAGTTCTCGCGCGAGTCATAAATTTCTCGTGTGGAGGCAATTTTCATGCGAATAGAGGTTCTCACGCGAGAACAGCTGCGAGGAGAGAGAGACACTATAAATAGGCCCAGACACCCAATCTTTTCCACTGCATGCGAAATGTCCTGCTGTTTTACTTGAGAAGAGAGAAGTCGGTGCTAGATGGTGTCTAAGGTATGTAGTCGTCGATATTGGATGTATTTATGCATGCATGAACCGTATGTAATGATATTGCGCATGTTTATGTAGCTTCTGCTCGAAACACTCTCGGTTTAAGTGTTGTTCGTGTGCAAAGATATCATAAAGTGAGTTCTAGACCCTTCTTTTTCGTGTTTTTCCATGTTTTGGGGCTAATATGCATACCTTAATGAATGTTTTGATATAGTATGATGATATAAACTGTTATAGCATGTTTTGGGCGTTAAAGTGGTTAAAGGTGCGATAACTTGTGGATAAATTTTCATGCAGCAGAAAGTTATCAAGCGGGAAGCGAGTTCTTGCACGAATTGTAGTTTCCGCGGCTAACAGTTTCTTTTCAAAAGTTCTCGCGCGAAAGGGGAGTTCTCGCGCGAAGGAGGAGTTCTCGCGAAGGAGGAGTTCTCGCGCGAAGGAGGAGTTCTCGCACGAAGGAGGAGTTCTCGCGTGAATGTGGATGTTCTCGCGCGAAAACCTTGGACTGTTACATGTTATGTTGCCCCCGTATAACATGCGTTAATGATGATTTAATGATGAACTTAATGTTAAAGAATTAAAGTACATGTATATATATATATATATATATATATATATATATATATATATATATATATATATATATCATTACAGTTAAAGGCTAAAGAACGATGATAAAGTCACATGTGAAACGTTAACGAACTTGAATAATAATAATAATAATTCTAGAACAGTTACCCAGTTACCCATTAAAGCACAGCTGTGAAAACGTTAAAGCGCTGTAAAGAAGTCTTGCAAGCACTGCTAAAGGAGAATTGTATTCGTTGCATTCTCACATAGGAGCTACACATCGGTGTGCTCACATAGGGGCTTTTGGGTATGCCCGCCAACTAAAGGAGACATGATTGGGGCATTCTCACATAGGAGCTACACATCGGTGTGCTCACATAGGGGCTATACTTTGGGTATGCCCGCCAGCCAAGGAGTTATGCCTTGTGCATTCTCAAATAGGAGCTACACATTGGTGTGCTCAAACCAGCCAAAGGAGTTATGCCTCGTGCATTCTCACGTAGGAGCTACACATTGGTGTACTCAAACCACTAAAGGAGTATGCTTGGTGCATTCTCACATAGGAGCTACACATCGGTGTGCTCACATTGGGACTATACTTTGGGTATGCCCGCCTGCTAAAGGAGAATGGCATTTGTTGTGTTCTCACCTTATAAAGGAGCTAAGCTTTATGCTAGGTTCAAAGATAAAGTAAACGAATAAAGTTAAAGTAAAGATAAAGTATGGGTAACACGATGATAAAGTATAAGTAAAGTATGGGTAACATGACAATAAAGTAATTGTTAAAGTAAAAGCTAAAGTATAGTTGTCGAACGAGTTCGATAAGTTGTTAAATAAAGTTGACTTTTATGCGATGTTAAAGTATGTTAAAGTGTATGTTCATGATAAAGTTTCGTTAAAGTAAACCTAGAGCTCACTTAGGTCGCTGAATTTTGTATGCATATTAGATTGACAGGTATGCTATACATTTTCGGGTGAGCTTGGCATGGATGGGAGAGCTACCTGGCACATGATAGAGACTGGCATCCTGGCATAGAACTTTAGATAGATAGCTAAAGTGATCTTTTGTTGTAAATGCTTAAACAATTGAGATTTTGTATGTTCCGTTGTGTATATTAATGAAATTTTTATGTTCGAGAACTTGTGTTTCTGATGTCCAAATCCAACTGTGAGGTTTTCTGAAACAGGGTCTTACAAATAGTCTTGCTTGCTAGCCTCTGTCTATATAATTTGGATCTCAGCTTGAACTTTTCAAGCACTCTTTCTTGTATTCTCTCAGCTAACCTTGCAGCTTGTCTGGATTGACTTGGTTTGGCAAGTGGCAAGTCAACTAGAGGAAAGCTCTCATCGTATCTTAGGTTGTAGAAGTTGAAGATTTCTTGTTGTCCCTAAGACCTAAAGATTACCATAGCTCTCCTTTCAGCATCATACCTCCATCCTACTATTGGATTTTTAGCAGGGTGAGATGGAGTAGGCATTGCCCTTGGTATACCCTCCTTAAATAAGCTTTGAATGTGAGTCCACATCAATGTGGACCTGAGGAGGTTGTTGAGTATGGAAAACTGCAAGTGAGGGTGGTGAGTCTTCCATGTCCATACTCTGGGAGGAACTCCCAGGTTTTGTAATTATAGGTAGGACTTTCTCCCCCTTTTTAGTAGCATCACCCTCTTGTACAAGGGAGCTAAGGGTTAGGTCCACCACATCCACAGGGTTCTTATGGGCCTGGTAGAGTTCTCTGGATGGGTCTCTCAGCTAACTTGCCCTTGAGATTGGTGATCTCAAGTTGCTGGTCATTGACCCTTCTTTGTAAGGTCGCCACCTGATATTCCAGGTGACTCACCTTTGAAACTAAATAGGTGCATGTTTTTGACAATGTTTGTACCTTTAGTTACAGACTCCCCTCATTTTCATCAGAAGAATCAGGAGGGGTGAGAGAATAGGACCAAAGTCTTCTTCCTTACTACCAGCTAGTGGTTCTTGGCTGTTGGATTTTCCCTGCACCATGACAGCTTCAAGAGAAGTGTCAATGGGCTGGGTTGCCATGGTTGAGGTCTTAATAATGTAATCACTTGCAAAAGTGAGAGCCTCTTCCATATGGACTTCCTGAACATGTTCAAGGAGGTTCACCTCAATTGGGGGTGGATGATGTGGGTTGGATATGGGTGATTCAGGAGCACTCATCTCTCCTTGAGTAGGGGTGGAGAAGAAAGACTCATGGTACTCATTAAAGCCCATATTTTTATTATCATAGAATTCAAGGTTTGGGATTGGTTGGTTGAGATCTAAAGGCTGGGGATGGTAACTTTCCCCTGAAGGTTGATCACTAGAGTTTTGAGACTCAGAGTGAAGCCTTAAGGCTGGGTAGTAAGCTTATCAGGCTGAGCATGAGGAACCTCAGCACTGATCAAAGAAATAATGGGAGTGGTCTGCTCCTTAGGAGAAGTTAAAGCTCTAGTGTCCGCTTCTTCCTACATGGGTGAGTGTATGGGGACCTGCACATCCTGTGTAGTTTATGTAGTGGTTCGTTTGATCTTCTTGAGTAGGTGAGGGTGATTTGTGGCTGTGTGGGTGGTGTAGATGTAGAAGGTATGGGTTCAACATTGGCTTGTGTTGCCAAGTTGTCATCTTGAGCAATGAGCTCTAACATTTTTGGGGCTAAGGCTGTTTCTACCCCTGAGAAGCCAATAATGGACTTTCTCATTGTCTTAAAGATGTTGGGCTTCATCTGTCCAGTTTAAGAATATTACCTGTTCCCCTTAACTGTGAGCCCAGTTCACAGTTAAGAATGTGTTGAACATATCTAAAGAACATGTTATACTCTAAGGAGTCCAAGTTAGCAAGCAAGTTTGTATAAACAAATTGAGAGTACCTGAACTTGATCTCTTAAACCATTCCATGTACTATGTAGGATAAGTCCTCAGGAATTTGGTCCCAACCTTCATGTTTGTTGGACAAAGAATGGATAACCACATGGAGGATGTACTTCCATTGGGAGGAAACCTTACCCTTTTTGAAGGTTCTTACAGAGTAGTCCCCTTCATAGCCCATTTGCCAGAATGAGTTGTTCACAACAGATTTGGGGAAGGACAATTCGCCTTCTTCATCATCCAGCCTCAGATGAGAGTTGATGGTAGCTGGAGTGACAAAAATTGTCTTCCCATGCACTGCGGTAGATAATGCCTTCTCACCATCCAAGATGACCTCTTGGCAGGTCCTCCAAAACTCTAAAAGTTAATCTTCATACAAAGGAGGGTCAATGGTAAGTGCGGTGAGGTAGTTTGAAAGAGATAAGAAGCGGCAAACATCTGAGAAACCTGGATCTTTCTCAGATGATAATAGAAAAACTTGGTGGGTGCCTGTGTAACTATATGGAAATATTAGGTTGGTTTCGAAGATCAGGATTTTCCATTTTTGAGTAGCTTAGAAGTGAAAGGAAGATAAGAACAAAGACGGTTAGTGGGTGAATTTAGGTTATGAACTTTTGCAGATGAAGGAGAAGGTGAAAGAGAGGGATGAATTTAGGTTATGAACTTTTGCAGATGAACAAAGGTAGTTCTCTTGGAAGTCTAAAATCTTCCGAAGGTAAATTGTCTTTGGAAGGTTTGAGAAAACTTCTAAAGCCAATTTGGTTTCAGAAGATATTCCTTAGTCTTTCAAGAATTTTGCTTCGTAAGAAAAATACTTAGAGTATTTTTACTTCTTAGACAAATTTTGCTTCGGAAGATATCAAATATCAGAAATTTTATTCAAAGAGAGAATAAATCTTTCGAGACTTAATTGCTTTTGAAAGAAGATAGTCCTTCAAGACATATAAGTACTTGATGACAAATATAAGCTTCGGAAGATATGACAAAATTTCTTCCGAAGGTAAATTTCTCAGAAGTAGTTATTGGTTTTGAAAACATAATCTTCTTCCGAAGACAACCTAATATCTTCCGAAGGAGAATATATCTAAAATTCTCAAAATTCTAAGGGATATCAATTTTGAAGAGTCTCCTCCAAAGTAAACTAGACTTATATAGGTGATGATATAGACAACTTAAGAAACATATATTAAAAATAATCTTGAGTTTAGTTTTAAGAAAATCTACTTAAAGTTAATCATCCCAATAGCTGATACAAGATACTTAAACATCTGCTCATCAAAAGCTTTTGTAAACAGATCAGCATATTATTCATTTGTGTTAACTTTGACCAGTTTTGTAAACCCTTTTTCAAAATTATCTCTAATCAAGTGCTACCTGATGTTGATGTGTTTTGTCTTTGAGCGTTGCACATGATTCTCTGTAATAGAAATAGCACTATTGTTGTCTATATGGATGGTAATCTATTTGAAGTTGAATCCATAGTCCAGCATCTTATTCTAAATCCAAAGCACTTGAGCACAACAGCTTGTAGCAGCAATGTATTCAGCTTTAGCTGTTGATGCAGACACATAGGATTGTTTTTTGGATTGCCATGAGACTATCCTTCCACCAAGGAATTGACATCCCCCAGATGTAGACTTTGCAGTCATATTACAGCCACCATAGTCAATATCTGTATAGGCATACAGATTGAATTCAAAATTCTTTAGATACCAAAGGCCCAGTTTGGGAGCACCTTTGAGATATCTGAGAATTCTCTTAACAGCAACCAGGTGTGACATTTTAGGGTTGGCTTGATATCTTGCACAAATACATGTAGCAAACATGATATCAGGCCTGCTGGCTGTGAGGTATATAAGAGACCCAATCATAGCCATGTATAGATGTTCATCAGCCTTTAAGTGTATTCCTTACAAACTCCCCCTAGGCTAATGCTACCAAAACTAAAGAGACCTTTGAATCTTGATCTTCATCCATTGACAGCTCTCATCAGAATCACGATCATTCCCTTCATCATCAGTTGGTCAGAATTCCTTAAACTCTTAAAGTATCTCCTCATGTCATAGAGATCATGCAGAGGGAGATCAAGAATTTTTTTCCAGAAGTACATGTCTTGATCTCCTTGATCTCTAGTGACATACCATCTGTCTGGGTTAGTATCAAATACCCAAGACAAGATGGGTTTCTTAGTAGTAAGAGGCTCTACTATGAGTGGACTTTGTTGACATCCTCTTCTTGATCACCCTCAGGATGTTCTGACCCATCCTAAGGTGCAGAGGTGGATTCCTTGGACTTTTTCTTCTTCTTTATGTCCCTTCTTATGGCCATCCTTTTACTCTTTCTATACTTTAACTGAGGAGATTGGCCTACAGTACCAGATTGTTCTTGTTTGTCTTCGTCAGTTGGGTCCTTATCCTTTACAGGTTCAGAAGAAGAAAGGTCAGGAACCTGCTGTAGATAAGAAGATGAAGTTGGTTGTGATTCAGCACTAGGTCCAGGTTGTGTTGTCTTTTAGGGTTCAACCTTGACCTCAGCTTCAGGTGCAGTCTGACTTGGTGGAGAATGCAAGTCAACCATCTCACCCTTTTGATCTTCTGCTTGATCACTCTAATGTTCTCATCCATGGTGGATAGAGACATTAGACCAAGTCTCCTTCTGGAAAACCATACAACTTCAAGAAGCTTACCATCTTTTGTCTATCAGCAGACTTCTTCAGATTTGCTCTGATGGTGGCTCTTGACTTTATAGCCTCTTCCCTCATCTTTCTCTTAGTAGTTTTTTGCTCTTTTTGCACTTGTTGCTCAAGCTACTTGAGGTATTCAAACTCAATTTATTCATATGATAAGGGAAGAAAGTCTACTGCCTGATAGAGACCTGTGGCACTCAGGTAAGTTATCATGTTTTGTCTGTCTTGTTCCCTACCTACCTGAGTCTCTTGTTCAGTAGCCACAGCCTTTGTCTTAAGACTTTCCTGAACTAGGGAGAGGGTAGGAGCTTTGTAAAGTATTTATCTCCTCCTTTCTTCCTTGATCTTAAGGAGCAATTCTGCATCCTCGGCTTCCCTCCTCTCCTTTGACACATCTATGTCAGCCAGTTCATTTAGTTCATCAAATAAGAGAGAGATGAGTTCATCAATATTGTATTTCCTGGATCCTAAATAGTTCAATCTAGCTGCCCTTAACTCATCATCTTGAGTGCTTGGCTTGGGGCCAGCCCTGATTATAGCTCCTATAAAGCCAGGGGTCCCACTTAAACTCTCTCCCATTGCCTTCCTCTTCCTCTCTCTCTCTTATCCTTCTCAATCTCCTCTGAGGTCATCTTACTCTTCCTTTTGTCACTTACAGGCTTGTATGACTCAGGGTGGAGAGAGATTTGGCCTTCATTGCTTGGTGCTGCACTTGAGCTCTGGCCAGAAAGAGACTGTGAGACACCTTTACTAGCTGGTGCCTCACTGAAGGTAATGGGTGTTGAAGCAGTTCCTATCTCGAGGTTCACAGGCTTAATTACTGGGCCTTCAGCAAAGGTTTCCCCTTTTAAGCTAATCTTAGGGTCCACCTCTGTATCTAGTTGACCAATTGTCTTGCCTGCTAGCCTTTGTCTATATAATTTGAACCTCAGATTGAACTCTTCAATCACCCTTTCTTGTATTCTCTCAACTAACCTTGCAGCTTGCCTAGATTGACTTGAGTTGGCAAGTGGGAAGTCAACTAGAGAAAAACTCTTATAGTATCTCAGGTTGTAGAAGTTGAAGATTTATTGTTGTCGCTGAGACCTAGAGATAACCATGGCTCTCCTTTCAGCATCATTCCTCCATCCCACTATTGGGTTTTCAATAGAGTGAGATGGAGTAGGCATTGCCCTTGGCATACCCTCCTCAAACAAGCTTTGAATGAGTGAGTCCACATCAATATGGATCTAAGGATGTTGTTAAGTATGGACAACTGCAAGTGAAGATGGTGAGTCCTCCATGTCCATACTCTGAGAGAAACTCCCAGGTTCTGTGATTATAGGTAGGACTTTCTCCCCCTTTTTGGTAGCATCACCCTCTTGCACAGTAAAGCTAAGGGTTAAGTCCACCATATCCACAGGTTCTTGTGAGCCTGGTTGAGTTCTCTGGATGGGTCTCTCAACTAACTTGCCCTTGAGATTGGTGATCTCAAGTCGCTGGTCATTGACCCTTCTTTGTAAGGTAGCCACCTGAGATTCTAGGTGACTCACCTTTGAAACTAAATAGGTGCATGTTTTTGATAGTTTTTACACCTTTAGTTACAGACTCCCCTTATCTTCATTAGAAGAATCATGAGAGATGAGAGAATAGGACCAAAGTCTTCTTCCTCATATATTAGCTCAGTGGTAAAGCGCGCCCCTGATAATTGCGTCGTTGTGCCTGGGCTGTGTATCACCAGCATAGAGTTCTTGGCTGCTGGATTTTCCCTGCACCATGACAACTTCAAGAGAAGTGTCAATGGACTGGGTTGCCATGGTTGAGGTCTTAATGATGTAATCATTTTCAGAAGTGAGAGCCTCTTCCATATGAACTTCCTGAACAAGTTTAGGGAGGTCCACCTCAGTTTGGGTTGGATGATGTGGGCTGGATACGGGTGATTCAGGAGCACTCATCTCTCTTTGAGCAGGGGTTTTGAAAAGAGACTCATGTAATCACTAAATCCCATATCTTCATCATCATAGAATTCAAGGTGTGGGATTGGTTGGTTGAGATCTAAAGGCTGGGGATGGTAACTTTCCCCTAAAGGTTGATTACTAGAGTTTTGAGACTATGAGAGAAGGCTTAAGGCCTGGCTAATAAGCTCATCAAGTTGAGCATGAGGAACCTTAACATTGAGAAAAGAAATAATAGGAGTGGTTTGCTACTCAAGAGAAGTGGGAGCTCTTGTTTCCACTTCTTCTGCATGGATGGTGATATGGGGGCCTGCTCAACCTAAGTAGATTGAGAAGGGGTTTGTTTTGATTTTCTTTGGTAAGTGATGGTGATTTGTGGCTGTGTGGGTTGTGTAGATGCAGATAGTGTGGGTTCAGCATTGGCTGGTGCTGCCAAGTTGTCACCTTAAGCAATGAGCTCTAACATTTTTGGGACAAGAGCTGTTTCTACACGTGAGAAGCCAACAGTGGATGACCACATGGAGGAGGTACTTCCATTGGGAGGAAACTTTATATGACGAACCTAAAACTAATGTTAGACAAATTAAAATTTTAAAAATTATTATAAGTTAGTATTATAGTTATATACATATTAGATTAGGAACTGCTAAGATGACTTAATTCGATAAGAGATGTTATTTATATGTTTTAGCATGCATAAGTATATGTATATGCTTCTTTAACGTGCATGCATGCATAATTATTTACATGATTATATATGTGTATATTTGGGGATATGAATTTTATTAAGGACAGGTATATAAGTTACCAACTCATGTAAGTGCACCATAAGATATTTGATACACAAGCATACTACTATTAAGTAAAGCTTTGGAAGATTTCGAAGCTTCGGAAGATGTCTAAGCTTCGGAAGATCTCTAAGCTTCGGAAGATCTCTAAGCTTCGGAAGATTTCTAAACTTCAGAAGATTTCTAAGCTTCAGAAGATTAACAAAACAAGATCAAAACTTAAACTAATTTTAACAAGAGTCCACAGCAGACGTGTAAAAGTCCGCAGCGGATGTATAAGGGTCCACAGCAGACGTGTAAGAGTCCACAACAAATGTATAAAGGTTCACTACGGATGAATTAAGGTCCACTATGGATGAATAAAGGTCCACTGCGGATGAATAAAGGCCACAGCGGATGTGTAAACTCACTGTGCCTACAGCGGACAGCCAAAGGTCCGCAGCAGACAGCCAAAGATCCACAGCAGATGAAGTAATCTCACTAAGTGTGCCACAGCAAGTCCACAGAGGATGTATAACAAATAAATTTAAAAACTTAGGAAGGTTTGAGAAAACTTTCGAAGCCAATTTGGCTTTGGAAGATATTCCTTAGTCTTTCAATAATTTTGTTTCGGAAGAAAAATACTTAGTCGTCCGTATCAAGTGATACGTGAATTGCTCAGTAGTGCTTCGCCACTACCGTAGCAGGCGGAAATAGCTTGAATTCGATCTAAGAAGATCCGAATCACGCTCTATAGGATTTGTTTAAAAAGGTCTACTCAAAGTTAATCATCCCAATAGCTGATACAAGATACTTAAATATCTGCTCATCAAAAGCTTTTATCAACAAATCAGCATATTGTTCATTTGTGTTGACTTTGACCAGTTTTATCAATCCTTTTTCAAAATTATCTCTAATCAAATGATACCTGATGTTGATGTGCTTTGTCTTAGAGTGTTGCATAGGATTCTATGTAATAGAGATAGCACTGTTGTTGTCTATATGGATGGAAGTCTCTTTGGAGTTGAATCCATAGTCCAATATCTGATTCTGAATCCAAAGCACTTGAGCACAACAGCTTACAACAGTAATGTATTCAGCTTCAGTAGTTGATGCAGACACACAGGATTGTTTCTTGCATTGCGACAAGACTATCCTTCCACCAAGTAATTCACATCCCCCAGATGTAGACTTTGCAGTCATGTTGCAGCCACTATAGTCACTATCTTTATAGGCATACATATTGAAGTAAAATTCTTTGGATACCAAAGGCATAGTTTAGGAGCACCTTTGAGATATTTGAGAATTCTTTTGAAAGCAACCAGGTGTAACATCTTGGGGTAGGCTTGATATCTTGCACAAACACATGTAGCAAACATGATATCAGGAATGCTGGTTGTGAGGTACATAAGAGACCTAGTCATAGCCCTGTAGAGATGCCAACATGATATCAGGAAATCTGGTAAGTATGTCTTGCACATACTTTGACTGGTTAATAAAGATGCCATTGTCAACCTGCTTCACTTGAATTCCTAGAAAGAAATTGAGTTCCCCCATGTCACTCATTTCAAATGTATTTTTCATCAGCTTCTCAAAGTCTTTAAAGAGCTTTGGATTAGTTGACCCAAAGATGATGTCATCTACATAAACTTGAACAAGCATCAAGTCATTTCCTATTCCTTCGATGAAGAGTGTTCCATCAATAATACCCCTCTTGTATCCATGCTAACAGAGATTCTATGATAGTGTCTCATACCATTTCCTTGGAGCCTGATGCAACCCATAAAGAGCTTTGTCAAGCTTGCAGACATAATTAGGATGATCTGGTTCTGCAAAGCCAGGTGGTTGTTTGACTTACACCTCGTCATCAATCACTCCATATAAGAAAGCATACTTGACATCAAGTTGGTAGACCTTGAAATCCTTGGATGCAGTAAAAGCAAGGAATATCCTAACAGCTTCAAGTCTTGTTACAGGAGCAAAAATATAAGTGTAGTCAATCCCTTCTTCTTGTGTGTACCCTTGAACAACTAGTCTTGCCTTATTCTTGATGACAAGTCTTCTATCATCTTTCTTATTTCAGAATACCCACTTGGTACCTATAGTAGTCTTCCCTTGATGAAGAGGACATAGATTCCAAACCTTTTGTCTCTTGAATTGAAGCAGCTCCTCCTGTATTGCTTCAACCCAACTTCCATCCTTTAGAGCCTTATCAATCTTCTTAGGCTCAATCTGGGACAATAAACAAGAGTGAAGACAAACATTTTTGTCATGGGTTTGTCCTCTTGTTCTCACTCCTGTCTCAACATTTCCAAGGTTTGTGGTAGGATGAGACTTGTGGATTCTCAATTGAGGAATCACAGCAAGTTGGTTGGACAGATCTAAATTAGTGAAATTTAGATCTGGTGATTGAGGGTCATCCACTACATCAACACACTTATTAAGAGAAACTTGATCTAATGAGTGTGTTACATCATTGATGTTGTCTTCTATGGAGTGGTTATTAGCATCAAGAAATTCTTTATCACTATCACCACCTCCATCTCCTCCTACAATGGAAATCCCTTCATTTGAGTTTTCTGCCTCTGTGCTGGAATTTATAGGCACCTTAGATGTATCAGCTAAAGAATTTGTCATGGTTATACTGACAAGATTTCCAATTACAGGGCTAGTTATCACTGGAGCTGAAGTAGTTTGAACACTTGGTCTTCTCAACTCAAATCTTGGATCAAAATCTTCTATTGATAAGCTACCTATAGATCATGAAACCATTTCACAAGATTTGTTAAAATAGTTGGTAACTAAATCAAGATCAAACAGCCAATCAGGACCAGAACCTTTTACATTGGGTGTGTGCTCATTGAAGGTCACATTGGCTGACTCCTCAATTACTCTAGTTCTAAGATTGTATACTATATAAGCCTTAACATGAAAAGAGTATCTAATAAAATGTCTATCATTTGATTTCTCGAAAAGTTTAGCTATTTGATCCTTGGTATTCAAGATGGTGTAAGGACTTCCAAAGGATCTAAGGAAACTAATGAAATGCCTCCTTTTATGCCACAGTTCATAAGGAGTCTTACCATAAGTCTTGACTACTAAAACTCTGTTCTGCACATAGCATGTAGTGTTGACTGCCTCTGCCCAGAAGGTGATGGGTAGTTTAGAGTCAGATAACATGGTTCTTGCAGCTTTAATAAGTGTTCTATTTCTCCTCTTAGTAACACCATTTTGCTGAGGAGTCCTGGGAGCACTGTATTATCTTGTAATACCCTTCTCATCATAAAATGTATCAAGGATTTGGTTCTTAAATTTAGTTCCTTTATCACATCATATGATTTTGATGTTATGATTATATTGATTCTCAATTTTTAGAATGAAGCTCTTCAAGATCTCAGGGGTCTCATCCTTAGTTCTAAGGAAAAAGACCTAAGTGTGTCTTGTGAAGTCATATATGATCACCAAACAATATGAGATCCTTCCTAGACTCATTACACCGGTAGGACCAAAGAGATCCATATGTAATAAGTGTATAGGGGTAGTGATGGAGTTCATTTCCTTTAGCTTGTGAGACACTTTGTGTTGCTTCCCTTTCAGACATGCAACATAATGGTCATCACTTGTAAACTCTTTCTTTGGCATTTCAGTTACTAAATCATTCTTAATTAATTTATTCATGTTCTTAAAGTTTTCATGGCATATTCTTTTATGCTAGAGGAAAGACTCATCATAAGTGGCTTTAGATAGAAAACAAGAAACGTCTCCTGAATGGGATGTTTCTTGCAGATCCATCTTGTACATGTTCCCTTTCCTGGGGGCTCTAAGCAGGATATGCCCTTAAGGAATGATCACCCCAGGCTTAAGAACAATGCACTCATGCTTAGTAAAGAGCATGTTATGTCTCTGATCATAAAATTGGAATACATTTAAGAGATTGTACCCAAGCTCCTTAACAAAATTTACCTTCTCAATGCTGAGCTTACCATTTGTGACCCTACCCCTTCCAGTAATGTAACACCTGATTCTCCTCCAAAAGAAACTGGCCTTCCATCAATTTTCTCAAAGTTTTGAAGCAAAGACATTTGCCTTTCATGTGCCTGGAACAGCCACTATCAATGATCCATATATTTCCTTTGGTTTTTAGCTATTCCTGCACATAAAGAGATGATTAGTTACATTTGGAAACCCAAGCCTCATTGGTCTTGGGCTTGTCAAAGTGAACTAAAGATAATGCAATAGTAATTGATCCTATATGCAAGCTCTGAGGATCATTTGCTGTTGTTGATTAAGAACTTTCAATCACATGGCTTTCCTTCATCTTCCATACCATCTTTGGAAGACTATACTTGGCCTTTAATACTTTAGAAGTTTTGATGACTTTGGAATTTTTGGAGACTGGACCTTCAAAAGTTTTTGCATCCACTGCAGTAGACTTCAGTACTTCGAAAGCATTCCTTTCTTCTGAGACCAAATTTTCTTTGGAAGTTAAGTTTTCACTTATCTTCTTCTTCACTTTGGAGCTTACGAAAGGAAGAGATTTTCCTCCGAAGCTATCTTCTTTGTCTTTTCCTCAGAAGTTTTCTTCTTGGTCGTGTGGATAGTACTTTTAGGGTTGTAGATGCGATCCTTGGCAAAGTGAGAAGTAATACCACACATGATGCATTTAGTTGGCATGCTTCCGAGAGTCTTCTTTGGAGTGGGAGGTTGAGCTTGATCACTTTTCACTTCCTTCTTTATCTTCTCAAATGATACAACAAGCTTCTTAAGGTGAGGCTTGCTTTTGGAACTGGATGGTTCAGGCTGTGCAACAGTGGTGCACATTTGATTAGCCTTCTTCTCTTGACCAAGTCGATTTGGACATGAACTAGGACTCTTGGTACTAGAGTCCATTGTTGAGTCTTCTGTCTTTACCACTTCAAATCCAACAGAGATGAAAACTTGCTTTTGCTTGGAGTTGAAGGTGGCCTTGATCTATTAGGCTTTCTTTGACTTTCTTTTAGCTACCCTTATCAAGTTCTTCCTTGCAGACTTGGTCATCCCTGGTTCTTTCTTCTCTCCAGGAGAATAGTGTCCATTCTTAGGATAACCCTTGTTACTCACCTCAGGTTCATCCTTCACTATCTCCTTTACATCTTCATCCTTCTCTTGAATAGGATCAATAGGAACCAGCTCATCTTGGCAAGTTCCACACCTTGGAGATCTAACAGATAGGAGTGTGTGTATAGAAGCTATCTCACTTGACCCTAGTCCCTGCCTATTTTAGTAACAAACTTTTTCATGCAAGGATGAGGATATTATGTTCTTGAAGGTTTTCTTTTCAAGAAAACATTTTTCTGCCTTGGCTTTGCTGATCATAAGCTCAGTCTGGCATTCAGTTAAATTGGTTATGAGATCTTTGATTTGAGTCCTGTAGTTTGTATGCTCATGCTTAAGAGTAGAAATGGGTTTCTTAAAATCTTCAAATTTAAGTTTTAATCATTTTCTGCTCTTTTAAAATCAGCTTTTAAAATGTTTAAGGACTCAAGGTCAGATCTCACTTCCAAGTTGTAGGACCTGTACATATTAAATTTAGCAATTCATTCAGGAGTACAAAGACGTTCTAATACCTTGGCTTCTACATGATCAACCATCAGTGCTTGGTTTGGAGAAGCATCTTCTACCTAAATGCTCCAGTCAAAGCCTTCTTCTTCAACAAAAACATCAACATGTTGTTTAGGTTGGCTTGGCTTCTCAGTTCTGGAAGCTACATCGGTGTAGTTTGGTCTGGAATTGTGCTTGGCCACTATTTGTCCTTGGTGCCTTGCACTCTCTAGCAAAGTGTCCCATTTGGTTACAGTTGTAACACTTTACCTTGCTTTTGTCCAGGCCAAACTTATACTAACCATATTGCTTGGGAACTTCCTTCCTGTTCTCTTGTAAAACTTCTTGGCTCTATGAGTGAGAAGAGCCATCTACTGGACTATCTCCATGTACTCCAGATCATCTAGATGGATGCAATCCAAGTCTTCAAAAGTGAAGAGAAAGTTTCCACTACTTTCATCAGCAGACACAAAGGCTTGAGAAGAGCTTGTCTTTTGGAATGGGCTTCCTTGGATGTAGCTCTCCCTTGGTGTCTCAGGGAAGGTGATGAAAGGACCCCTTTGTGAGTTATCAGGAAAGCAGATGAGATGATGCTATGGTTCTCTGCTTTCCCTTTCAACCACATGAAGGGCTAAACTCTGCTGATTGTTGGAAGAGTTGTTTGATGGATTTTGCAAGTTCATCTCTATCTGGTAACCACTAAGGATACAATACAGCTCTGTGAGAGTAAGAGTAGAGAGGTTCTCAATTCTCTTTATGGCCACACAATAGTGAGTCTATCTTCCGGGAAAAGAGAACATGAACTTCCTCACTATGTCCCGATTCTCAAGTTTGACTCCAACATCTATTAGAGTATCTATAATCTCAACATTCCTAAAGTATTATTAAGTCATGGTTTCACCTGTCTTGTAGGTGAAGTTCTCAAACTGCTGCTTCATAATGTCTTTCTTATTTTCCTTAGCTTCCTCTGACCTCTTGTACATGAGCTTTAGTGCATCCCAAAGCTGCTTAGCAATCTTGCACTTCTTGAAGTGTCTGTATATAGAGTTTGGAAGAGTAGTTTGGAGAGCGTTCATGGCTTTCTGATCTACATCTACTTTCTTCCAGTCTTCTTCAGAGTAGTCAGCCATTTCCTTTGGAATCATCCCACCTCCAGAAATGGCTAAAGAGGTGCTTGTGATATGAGGTCCTTCAACAACAGATCTCCACATCCTACTATCTTGAGACTTGATGAACCCTTCCATACGTTGGCACTAAGTATCAAAGTTATCAGGAGTGATCAGTGGAGACTTTATCATGGTACCAGTTTCCATATTAGCTTTAGAGAAAGCTGCCATTTAAGTTTATAAGTGTTTTATGAAACTAAAGAGATCTAAGATGGTAAGATCTTACAATCAAGAGCCTGAAAAGCTCTAATAGCAATTGCAACCAAAGTGCAATTGGTAAGGAATACACTTAAAGGCTGATGCAACCAAAGAGCTTTCAGCATGCACATGTGAAGTACTAGGAAAGTACTTCGTAAGATTTGATATTAACTCAGTGAATTATTCTACGTATCAAATCTTTCAAACCCAAAAGACCAATTCTTCCAAAGCCAAAGATAAAGTATTCCAAAGCTTCAAAGACAAAGTCTTCTGAAGCCAAAGACTGATTTCTTTTGAATACAGAGAAGGCATGTCTTCTCTGACATACTTTTGACAAAAGCTTAAACACCTTTTCACTGCCATCTCTAAAGACTCACCAACTAGCATGAGTTGGTGAAAAGTCCATGCTTTTGTCGACTGTAGATTAAGGTGTCAAGTCTGTAACTTTCCAACTATGTACTTTTATCCTTTTTGTAATAGATAAGGATGTGAGCTATGGCATGTTATAGTCACTAGTAAAAAAGGCACTCTGCCTTTTTGACTCTATATTGATATTGTTGTCTAGATTAGTGTTTCCAGCTGGCCTTCAAAGTATGGCCGGCTGTAGGATGTAATATAAAGTATCTCAAGTACTTGTATTTAGAATTAAGCTTTGTAACACTTGTAAGAACTTGAGAGCAATATACAACATTCTTGAAAACCATATACTATCTTGTTCTTGTGCTTGTTCTTTACTTGTGTTCTTTGTTTCATCACCTAATTCGGTTCCCTATTTGATTTGCTAAGTGTTCTAACTCTCTCCACCTTGTGAAACTGTTGCATTGACCACCTTTCAACGGTCCTGTAGATCCTACAATGCATGCTTCCTTACGCGCTAAACCTTATTTTAGGAACTTTAAAGCATTTTTGTTTTTTTAATTTGGTTTTCTAGAAGATGAAGCTAAAACTTTAGTTGGATTAGTCAGTTTCAAGACCAAGATTTTGAACCAGATGTAATCAAGTCCCAGACCCTTAAAACATCAAGGCTCAAGAATCTTTTAGCCTTCAAATTTGTTCACCATAACACACTTGACCCATCTATCGCAAACACCCCAAACATGGGGTCGTCACACATTTGCACAAAGGCGTTGGTGTATGACATTATGAGCTGTGATTTCTTATTTTGTTTTCGACGATAGTAATTGTTAAAAAGAACAATATTAAACCTGCATTTGACCTGTAATATAATCTAAAACACTTGGGTATTGTCAAATGAGCCATCCTAATCAGAAATATGTAAAACATAAATATGTTACTATCAAATCTTTATAAACCAACATTTGTTGAAAAGGAATTAGTTTGACCTCGAAAGTCCAATTGTTTTGACATCTTTTCTTTGGTTTATGTAGATTGTGATCTTTGGTAAAGTTGTTGTTTTAGGGACAAATTCCAGGATTAGTAGAAACAAAGACATCACCATTTACACTGTTTGGTATGTGGGTATGGACTAGATCCAAGTATTAGGGTTTGCCATGCATGGTGTTTTTATCTTTTATCCACTGTATAATGGAAGTTATTCCAGATGTTTCTGTTAAGTAATCCTATTACAGTGACCTTTACTAAATTACAAAATAACAATAGTTGTGTACTTTGTCCCATAAAATGAGCATATAAACATGATTCCCTAAAATTCTATAAAGGATAGTCATCTATATGAGTATCTTTTTTGCTGAAATTTTAACTATTAATATGTTAAATTCAGGTAATAACACATATTTAAAACACTAAAAACATGACCTGAAAAGGTCAAAATATACCTCAATAGAGATAACATCGAGTTTCTTCTTCTACATGGATGTTCATGGTTCCTTGAGTTCCAGTGATGTTAATAATGCTAGATCTTTGAAAGAACGATGCAATTTGCTTACAAGCCAATGCAATGCATGATAGAACTATAGTCAGCAACTTCTTTACAAAAATCATTGGATTAAATAGTAAATTTGTATAAAGTATTCTATCTTCTATTTCTATACAATTTTAGAAAAAAAATTGCTTATCTATTTACATTTAGAATTGCAGGTTGTATAAATTGGTAATCCCTTAAAAGCTAAAGGGTGCTTTTATCAACCTTTGCTGTCTATTGCTGGAGATGAAGTTACATAAAGTTTGTTTAAAGTGAAGGTTCCTTACCTTTAAGTTGTTTGATAACCAGTCTAATATTTATATCCATTGTGATGCAAGTGCTTTAGTTTATATAATTATATCATTTTTTACTTTTACAAACTACTTCACAACATGTTTTTGTTAAAATTAACCGCGTAGTACATGGGTACTAATCGAGTTATACACTAGTTATAAAATTCATTTTAGAGTAAATTACAATTTGCATCCCTGACGTTTTTCCATTTTAACCACTTGTATCCCTGCACTTTTAAAGTCTTGATTTGTCCCCTAACGTTTCATTTTTGTCTCCATTTGAATCCAAATGACTAACTCCGTTAAATTATTTCGTTAACTCTTTGTGAAAAAGACTAAATTGCCCTTAATAATAAAAAATAAAAAAAACTTTACGGGACCACCCACATCATCTTCTTCTTCTCCTTTCACCCACAGCACCTCCACACCTCACGCATACCACCACCCACTACCGCCCATCAACACACGCAACACCACCTCCACTACCGCAGGCCACCTCAACCCACACCACCTCCATTCTTGCTGGCCTCCACAACCCCCACCAACTCCACTGCCGCCGGCCTCTACAACCCCTACTACCACCTCCACTGCCGCCGACCACCTCAACCCATACCACCTCCATTGTCGTCAGCTTCCATAACCCTAACCACCTCCACTGCCGCCGGCCTCCACAACCCCTACCACCTCCACTGCTGCCGGCCACCTCAACCCACACCACATCCACTGTCGCCGACCACTACAACCACCACCACCTCCATTTATATCGGCCTCCACAACCCCCACCACCTCCACTGCCGCTGACCACCGCAACCCACACCTTCTCACTGTCGCATGCCACCACAACCCAGACCATCTCCACTGTCACCCATCACCACAACCCTCACCATACCCACACCACCTCCACACCTCACCCATACCACCGCTCCCAACACCACTACTACCGACCATAAACACAACCGGCACCACCTCCACTGCCGCCCGCCACCACCCTATCACCACAACCAACATCGCCTTTACTGTCGCCTATCACCACAACCCTCTCCACCACCGTCAAACGTGTAAATCACCACCATCACCATTACATGATCTTTTCTAGGGTTTCTTACCTCCAAATCGATTAAAGCCTGACGGTACTGGTGGTGGTGCTGGTGGTGGCGGCAGTGGTTGTTGATTTAGAGAGAGGGGGTGGTAGGAGAGGGAGAGTGAGTGAATATGTGTGTGTGAGAGAGAGAGAGAGAGGGGGGAGAGAGAGTTAAGTGGATGGATGGAGGGTTTTTTTAGTAAATT
Organism: Flaveria sonorensis; assembly: GCA_025506505.1. Taxonomy (NCBI): domain Eukaryota; kingdom Viridiplantae; phylum Streptophyta; class Magnoliopsida; order Asterales; family Asteraceae; genus Flaveria; species Flaveria sonorensis. Next base: position 2,359,672 of record CM046435.1, read on the forward strand.
AATATTATATAATGGATGTGAGTTAAGAGTAGTTTTGTCATTTTATAAAAAGTTAACTGAACAATTTAACGGAGTTAGCCATTTGGATTCAAAAGGAAACAAAAATGAAACGTTAGGGGGCAAATTGAGACTTTAAAACTGTAGGGATACAAGTGATTAAAATGAAAAAAACATCAAGGATGCAAATGGTAATTTACTCTTTATTTTAATATATTAACAAGATATAGCTCGTGCCTTATGAGGAGACGTTGAAATAGGGTCAAAAATATTTCAATGCCCTTAAGGTTAGAAACATATGGGTTTATATTTTACTTACTCTTCAAACAAGTTTACTTATATTTACATATTATATGAATATATTGGATTCTGTAACATTTGTTTACGAGAGGAGACAACAAATGTTTTATTTGAAACATACAACATTACTTAGCATAGAAATACACATCAAGTAATTAAAGAGATGACATTGACAACAAAAGTTTTGATCAACTTTCCCAGAAGATCAACACAAATCATTTAAAGGATATATAAATGAGGGGAGGATTATAGACGTTCAACCTATTTTCCTTTCACTAAGTTTTTATCTAATTATGTTTATTAATAAGGCTTTTAATAAGACAACATAATTTATGTGAAAGTATTAGAGGAAGACAATACGTGATGTGCTCACCATTTTTTCATTAGCTATGGTTTTGTCTGTTAATGTTCATTATAGTTATCGTTGTGTTTTTGTATACCTTTTCTTTTAATTTTGGAAAATTATTTTTTAATAGTACAAACTATTACTCATCGACCGAGAATAACACATATTAAAATTTTGGCCAGTAACACTCCAAACTTTCACTTTTATTACTTACAATAATCCGAGTAACATAATCAATAAATATTTACGCTTGATTTGCACTCAATATCACTCATAATAATGATTATGAACGAAATAAAATAAAATACAAGGAAATCGAACGGAAAATAAATGCAAACTGTGTCCAATTTAAAAGTGAAAGTTGAGCTATCACTGTCCAATTTAATAGTATAAATTATTATCGTTCAATGAATGATGGTTTTGATTATTAAAATCCAAATTGTGTTTAATTTATATATATGTGTTCATCTATTTTTCTTTTTTTATCCCCTCTCCTCTGATAACGTTTTTAAAGGGACAACATCTTTAACCGTATTTAGTTGATAATCAAATTAAGTCTTATAAAAAGGTTATTATGAATATCGCAATTTAAAATAAATTAAGCTTGTTCTATAAGTTTTCCAATCTCAAATATAGTTCATTGTATTATATTTAGAAAATCATGTTTCTTACGAATGATCTTTAGCGCAAGTGATTAAGATAAGAAACCTAAAAAAGATTTGTTGTTTTCTCGATGTTTTCTCACGTTTTCGATAAAACCCTCTCGTAAAAGAAATGTAAATATAAAAAGGTTTTAGGTTCGAGTCTCACTCTGAGTAAAAATACTTAACGTTGAGACAGTAGGTTTTTTCGGTTGTTGATATCAACATTTATGCTTGTTGTGCAATCCCTCCCTTGTTACCGTCGAACTAGCGCTTAACACAACTCCCCCCCCCCAACCAGCCCAACAGCTCTTTTCAATAATTAAAAAAATCCTTTATAAATATCAAAATAACAATTCAAATTTTACACTATTCAAAATCCAAATCTCTCAAATATACACATGCATTATACTCCAAAATAAAATTATAAAATACGATAGCAACGCTATTTCTCCCGTGGCATGGATCAATCAAGTTGAGAACGAAAATACAATTTTGGAGTTGCATGATGATGACATATCACCCCCAACAGGCGGCGGAGTGTGTTGGGATGTGTAGATTGTCTATAACACGTGACATTATTAAAATAATAATTTATTTAATCAACTCAATTACATAAGTCTTACAACGAAGCCATTAATTGTTCAAACAAACATAACATAAAATGAAGTTTGATTTATTAACTAAGTCCATAAGCATCCTAAGTGTCATAAACTTGTAGGCATCTCAAGCAGTATTTCTTGTGACATGTATAAAATAAATGTCAACTAGCAAGTTGGTAAGTAAACATAAGTTTTGTCACATATACTAGATTTAAAACACAATTCAAGAGTCAAAGTATGAATTCAAACAAGTATGACTAAACCAAACCTTGTTAAAACCTTTGTTGATAAGTGTCCCTAACCAACGAGTTAGACTAAGAATATCGGTTTCGTTACCCAAATGCCGTCTACAATGGCCCGTTCGGGCGGGTGTCAAACCAATAGCGCTATCATCATTACCTTAGGCTTTAGAAAGTTAATGATCACATTCTAGTAAGGAAGTAAGTAAGATTGCCCACCACATGAAAGATTAATCCAACAAGTTTAACACAAATGCATAGAATACACACAAGACTTAATTGAATTGTATGTTTGGCATGAAAGATTTAGAATGAATACGTATAATGTCACATCGCAAAAGCATAAAAGGAAAAGGGATTATGAATACTCATATTGAGTTCTTGAGTATGAGTTGGACTTATGACTTGATTATTAGAAATAATGAAGCCCTAAATTAGTATGATTATATGTATTAGAACTTATGTTTAAGGTTATGGTTAAGAGTATTAACCATAGTAATAAATGAATCAAAAGCAAAGGAAAAGAAAGATTGTTGCAAGATCAAAACAGATTTGGACAGATTTATTGTTACAGTTTCATATGATTATTAAAAATATCAAACCATAAGTAAAAAACTCTAAAACTCTCCAGTATACTATTTTAGGATGTTATGAACAATGTTTGTTTAGAAAAAGCTTTCAAATTCGGATCAGATGCCGATCAAAACAGCAATGCAAAGCAGAAGATGCAAATATACGCACTTACTTTGTAGAGGCTGTTGCAGAGCCATTCGATAGGATTAGAAGTCGCGTGAACTATGGTTGGAAAGGTAACTCAATGAACTTGTTTATGGAAGCTGAGTTTGTTAATTTTTGATTTATTATGAGCAAGTTATGGTCATTTGAAGCTGTAATAGATTTTGTCCAAACTCAATGATAACACCTACTTGAACCTTTTAGGGTTTTAAAAATAATAAGCGCATATAATAAATCTTTTTGAGCATTTATACGATAATAGGAGGGTTATAGTTGAAGAAAAACATGAGAATTTTGATTATAAAGTTTCTTAGAATTATTTAGAATCGAAAGAATAACAAAAATACTGAAATTAAGAATATAGTTGTTACCTTAAGAACGACGAACAAAATTAAAACTTCTAAAGGCTTCAATGGAGGGTTGGGGCTGCAAGTTCCTTGAGATGTTATATAGGATGAAGAAGACCTTTATTGTAAGTTGAAAAGAAGAATTGGTGCAAGAATATGATAAGATAAATGTTAGTATTTATAGGTGAGAAAATGGGGTTTATGAATGGGGAAATTTTATGAGCACAATTTAGATTGGGGGGGGGGTTATAGATGGGTTATAAATGAGTCAAAGTAGAAGGGGTTTTAGTCTTTTAAATTTTATAAAAATGGTGGAACGTTTATAAAATTAATTTTTACAAAAAATGTATTAAAGTTGCAAAGTTAAAGATATTTTTTGAAGGATTCTAAAGACTTTAAAATAGTTAGTATTTTTATTTATAAAAATATAATAATAAAAAAATTTTATAAAAATATTATGATTAAGACTTTCTACAAAATTAAGGGTGAGAGTCCATAAAATTTTAACTTTATTATACATGTGCACAAAAATAGTACATGTGTATTTTTATAAGAAGTTAAGAACTTTCATAATAAAATGAACTTTAAAATTTTTATAACTATATAAGAACTTTATGACATTACTAATTTAGGTTTCCATTCACCATTTTCAAGTCATAGAACAAGTAAAGTTATAAAGTAAAAATTAATCATACTAACGAATGTAGCTGCTATAGAAACTTATGTATAGCATGTACAAGAGTATGAGTTATCATGTATAATAGTATGTATGATAAACCAAATAATATAACATAGAATTCCAAAATTTATATTGCATAAATGAAAATGAATTGGGTTACAAATATGGATAGATACTGAGGGTCATAGTCTCCCTACTTTAGGTAATTTCATCATGAAATTTTAGTAGGAGGAGGCTGATGCAAAGAGATGAATCAACCATCATTATCGAAGATAATGTTTAGAGGTACACAATGTCGACACACTAACTCATTAATATAGATTTGAGCCAATTTCTCAACTCGGTATTCCTCAATAAATAGGTAAGAATTGAGCTGATTTAGTCAAACGGTCAAAAATCACCAAAATGTTGTCATGGCCACTGGAAGTGCAAGGAAGTTTAGTAATAAAAATCCATAGCTACACATTCCCACTTTCAAACAGGAATTTCAGGTTGCACAAGTAAATCAGAAGGTTGTTGGTGTTCGGCTTTCACCTTGAAACAAGTAAGGCACTTTGCTACAAATAGAGCAATATCCTTTTTTCATGTCGGGCCACAAATATTGACAACGGAGATCATTGTACATTTTATCAGCTCTAGGATGAATAAAGGAGTCTTTTGGGCCTCATCTGTCAAAAGGGTATGAAGATTTTCATGGTTTGGAACGCAAATACGATTAAAGAAAATACAACAGGCCATCGGGTTTGGTTTCTAATTGAAGTTCGACACTGAACGACATTTTATCATACATGTTACCTTTCGTGACTAAAACGTGTTTAGCTTCCAAGATACGAGTTTGGATATTAGATTTTACTTGAAAGATTTGAATTAAAATAGACTTGACGTGGTCTTTATGACTAAGGGTATCAGCTACAACATTCACTTTGACAGGATGATAGCGAATCTCACAGTGGTAATAGTTGAGTAGTTCGACCTATCGTCGTTGTCTCATGTCAAGCTCTTTTTGGTTGAAGATGTGTTGAATATTTTTATGGTCAGTAAAAACCACACAATTAATACCATAAAGGTAATGTCTTCAAATTTTCAAAGCGAAAACAAATGCACCAAGTTCAAGATCGCGGGTCGTATAGTTCTTGAAATATCTGGAAAATAAATTGTTACAAAAATGTTTGATAATAATAAAAATAATAATAATAATAATAATAATAATAATAATAATAATAATAATAATAATAAGAATAATAATAATAATTATAATATAATAATAATAATAATAATAATAATAATAATAATAATAATAATAATAAAATAAATAAACTAACAGCAAATACTCAAATGAAAACAACATAACATAATAGTAAAAAGAAAAAAATATAAGCAAGTAAATTCGTAGAAAGAAAACAAAACAAAAGAATAAATAAATAATAAAAGGATAAATAATCTAAAACAATACATAAATATATACATGCAAACATGAAGTTGAGAAACTCATGTTTTGTGGTTCTAAGTTATACTAAAACTCATATAGTTACATAAATCAGCTTCACGACAAGGTAACTAAATCGAAAATAAATAATAAAAGGATAAATAATCTAAAACTCATTTAGTTACATAAAATGAAACAACATCAACAAACATATAGCCAAAATTCATACTTGAAGAATTTGACATAAAGTTGTTCTCTTCTTAGAAGGTCAAGAATCAGGCGTAGGTGTTGCTCATGATCGGATTTGCATTTGGAGTAGATTAAGGTATCATCGATGAAGATAATCATGAACTTATCCAAATACAGTTTGAAAACAAAGTTCATAAGATCAATAAATACCGCGGGTGCATTGGTTAATCCAAAGGGCATAACCATAAACTCTTAGTGACTGTACCTTGTACGAAAGGCGGTTTTCAGAATGTCGCCCTTATGAATAGGGAGTTAATGATACCCGGAACGAAGGTCTATTTTAGAGAAACAAGTGGCACCGTGAAGTTGATCAAAAAGATCGTCAATTCTAGGCAAAGGATAACAATTCTTGATGGTGAATTTGTTGAGTTCACGATAGTCGATACACAGGCAAAAGGATCCATCCTTTTTCTTTACGAATAGAACGGCTACGCCCCAAGGTGAAGAGCTCAAATGAATAAAACCCTTGTCAGATAACTCTTGAAGTTTACTAGCAAGTTCTTGCATTTCCGAAGGTGCAAGATGATAAGGAGATTTGGCCATAGGAGTTGCACCGGGTACAAGGTCAATGCGGAACTCGACTTGCAGAATAGGAGGAAGACCAGATACGTTGTCGGGAAACACTTCAGGAAAATCCCGAATAATAGGAATGTCTTGTATCTTCTTCTTTTTGCCTTTAGCTTCCACAATATGGGCCAATAAATCCATATACTTTTTATGCAAGTACTAGGGCTTTGGTGCAAGTCATGAGTTTAAGGCCATTAGAAGTTTTTTTCCTCATAGATTTGTAAGACTTGACCATCTGTGAGAGGAATTTGGAGATACTTATAAAAACAAACAACTTCAGCGGTGTTAAGATAACCAATTCATGCCTACTATGAAATAAAAACTACCCAATTGCATGGGTATGAGATTGATGGAGAAGTTATGTTCGTTGAGTTTAAGAGTGCAATCACGTATTACAGAGTCAATGGTGATGGGTTTTCCATCCGCCACCTCCCCGTGAAGGTTTTCTCTAATTTAGCTTGTGGGGTAGCAAATAAACACTCAAAATCAAATGTTACAAAACATTCATGGGCTTCGGTATCAAATAAAATAGAAGCATATTGATTATTGTGGTTATTGACTAAAAACATATCATTAACCACATCATTCATGACTGCTTGAAGCCATACTTCACGAAATAAAACGAGTGAGTTTGTAACACTTAAAGTCTGGATATGTTAAAACAAAATAAAAATAGGTGAAATCATAAAACTTAGGTTAAGATATATCAAATCAATAGTATGAATCATAAGATTATCATAGGGTATCATAGAGTTAAGGGTGATGATTGAGTATGCATTGGACCCTTAAAGAGCCTTGACTTATCAAAATTTTTAAGTTTTTATGGCGTGTTTATTGGCATGCTTTGGCCTAATACGCTAAGACACTCTCATCGGGAATCCCCATGTAGGCATCCGAATCCATCGGTAGATTTGTATTTATATGTAATGCCAGCCTAGACAGGAAACCTGACTACCGGTCCACTACCCTTCCAGTTACTACATGTCCGTCACTTAAACTTAGACTTTGACAAGAATGGAATATTAAAATAGTGTAGTAAAATCCAAAAAATATAATTTTAATGAAATCTTGAAGTAAATAGTAGTTTAAAAATATGAAAATAACTTAGGGATAAAGCCAGAAATTATATAATATATATCATGTAATAAAGTAGGATAGGATTAAATAACACGTATGGACATAGAATTTTAGCATGCACACATGAGCTAACTCATGTTTGGGCACATAAAATTATAGTCTAGGTTATTGTGTCTAATAATCTAATTTCTTATAGCAACGGTTCTAATACCAATCTGTCACACACCAATCGGCGGTGGAAGGTGTAAGGGCGTGTAGATTGTCCATAACATGTGACACTATTAAAGTGATAATTTATTTAATCAACCCAATTACATAAGTCTTACAACGAAGCCATAAATTGTTCAAACAAACATAACATAAAATAAAGTTTGATGTATTAACTAAGTTCACAAGCATTCTAAGTGTCATAAACTTGTAGGCATCTTAAGCAACATTTGTGTGACATGTATAAAATAAAGGTCAACTAGCAAGTTGGTAAGTAAACATAAGTTTTGTTACATATACTAGATTTAAAACACGATTCAAGAGTCAAAGTATGAATTCAAGTCGGTATGACTAAACCAAATGTATTGATTAAACCTTTATTGACAAGTGCCCCTAACTAACGGGTTAGACTAAGAATATCGGCTTTGATACGCAAATGTCGTCTACAATGGCCCATTCGGGCAGGTGTCAAACCAATAACGCTATCATCATTACCTTAGGCTTTAGAAAGTTAATGATCACATGCTAGCAAGTAAGCAAGCAAGATTGAGAGGGTTGATTAAATAAATTATCACCTTAATAGTGTCATGTGTTATGGACAATGTACACGTCCCGACACATTTCGCCGCCAGTTAGGGTGTGACACGACACACATTTTAGGCTTAGATTTGATCTCGTAAAACACGTTGCAGATAATGTGGATACCACGGTTTTGGACGATGAAGATTAGTTATAAGTATAAGTTATTTTTATTTTTAACTTATTTATTTTAAAGTAGTTTTTTTTAGGTTGTAAACTATTTATATTCTAGAGTAAATTACACTTTTCGTCCTTTAAGTTTGTAGTAAGTTTTAGGTTTCATCATTAAACTAAGAAAACTACGTTAAATATCCTTTATGTTTAAATTTTATAATAGTTTACGTCATTTCTCTAACGGACGTTAATACTTTCAGTTAAGTCTAGTCATGTGCAACACACGAGGGCAAATTGGTTATTTCATTTTTGATAATAAAAAATCTAACAAAAGAAATATTCTTTCCCTTTTCTTCCTTTTAAAACCCTAGACTTCCACACTCTCTACCCTATATCATCTTCACCCAAAAATTCCAGCTACCATCACTCAAAATTTCCGGCCAGTCCTATCGAAATTTTGACCAGCTACTTCATTGCTCCTCTATCATGGAACTAACATCACCACCCTGTCATCGGCCCTTGGCTGATTGCATGAGCTATTCGTGATAGATGGTGAAGATGGTTAGATGTGTTGTAGAGTAAGGGATGGGTCGCGGTGGTGGTGGTGGTGGTCAAGTGAAGAAAGAAAAAGAGAAAGAGAGTGAGAGAGAGTGTGTGTGAAAGAAGGTTAAGGCCACCAGAGCAAGGGATGGGTTGCGGTGGTAATGGGGATCGAGTGAATGAAGGTTAAGACCACCGTAGTAGGGGATTGGACATGATGGTAGTGGTTTCCGAGTGAAGAGAGAGGGTGAATGAAGGTGGAAACCACCGGAGCAAGGGATCGATGGGTGGCGGCGGTGGTGGTTGTAGAGTGAATGGAGGTGGAGACCACTAAAGTAGGGTGGTGGTCGATTTCAGACGATTGCCAGCCAGAGGTGTACAAACCGGTTTTTGGAGCCAAACCGGTTCGGTTTCAAACCGGTTTTTTTTTCAACCAGTTTGAACCCCAAACCGGTTCGGTTCCTAAACCGGTTTCAAGGCTAGGATATTCAAACCTATCAACCGGTCCGGGCCGGTTTGAAAACCGGTTCGGTCCCAAACCGATTCGGGTTAGGAAAGTTATTTTTTTTTAAAATCAAATGAAGAAATGCCCAAACAGTGATGATGCGCCCAAGTGCTCATACGCCCAAACAGTGCTCATGCGCCCACAATGCTCATGCGCCCAAACAGTCTCCAAACACCTAGCTGATGCACCCAAACAGTGCACATGCGCCCAAACACTTGGCAATATTTTAGAAGTTTTTCACACTTATTCAATCCTTCAAAACTTTTTCAATTGATCTAAAATATTATTTTCCTAAATAAACATCAAACATTTGATTATTTATTTTCCTAAATCAAAGATTACACATTTATATAAATTATTTATAAACATTACAAAAGGCTTAAAAATCAAAGATTACACATTTATATATATTATTTATTATTATTAAAACATAAAACATTACAAAAGGCTTAAAAATCAAAGATTACATAAAATGTAAAATAAAGATACTATTCAAAACATTACAACAATTCAAATGGCGTAAACTTTTAAAAACTAAATACGTAAACTTTATTCTTCGCCACCAGAACCCGAGCTATTACAAATGTACTCATCAAATGTCACTTCATCATCGGTCATTCCGGGTGTCAATCCACCGTCTACTTCGTCTTCATATATTTCGGATTCATATTCTAATTCTCCTTCAAGTGAGCATTTGTCTTGTATGCTTTCAACTGCATCCAAATAATCCTTCAAGCAAATACACATTTCAACTACTTCGGGAGTTATTCGGGTTCTTCGTATTGATATAATCCTGCCACTAACAGAAAAAGCAGATTCTGAAGCTACCGTAGAAGCTTGGACGGTTAATAAATCTCGAGCCATGGTGGATAGGATTGGAAATTGATCTTTCTTATCTTTCCACCAAGCCAACAAGTCAAAATTTTTAAAATCTTGTGGAGTCATGGTGGATAAAAAGTTTGTTCCACTATACCTCCCGATTTCACTACTCGGAGTGTTACCATGTTGACGTTTAGTACATTCATCTCTTAAAGTATTATACAAAGCAAACATTGGATCACTTGAAACTTCGTCATGTGCCGCATGCCGCATAGACTCATGTATGTTTGATGTTTGACCATATTTTGCTAAATAAACATCAAACATTTGGCCTAAATGTGTGTTAAAATTAGTTTTTGCACTTTGAGCATAATATGGGTTTTCTTCTTCTAAATCCAAATTAGAAGTAATTTTATCAAGTAAAGTTTCAACCCCCGACTTATTTAAATAAGGGTTTAAGGCAGCGGCACATGTAATAACCGGATGCATTTCTTTAAAATATTTTTTAAGTTTTTCTTTCATTGGTGATATCATATCCGAATAAGGTCTACCCCTGAATGACAACTCATTTAATTTTGAAGTCATTAAGTAAATTTGGTGAAGTACGGACTCGTTGGATAATAAACTCCAGAAAGACTAGTAGTTGCGGTTTTAAAAACATTAAGCATTTTGGTTATTTCTTCAATAATAGCCCAACCCGATGGATGGTAAGTCGAAGCCTTTCCACGACTCACCAAAGTATTATGAAAGGCTATTAAACTTTCTTTTTGGTCAATAGCCTTTTCAAACATGTTTACAAGTCGAATTCCATCTTGTAGGTACGTCCTAATTCGGACCTAAACACTTGGAATTTGCGTCTTTACAAAACTTGTGATACCTACTATATCTTTGGTTACTGCTAAAAATGTCACGTAACATTCTTTTAAAACTATCTTTTACTATTTCAATAGTTTTTAAACCGTCTTGAACGGCTAAGTTTATGATATGCGCAACACATCGACTATGAAAAAACACATTGTCACAAATTGGTTTATATTTTAATTTTAGATGTTCTATCGCAAGCGTATTATTTGACGCGTTATCAAAAGATATTGACAAAATTTTGTTTTCCAGTTTATATGTTCTAATAACTTTATCAATAAGATAAAAAATATTTTGAACGGTGTGAGGATAATCAAACAATTCAAACGCAATAGTACATTTCATCATTTGCCACGAATCGGGTTCAACCCAATGAGCGGTGACACAAATATACGAGTCCGGTGAACCGTGCGGAGTCGACCAAACGAGTTAAGTTAACACCGGTTTGTAAATTTTCAAAATAAGATATTAATTCAATTTTAGCTTTTTTCCACATTTTTAAGCAATCTCTTCTAAGTGTAGCACGACTTACATGTGTGTATCGCGGTTGGAGAGTTCATTGAATTAGCCGAGTCAAACGTTCATTGTCGAAATGTTTGAATGGCAAGCTTTCTTGAATTACAAAATGCGCCATTTGCTCACGAACTGCATCAACGTCGTAAGCCCAAACATTCCCTTCGCTTGTCATCGAAGCTTGACCTTGAGACGGTTCACCTTTCAAAGCCTTCCAATATTTATTCACAATGTGGTTTTCAAAGTTGTATTTGCATCTTTTTTGAAAAAATTATGACAATACTTGCAACGAGCTTTGTTTGGACTGCTAGCCATTTGACATAAATCGTAATTGCACCATATTTCGGGGTTCCTATTCGTAGGAAGGATTGCTACCACTATGTTACTTGAAGACGCATCACAACCAACGGATGATTGAGCACTTGATGAAGCCATTTTGAAATGAACGACAGTATTCAGAGTTTTTTTTAATTGAACGAAAGTATTGAGCGTATTTGAGAATAGAGAGCGTTTTTTTAGAGTAGAGAGCGTTTTAAGTTATTGTGGTTCAACCAAAACATCCAATATATATTTATACTAGCTTAATGGATGTATAATGGTAAAAAAACACAAAAAAGGGTCAAAAACGGTCATAAAACGGCTATATAGCCGTTATATAACGGCTAGTTTTTGAAAACCGGTTTGAAAACCGATTTGGGAACCGGTTTCAGAACCGGTTTGGGAACCGGTTTGGGAACCGGTTTGGGAACCGGACCGGTTTGGGAACCGGACCGGTTTGGGAACCGGACCGGTTTGGGAACCGGACCGGTTTGGGAACCGGACAGGTTTGTAACCGGTTTCAACATAGGAAACCTCAAACCTATGGAGGAACCGGCGGTTCGGACCGGGTCGGGACCGGTTTGGGCCAAACCGGTTTGGGCCAGAAACCGGTTCCGTTTTTTTGGCCAAACCGGTTCCCGAACCGGTTTTTTTGGCCACCTCTTCCCCATCAGCGAATTACTATCGTGACCACACCACCATCAGCTTCTTCATCCCAAGCCTACCCCTTCCCCATCTTCATCATCCATGAGAGAGAAAACAAGAGAGATAAAGAGAGAAATAGATAGATAGAGAGAGAGATAGAGGGTAAATAGAAAAGGTTATTTATCTTTTTTCAATTTTTATTATTGTTTTTTATTAACTTACAAGATTAGTCCTTACCAAGGTAAAAAGACTAGAATACCCTTATGTGTAGGTCATATGATTGGATTTACCGGATAAATTTAATGTCTGTTAGAAGAAAGGATGAAACTTGTAAACCTTCTTAAACATAAAAGAAGTTTACTGTAATTTTCTTAGTTTAAGGACGATACCTGAAATTTACTATAAACCTAAAGGACGAAAAGTGTAATTTACTCTATATTTTAGTTCTTTTTTTCTCAAAATAAAAATAAAAATTTATGGCATGAAGTGACATGAGCGTCCCTTCCAAATTTTTATGTGTGGTGTGGTGTGGTGTGCATGGCATGATTGGATATGACCATTTCTGACTGGTGGATTCATGATGTAGTGGGGCACTCATGGTATAAACGCCACCTCCACCCATAAGAAAAGAAATAATAACTTTTTAATTGTTATTGTGTAATTATCAAAGAAGGTCCGAATGATCTCATGAAATACTAAAAAGAAAATTAATTTTCTGATTTGGAAAATGTGTATATAAATTGTTGCTAAGATCTCTTGATTATAGTTCACTAAAAGTCATTCTCCATCACTAAAATCCATAGGTAGTCTGTCAAAAGTAAAGTTACCCACATACAGTATTTCAACAAACCTTCAACTATAGATCCATCCTTCACTTGAAACTTTTTCTTGATGAAAGTCTTATATTTGTCTTTATGATATACTTGTTTTACAAATTTAATCTCTAAATATGAGAAATCACTTATTTGTTCCTCACCACACTAAGGCCTAACATATGTGTATTTTATACGACTTAAGGGTCTTTATGGCAGGACATGAGATGAATAGAGTAGATGGGGGCATTGGGGTTAGGTTTTATTTTTACTGGGGAGTTAAAACTGGGTTTTAATTTTATATCTTCAACTAGATTAGATATTGCTATGTTACACGATTCAAAATATAAAAATTATATAATAGTTTATATATATGTACGATATAATATATGTTATAGATAACATATCAATGAAATTATTATATATAACAAATATATTTAAGTGATAAACAATAACACAAAAAATCGATATTATTAGTCATGAATATTCATAAACCTCTTTAAGTATATTTTAAATTAATTTAGTTTTATTTTAAAAATGATTTACTACAAATAAAATTGTATTTTAAAAAAATTAAGTCTCATTAATTTTTAATGAAACAATTCAATTAACATAGTATTAAATGAGCATCTATTAACAAAACTCTTTTGAAACTACTTTTTTAACCAAAGTCTATAATTTATTATTGTGAGAATGTGTGAATAGTTATAAGTGGAGATGACATGGTAACAAATAGTCATGTGGTTGATTTTTTTAACAGATTTTATTAAAGTGGAATAACTATTAGCAAAAAGCTCTGACTACAACAAGAAAATTACACAAACAAATTACACCCAACTTTCAAGCTCATATCTCGCAGCTTAGCTTAGATGTGCACGTTTCGGGTTTTGGTCCGTACCCGGGCCCGAGTACAAACCGGGTTTTTTGTACCCGGGTATTGGTGAACCCGGGAACGAACCCGGGTCGGGTTTACATTCACCCAAACTCTACCCGATATACCCGGTTAGGGTCGGGTCGGGTCCGGGTCAGGTCCATAACCGGGTCCGGTTCAAGTCCATAACCGGGTCCGGTTCAAGTCCATAACCGGGTACAATCCGGGTTTTTTTATTAATATAAATCATTATTATTTGTAATCATGTTGCTGATTTATTGAACGTTACTTTTTTTACTTTCAAATTAATTTATGTATACATTTTATGCAAACTTTATGCATAGTTAGGTCGAACCCTGAGTTCTAAAGACTTTATTGTGCCTGTTAGGCCTTTGTATCAGTATATGAATATGTGATTTCAAGTAGGAATTAATTTTTAATATAGTTAGGTCGAAACCTGTTTAATTTGGTTGTTAAAACCTACTCATGCATCTGAAGATTTATTGTAGGCGTGTGTGATGTTAAAAATATTCCAAGTGTAGGCGCCTATCTAGCCATGCGCCTGAACAGTGCCCAAGCGCCGGAACAGTGCTCATGCATCTGAGCCTCATGTGGCTGAACAGTGCCTAAGCACCTCAACAATGCTTAAGCACCTGAAGAGTGCTCATGCGCCTAAGCCTCATATGCCTTCACAGTTGTTATGCGCCTGAACAGTGCTCATGCGCTTAAACCTCATGTGCCTTCATAGTTGTCATGCACCTAAGACTTTTTACACATATATTCAACACTTGGTAGTTTTCATCATTTACGTTTTAATAAAACTTGCTGATTAATATAAATCATTATTATTTGTTATTGTTTTTATTATTAATCGTCATGTATGATTCTAGTAATGAATATGATTATGGTTATGGTTATGTAGACTGAATATGTATGATTCTATATTTCCATACCTTCGTATAAATTTCGATAAAGTATATTTGAATGATACTTCAATAATCAGAAAAAAAAACATCAGATTAATCGTCATGTATTTCTATAACAATATTAAAACAACTTAAAAATACATAAATGAATCAATAAAAAATAACATAAAACTTTTATTTAAGTTATCGTCTAATTTTATTTTCTGCGAGAAGCTTGATCAAATGCTAATTCTTCATCGGATATGCCAGAAGATACTCCTTCTTCTACCTATTCATCGTATACTTTAGCTTCGAGTGTAATTTCGTCTTCGAGGCTTGTTTGGTCTTGTATACGATCCATTGCGTCTAAGTGATCATTTAAACAAATGCACATCTCCACGGCTTCTAGAGTTAGTTTTGTTCTCAGTAATGATATTACCCTGCCGCTAAGAGAAAAAGCAGATTCCGAAGCTACCGTAGAAGCTTGGACGCTTAGTAAATCACGGGCCATAGCAGAAAGAATCAGAAATTGAGATTCTTTTCCTTTCCACCAAGCCAAAATATCGAATGCACAATAATCTTCGGTAGTCATAATGGAAATAAAATTCGTTCCACTATATCTACCGAGCTCACTTGTTGGGGCGTTACCCCTTTGTCGTTTAGCCGTCACATCCCGAACAACATTCAACATAGTCAAAACCAGGTCTTTAACCGAGGTACCAGCACTTGAGGTTGATTGGGTAGGCATGGTTATGTTTACCTTAGGCCCATATCTATTTAAATAAAAATTATAGATTGTTTTCAAACTTGAATTAAAATTTACTTTTGCCTCGTTTGAAAAATTAGGGTTTTCGTCATGCATATCCAAATTGTCATTTATCTCGTCTATCAAACATTCAACCTCCGTAATATTTAAAAAAGGATTTAAAGCGGCGGTACAAATAAAAACGGGTGGTAACTCCTTAAAATATTTTTTAAACTTTTCTTACATTGGTTCTATCATTTGACTAAACATATGATTTTTATTTTGAAAATTTTTAAAATTCAAAGCCATGCAATATAATTCTTGAAGTACCGAATAACTAGTGGGATAATAAGCACCCGATAATTTTGTTGTTGAGTTTTTAAACACCTCAAGAAACTCGGATAGACGTTGAACATTCTTCCAACCAGCATCCGGAAATGGGTCGGCTTCACCATTATCCGAAAGACTATTATGAAAAGCTTTCAAAGTGCCATTTTGTTTTAAAGCACAATTAAACATGTGACAAGTCGAATTTCACCGAGTATGAACATCCTAATTAGGACCTAAAAATATAGATTCAGTATCCTTACGAAGTTGTTTATAATCTTGATATCTTTTTCTACTTTTTTTTAAAAACGTCATGTTCGAAAAGCTTTAATAAAGTTATCAACAAATTCCATGGATAGCCCGTCTTGCACTATTAAATTAATAATATTTACAACACAACGAGTATGGAAAAAATCACCGTTTGTAATAGGAAGATATTTTAATTTTAATTTTTCAATCATGGTTGTGTTGTTGGAGGCGTTATCAAATTCAATTGAAAAAAGTTTATTTTGTAACTTAAAAGTACTTATTACATTATCTAAAAAGTAAAACAAAACTTCTCCGGTGTGTGGATATGGAAAAAGATCAAATGCAATCGTACGTTTCATCATTTGCCATGAATTGGAATCTACCCAATGAGCGGTGACGCAAAGGTACGATTCGGGTAAACCTTGTGGAGCCGACCAAACGTCACTAGTTAAGTTTACACCGGTATTTAAATTTTCAAATAATATAATTAAATCATTTTTTGCTTGTTTCCATAATTTTAAACAATAACGTCTAAGTGTAGTACAACTTACGTGGGTGTAACGAGGTTGAAGCGTCTCTCGAATTAAGTTGGTCAACCGAAGATTGTTGAAGTGACTAAAAGGCAAAGCTTCTTGAATCACGAACTTCGCCATTCGATCTCGAACCGTATTAACATAATAACTAAAGATTCCACCATCTCCACCCAATTGTGTTTGTTGCGAATCCGGATTACTTTTCAACGACTTACAAAACTTTATGCTAATGTGTTTGCTTAAAGTCGTGTTAGAATCTTTAGCAAGCAAAGCTCCACAAAACTTGCAACGAGCCTTTACAGACCCGTCACTCAACTCAACCATATCCTAATTGCACCAAACATCCATGTTACGATTGTGTGCAAGAACACGAACGACGGTTGGAGCGTTGGACAAACCTTGACCAACGGAAGATTGTAAGTGAGCCATATCAAGATTGAAGAGAGTGAAAGTGTAAAACGAGAGAGTGAAAGTGTAAAACGAGAGTAAACGAGAGTATTTTTGCGTTTTTTGCATATGTTTTTGCGTTTGGTACTTGGGTACTCAACCATATCAACCCACACCTATTTATACTAACTTATAGGGCGAAAATAGCCAAAAAACCGGTTACAAATCGAAGGTAACGGCTATATAGCCGTTAAAAACGGCTAGTTTTTTGAAAAAAAAACGGTAAAAACCGGGTAGGACGCGGGTACAATCGGGTCGAGTCCGGGTCGGGTCGGGTTCGGAAAGAATCTAAAAACCTATACCCGGTTCCAACCCCCCGGTTTTTTTCGGGTCCAAACCGTGTACACCGTATACCGGGTCGTACCCTTACCCGGGTCCAGGTCGGGTCCGTACCCTGGTCTTTTGCCCATCTCTAGCTTAGCTCTATACTTAACCCACCAAAATGACTGAACCTTTATATCCTCCACTACATCATAGACTAAAAGAGACCTGCTGCTGGAAAATAAACTCGTGCTTTGCTTCCAAATCAACCAAAGTATGGCGAAAACCACGTAATGTTTCATGTTCTTGATGGGTACTAAAATAGGCGAAGAGTGAACCATAGGAAACAACTCTATGATACAAGACACGTTCTAGAGGGGGAGGCCATACAACCCCATAATTTGCTCCCACATTGATTAAACTGACACAACAGCAACATGTGAGCACCCGTACGTCCCCTTGTTTCCAAAACAAAGACTGCATTCATGCGAGGGCATTCGCACCCTGCGTCTATGTAGCTCCTCTCTGGATGGAATTCTGCCCAGATGTGCCTTCCAAACAAAGCTGTTGACTTTAGGTGGTACCCATGAGGACCATGGCATCGGATTGAGCTCAACTCCTTGGTTGTTTGATTCAAATATTCTTCTTAAAAATTTGGTTGTGAAATCTCCCGAATCATCACCAAACCACCTCTTAACATCCTCCTTATTGTTAGGAGAAAAGTTTATGATATCTTGGTGGAGATGCTCGCCTCTAACTCCCTTTTCCTCCTCTTCATTCATGGAGTTCCGCTTCCATTCCCACTTCCAAGCGTAACCATCTAAGCGTATCTCCACTCTTTGGCTCACCAAACAAGACCTTTTAGATTCAAGATTGAACAACAATGAAACTTGTCTTTAAGACTATTTTCACCGACCTAATTATTGAGTCAAAAAGCAACCTTATCTCATTTACCCACTTGAGCTTTGAAGAGCCAATCCAAAGAAATATTTTCCTCAGCCAATTCTTCCTCTGATTTCATAATTTGTCTCCACACACCATGAATTGATTTCTTGAGATTGAAAGTGGATGGCGAAGACACACCTTGCCCATAAAGCCAACTTTTCTAATCTAAATCTCCACTTCCACTTAGAGATTAATGCTAATTTTGCATCCCTAATGCTTATAACCCCAGGCCACCCGCCTCTTTAGGGTGAGTAACCTTATCTCACACAACTCAGGAGATTTTCGAGCCTTCACTTACATCTGCCCATAAGAACTTCCTCCTAATTCCCTCTAGTTTATTAACTACCTTGACGGGTGCTTTTAAAAGTGACATGAAGAACATCAGGAGGCTCGCTAAAACCGATTTGATCAACATGACCCTTCCCTTAAATGAGAGTGCCTTCGCTTTCCAAGAGGATAATTTAGAATTAACTTTTTCTATAATAGGGTCCTAATTCTTGGACAGGACCATATTCTCCCCAATTGGGATCCCAAGATGCGTAAAGGGGTTGGCGACCGACTGGCAGTGAAGCACATCAGCCATACGTGAATCCTCCAACTGATCCACTCTGATGCTATATAATTTACTTTTGTTAAAATTAACCTTCAACCCTGAAGCTAGATGATTTGCATTGGATTGAGACCACTCACCAAGGATAAGCTCATCATCCACATACAATAAGTGGGAAAGGGTTGGGCCATTATTTAGGAGGCGGATCCCATGAGAAATGCCAACGCCAACAGCTGAACTAATAGCAACATGTAACGCTTCCATTACCATAATAAATAAGAAAGGAGAAGGGGGTCACCTTGACGTAGCCCCCGAGTAGCCAGGAACTCAGCCGTAGGGGAACCATTAACCAAAACCGAAGACCGAGCCGAACTAAGCAGGAACTGATCCACTGCCATAAGATTAACAAAATCTTCTTCTAACACAGACCAGGATGATTTCATAAAGGTGAAATTGAAACCATCTGGGCCAGGGGCTTTGTCCACCCTATAATCCTAGATCACATTCTTTATTTCCAATACAGAAAAAGGTAAAATCAAAGACGAGGCTATATCTGCAGGAAGGGACTTAAAACTATTGTTTACAAAAGCAGGGAGGACAGGCAAAGATTCTAAGAACCTTGCCTTAAAGTAGGAGAATGTCTCATCTTTTATTACATTCGGGTTCGTAGACCACACACCATTCACAGCTAAACCATTAATCCTTGAATTTTTTATACTACTTTTCATCGAACTATGGAAAAAGGAAGAATTTTCATCACCATCTACAAGCCATTTCGTCATTGGATTTTATTTCAGATCTCTCACTTTATTTGTCTCAATCCTTCTAATCTCCCATTTGCAGTTGATCTGAGTATCAATCTCCTGCTGAGTTAGATGTCTTGCCTCAGCTGCAATGATCCGAATGCTTTCTTGGAAGAGTAAGCAAAGAACCATGGGCTAGCAGTCCCAGAACTGAAGACATACCAACACTCTATCGATTTTGCTAAACTTAGAGCAATCTGAGGACATATAAGTAAAATTCTGACCCCCGTTGCATATTCAAACATATTAGCCTCATTAATGAACGAGTTGAACCGATTTGCATTGGATGCATAGAACCTGGAGTTTAAGCGGTTCGAAGGAACACGAACCTCATTAAAATCACCGATATGGATCCATTTCCCACTGAGAGAGTCCATTAGAAGGAGAAGTTCATCCTACAATATCGACCTAGAGGCTGGATCATTTGGACCAAAGATGTTTGCCACAATAAGATCCTCATGAATCCTGGCGAATTCCCCACAATCAGTAGATACGATCAACTTTTAATGACCGATTTCCTTCTAAATAAGGAAGGACTCCACATCGACACCAAACCACCCGCCCTAGCATATGCCGCAACCCATTCTAAATCCATTTCTGATTTCCCCTAAAAACCATAAAAATCCATAGGTTGTGGGTCTTCTAACTGCGTCTCCTAAATGGAAATGAAATTAACTCCATGTTCCTTTTTAATCCCTTGTACCCATGTTTTTTTTCGGACCTTTTAGCTCCCTTGATGGTAATTGACAACCAATTTATTTAGGATCATTTTGGACACCCCTCACCAGTGATAAGGTTTCTAAGCTGCTGGGCGTGGATGTTGACCTTAAAACCCTATACTTCCCCAATTCTACATGTATCCTCAACTTTTGTTTTGGAGCCGCCACTGGATTTGTCATTCCTAATGTCACCCTTTGACCGATTTCCTTGTTCACCCTTTGAGAATCCAAAAAGTCAATGAGGCTTGTTCCCCTTCCACAGCCAGAACCACCAGGATCAACATCAACCCTATCTCTGACTGAGTCTCCAGCGGGATTGCAAAAGCCAAGAATATCTCCTTCTTTAATGGCATCTTCACCTTCTACTTCATGGTTATACATATCAACGCGCTAAATTTCGTCTTCCAACTTATTTGAATCAATCAAACTTGAAGTAAGGTTAGGACTCCAATATTGGATATCCATACCTTTATCTGATCACCTTTCCATCGGACTTTTATTTCATCCTCAAGTCTCTTGCCATCAGACACTAAAACACAGCATCTGACCATAGCGAGATTAGAGTCCCATGGTGACGCTTCTGACTGAGATAACACTCTGCCACACTTCTCCCCAATTATGTCGAACACTTGACATGATAAAGGGAGACCTTTAACAAGTCAGGTACTCTACCATACTGAACTTCCTATCCTTTCCATATTATAAGTGACTCAAACCATTTCGACCAAGATTCCTTTCCCGCTATCAAGAAGTCTTTAGCCATTACAGAAAAGGGCCACCACAACAACATTTTTAATCCAATAACGTATTAAATCTCCACCACCAGTAAACCTAATGAGTCAACTAATTTCCTTACATTTTGCAATATAGCCTAACTCTTAGTAGTGCCCATAAGGGTACAATCTTTCCTAACAATCCCCGTATTGATTGAGATGGAGTCAGGGATCACTACCTCTACTTTCATTACCAGCAACATCTTCCTTATATGAGACCCAAGGGTTATGAATAGTCGGATTAGAGGTTGAGTAATCCCAATGTAGTGATGGATCTACACTTTCGATTGTTTCTACTGTATGACATCGGCTCCCATCCATGATCCTCTTCTCCCATCTTAAGTTTACTATATGTATTTGGTTTGCTTTTTCATTGGTATAATAATTTTATCTAGATCTAATGATATTGTGAAAAGTATATGTATCTCTATAGCTATATAATACATAAATCATGGGCACATTTGTAATTTCACCTACTTTGTAAGATGCGTCGTTTTCATTCCCCAGAACCTCTGCCTTCTTCTCCCAGCACGATTAATGTTACAGACCAAACGGAAAAACTCAACCCAAAAGATTAGTCTAATGGGTGAGGGAACCCATTTGGTCTATAAACCCCATATCAATTGCCCATACAACCAATGTGGGACAAGTCTCATACCTTGCAATGGTTTCGGTCCATAACATTCGCCCCTCCTTAAGGACCAACGTCTTCGTTGGTCACGGCCACGTTGGTCACAGCTGGCTCTCTCCAGGCCACCACTCCGAGGTTGGCTCTGATACCACTTGATACAATCAAATTGGGGAAGAACCAAAGAGAAAGGAAATTTTGATCAATCAAGCATATCTCTTCTCATTCATGTTTGACTATTAATACAGATAGCAACTATCCAACGGTAATCGATTAGTCGTTATCTATTATTTTACGATATCAATCTATTAACTATCAATAATTACAATTCTAGTCCTCAAACAACTAGTTTACAATTCACCCCCTCATCTATTGTATATGAAACAATACCCCATCCTTAAAAGAATACTTGACCTCAAGTATGAAAATCAGGGAAACGTAGTTGAAGATCCTCCAAATTTTCCCAAGTGGCTTCCGAAATTGGTAAATTCATCCAATGAACCAACACACGAACCGATACGCGATTACCTCGTTTGACCAATTGACAATCAAGTATCGCACGAGGGTGTAGATGAAACCGAGGTTCCGCTGGTAGAGGAGTAGATGATGGAGGAACACCCGGAGGAGCAGCTTTAAGTAGGGAAACATGAAAGGTAGGGTGAATTTGTGATGTAGCAAGTAAATCTAAACGATAAGCAACAGAGCCAATGCGCTCAAGTATCAGAAAAGGGGCCATAGTAAGTGGGTGACAACTTATGATGATGATGCTTTTTCAAGGTAGTTTGAACATAAGGCCTTAATTTCATATAGACCCAGTCACCAATCTTGAATTGGCCTTCACTGCGGTGCCGATCAGCGAGCTGCTTCATGCGGTTGCGAGCCGTATTCAAATGAGCTTTCTAGGCTAGCAGTTTTTCCTCGCGTAGCTGAAACCAAGCTTTAATCGATTCGATCTTGGAATCATGCGGAATATAGGGAATATGGATTGGTGGAGGAATACCATAAAGGGCCTCAAAAGTGGACATGCCAATTGCTGAGTGAGTATAGGTATTATACCACCATTCTGCAAGTGTGATCCATTTAGGCCATTGCAAAGGATCATCCATCACCATACAACGCAGGTAAGCTTCCAAGCAACGATTCAACACCTCAGTTTGACCATCAGACTGCGGATGGTAAGCAGAGGAGTAAGCAAGTTGAATACCTTGTAAGCGCATAAATTCCTTCCAAAAATTACTAAGGAAAAGAGGATCACGATCTGATACAATTATGGATGGACATCCATGGAGTTTAAAAATATTATCAAAGAACAACTGAGCCAATTGAACTGTTGTGAAAGGATGTGAAAGGCAAATGAAATGACCATATTTAGTAAGCCGATCAACAATCACAAAGATTGTATCTTTCCCATAAGCCTTTGGTAATCCACTGATAAAATCCATGGATATATCTGAAAAAACAGATTTGGGAATAGGCAAAAGTTGTAGGAGACCTGGTGTAGCAATGTGTTCATATTTGGCTCGATGACAGGTGGGACACTTACGAATGAAGTGGCGGACATCTTTTGAACACTTCTTCCAATAAAACATTTGCCTCAATCGTTGTAAAGTGGGATGGAAGCCCGAATGACCCCCTATGGGAGAAGCATGACAAAGGTCGAGAATAGTTGTTCTTAACGAAGGATCAACAGCAATAACAACACGATTCTTGCGGGTAAGAATATGACCATCCCAAGCCTAATTCTTGATAATAATACCCTACTGCAATTTAGAAATGATCTCTTGAAGAACTAAATCTTGTGACCAAGCTGCTTGAATTTTTGGCCAAAGACACGGATCAATTGAACTAAGGCCCATTTGGAATAAAGCTAAGCCTTCAACTCTGGATAAGGCATCAGCAGCATTATTATGAAAACCCTGTTTATAAGCGATTTCATAATCATAGCCCAATAACTTGGCTAACCATTTTGGCTGCAAGGGAGTACTTATCTTTTGATCCAACAAATATTTCAGGCTGTGTTGATCCATACGAATGATAAAGTGCTTAACAATGAGATAATGATGCCATTGTTTTACAGCCATCAAGATAGCTAAGAGTTCCTTTTTATAGACTGACATAGCCTGCTGCCTTGCTGAAAGACCCTTACTAATGAAAACCAAAGGGTGGTTGTCTTGCATTAGTACAACCCCTAAACCTTTTGAAGATGCATCGGTTTTAATCACGAACACCTTGGAAAAGTCTGATAATGCTAAAACAGGGGTTGTACAAAGGGCGGTCTTCAAAGCATCAAAAGCTTGTTGAGATTCTGAAGTCCACTTAAAGGCATCTTTCTTGAGAAGGTTATTCAGGTGTCTAGCAATGCTGCCAAAAGCTTTGATAAAGCGTCTGTCAGCAAGACCCAAGAAGCCTCTTAACTGTTTTATTGTAGTAGGAATCGGCAATTAGCCATTACTTCAATATTGGAAGGATCTGTACCCACCCCAGCTTTAGTGATGATGTGTCCCAAATACTCGACTTGTGATCCTGCGAAGGAGCATTTGGATCGTTTGGCAAATAACGAGTTAGAGCGTAAGAGATCTAAAACCATCTTGAGATCTTGTAAGTGCTACTCTAGATTTGGGCTATAGATGAGTATATCATCAAAAAACACTAAGGTACACTTCTGTAAAAGTGGTTTGAAAGTGGCATTCATTAAAGCTTGGAAGGTAGCGGGTGCATTAGTTAACCCAAAAGGTAAAACTAAGAATTCGTAGTAACCCTAGTGTGTGCGAAATGCAGTTTTATGAATATCTGGTTCATACATACGTACTTGGTGATAACCCAACCGCAAATCCAACTTTAAAAATACGATCCTGTGAGTTCATCCAACAACTCATCATATAACGGAATTGGAAAGCTATTTTTGATAGTGGCATCGTTGAGTTTCCTGTAATCCACTCACATACGCCAAGAACCATCTTTTTTCCGTACCAAAACCACTGGGGCAGCAAATGAACTAGTACTCTCTCTTATCACACCCATATCCAATAATTATTGAGTCATTTTCTTAATGACGTCTTTCTGAGCAGCTGGGTAACGATAAGGTTTTTGAGAAATCGGTTGTACACCTTCTTTGAGAACAATTTGATGATCACATTGTCTCTTTGGAGGTAAGGTAGTAGGAATTGCAAAGACATCTGCATAGCTATTCAACAAAGTTTCTATAGCAGGTACTGATGGCTGCTCATTAATCAAAGGTGTATGAGTAGGAGTTGAACTTGCAGCTTGTAAGCTGAATAATTGAGCTTGAACCAATTGGGATGTATTTTCCAATAATTCTTGTAATTTCTCACTTGAACATAATGTCACCCCCGAATCTTTAGCGCCTTTTAATTCCAAAACAGTATTATCCACTAAGAATTTCATGGTGAGTTCTTGAAATTCCAAGTGATATCATCCAAACTTTGCAGCCATTGAATACCCAGAACCATATCATAATTGGTGAGTGGAATGAGTAATACATCAGCTGTAAACCAATTGCCCTGCATCATCCATTGTAATCCTTCACATAACTTGTTACAATTCATTATGTTTCCATCGGCTACTGTGATTTTCATAGAGGGAATGGCTTTGATAGGGCATTTAATCTTGGCAGCAATTCTTTCATCTAAGAAATTATGGATAGATCCTGAATCTATCAATATATGAAGTGGTTTGGTACCAATAGAACCTGTTACTTCCATAGTTGAATATGATGATATACCCATAATTGCATTAAAGATATCCGAGGATCTAGTTCAGATGAATTCTCCCCTAGTGGAAATGCACAACTACTCTCCTGTTGTTCCTCTTCCCACACTTCAATGGAGAATAGTTGCTTATTTTTACACTTGTGAGTAAGAGTGAACATCTCATTACATCCAAAACATTCTCCCCTTGCCCGCTTTTCATCTATTTCTTTAGTAGATAGTCTTCTTGTGAAAACTGGTTTTGGTTTAGTAGGTGGAGCTGGTAATAATGGTAGGTTGGCTATATTTCCCGTTAATGCTACTTTACTTGAGTAATCATTGTTCCTGGGGGAGGATTTGTAAGATATATTCCAACTCATAGGTTGTGTTGAATTCAAATTTTCATCCTGAATTCTAGCCAACATGTAAGCTTCAGGAAGGTTCTTAGGTCCTAAGAGTCTCAAAAGATATCCAATCTCAGGTTTCACGGCTCTTAGGAATAGACTAACAACATATTCATCACAAATAGAGATTTTGGTTAATGCCAAATCAAATTCTTGACAAAGTTCTTGTAAAGATCCGGTTTGTCTTAATGCAGCCAATGCACCCATAGCATCTTGGCCCATAACTAAGGCAAATCGTGTAGAAATGAAACTCTTATACTCACTCCAACCCATACTATCAATGTTTCCCCCTCTCGACCGCACAAATGATTGATGCCAAAGTAATGCTATATCCTCTAAATGAACAATAGCATATCGTACCTTCATATTCTCCGAAGTACCGTCAATGGTGAAGAAATGCTCCACTTTACACAGCCAACCTTCGACATTGACACCATTGAATTTGGGGAATTCCATTTTTGTTAAAAGATGGTTGCTGGTATGGCCATTGTTTGACTTGTCGTTGCTTCCAGTATCTATTCCCAAGGTTCCATTGCCATGCAGTTGATCTTTACTAATCAATTGCAGATTCTTGAGTATCTCTAAGATTCTATTCGAATTCTCCGTTAATTGCACCTTCATCGACTTAAATCGTTCGAATTCTTCGCTGATGTAGCCTTGATCGCTTCGAGCTCTGTCAAATTCATTCAGGTTACCGATTCCAACCGTAGCAGAATCGCTTCATGTTCTTTGTACCTTCTGTTCTAACGTCTGATTACGAGTAGTCATCTTCTTCGTTACGATAACTGGATTGAGCTTCAGAGAATCGGTAGCTGTGATACCACTGTTATAGACCAAACGGAAGAACTCAATCCAAAAGACTAGTCTGGTGGGTGAGGGAACCCATTTGGTCTATAAGCCCCAAATCAATTGCCCATACAACCGATGCGAGACGAGTCCCATACCTTGCAATGGTTTGGTCATGGGGCTTTGACCGGTGTTCGATTGGAGCGGTTGACTCTCACTCGACCATCTCAATCGCCAGCCGCTTCGATGCCTTTCTTTCCCCTTCTACAGCAAGTTGATCATCGCGGGCCATTTATTGCATTTGTTTCCGATTCAGTGCCCACTGTAACCGGTGGTGATTCCCTTCATATGCTTAGAGCGACACACATCTTTCAGTTGACTGAATCGTGTCATTTCATCCCAAAGTTATCTGTTCATTGTGTGATTAGCGTCGGTGCTGCTTCTAATGCGATGATTGTAAGGAATTTGGTGAAGATTACGATGGAATTTGTTGTTAGAAGTGAGAATTGGTCGGTGAGGAAGGCTGTAGCAGTGGTGCCAGAGAAGCTGGCGGTTGTGGAGGCGGATTTGTTGCCGGAGTTTAAGGCTTCATGTTTGAAGACATTTGAGGCAATGAAATTCGATAAGGTATAATTTCTAATCAGTGATCAATTTCCCAGTTGTAGTCGTTTGTGTTTACAATTTTACATGAAGTTTTTGAATGAATTTGTAGGTGAAAAGTGTAAGGGAGACGATGAACCAGATTCATTTACGGGATTCATCAAGGTTGGTTTTACTAGATTGTTTCCCTAAGTGGATGAGTTGCAATCGGATATTATTGATCAAACTTTTTTGTTATTTCAATGCTTAATTACGTAGTTAGGTTACAAATTTTCTATGGCATTTATGTGCAGTTGAAGTCAATTTGATTTGTTTTATCATTCACTCATTTCTCTAATTTCATGATTTATTATGCCAGTAGTTTCGTTGATGCTTCATTACTGTAATAAATTGAGAGTTCTGTCTTTTTATTATTTGTATGTGGACAAACAGATGGAGAAAACAACGTATCATTGGAGCTTACAGAAGACAAATTGAGCTGCTGGGGCAAAGTTTGCTTGATCCTCGTCTAAACCCACATGGGTTTTTCAGATCTCTGTCCTTTTCATTCGTAGCTTACAAGAAAACATACACTTGCAACTCTAAGTCTTTAATCTTCTTTCTTTAGGCTTTGCTTTTTTTTCAACATATGATTCAGCGGCTATTCTCAATTGCTTTATGGTATGTCGTGTTTATTTTACATATTCGTGATGGGATTTTATGAAATTTTGAGTATTCTTGATTGATTCTCAAGATGTTAATTGTGGACTCGTATGATTGACTTTGTTGGACATTAATTTTGCAC
Source organism: Flaveria sonorensis (assembly GCA_025506505.1). Lineage (NCBI taxonomy): Eukaryota > Viridiplantae > Streptophyta > Magnoliopsida > Asterales > Asteraceae > Flaveria > Flaveria sonorensis. The sequence continues at coordinate 2,387,827 of CM046435.1, forward strand.
GCCCTTTTAAAGACCCAACTTAATTAGGTCATGATGATTTTTAGCTTTGTGTTTTTATTCTATAATTGTTGTTTACATGACCTATTTGTGCATATAGTTTTTAATTAGTGTGTTGGCTTTTATATTATGTTGGTGTAGCTTTGTTGTTGTAATCTATCTCACCTAAAGATTGAGTTTTCTATTAGCTATATCTTATGTTATGTGCCACTTTAGAGGTGTTTGACCTATAATTAACATAGTTCTTGATATCATCATAGGTACCTAAACGTGTTACTAATCAAACATGTTCATTAATTGCAAATACGTTGACACTATATTACAACAGATTATGCTAGAAAATTAGGAGTTAAGGTCGCAAAAACTAAAAAAAGAAGTCTACTTTTGCGTGCGCATCTAACATGTAGCAGGTAAGTATCTACAGTTGTTATTTGCTTTGTACTCATTTATATCTGTTTTGTTATTTCATTTTAGGTTCACTAATGATATACTTATGAATGTTATATTTATCTACGAAACATATGACCTGCGTATGCTTTCTTGCATTCCTGGATTTCATTCATTACAATTTGCATGTGAGGCTTTAGTGCAACCAAACATAGTTGTAGTAGTGTCCGAAACCTATTTGTTTTTATTGTTTTTTTAGTTTCTTTGTTCTTTATTAACAGAACATACAACCTGTTTATGTCTTCTTGCATTCCTGGGTTTCCTTCATTACATATTTACATTTGAGGCTTTAGTGCAGCCAAACATAGTTGAAGTAGTGTCCAAAACCTATTTAAGTTTTATTGTTTTTTTTCTTTGTTCTTTATTAGGCTTTTGGAAATTGAATTCACTTGATGTTATTTAGGCGCAAGTTACATTAACTTTTGATTTTTTCTAAAATCTGTTCTCAAAGCGCTTTTGGATGATTTTAACATCCTCTACTTTACTGATTTCAGAATTGATAACGTGTATTGCAGGAGTAGTAGATGATTGTTAGGGTTTGGGTTTGGGTTTGGTTTTGTGGTTTATAATGTTGATTTTGCAATTGTTAAAACCTAATAAGGTGAGCTCTATCTGTAATAGAAAACTTTTAGTCATTTGAATGCTAATATATGTTTGATAAATAAGAATTGTATCGGATAAAGCATTATACCCATATCCATTTTTGAAAGGTGTGCTTAATTTTTTTAGATTGGTTGATTCAAGGCCAAGGAGATTATCTTGAAACAAGGCCTAGGCATATCCTATTTATTGGCATTATCGTTTGAGAAGTGGCGGTCAAGGCTCAAGCAAAAGAAGGTAACCCTTATTTTTGTGTTATCTATTTTGTGGTATCTAGAAGGTTATCTAACGATTCAGGTAACAATTGTTGTAAATATCACGCATACATGAGCAAAATTGGGTTGCACGACTTGCCTAGAAAACATTGCTAAGAGGGTACTTGAATATTTTGCAACTCGGGTGGGTTGGATAACAGATCAAAATAGGCTGTATCGTAATGAGTAACTTTTACTTCAGATCAAAGTGGGTCGGGTTTGACTACCTGCAAACAATTTTTCACACCGTTTCGAAAACCATTTGACACGAACCAAATTAAACCCTGCTTAAACCAAAAAAGCTAAAAAGCAAAATGTTAATTCAGTATTTGGTTAGGTTATTAAAACCTTTTTTTAAAACAACCCATTTTGACACGTGCATGTTTTAATAAAACGGTGGATTTTTCACTTAAATGAGACGTTGTGGCAAAAGTTGGTGTGGCTTGAACCTTTTCTATAGCTTCTTTTGTATTAGTCAAAATTTTAAATAGAATGTGACAAACTTTTTTTTTATGTAAGTTTAGTTATAATTTATTATTTTAATCAGGCTTTGCTTTTGATTACTTAGAATAAGTTCTTCAGAAGTTTGAAGGTCTAATTCTCCTTGAAAATCTTAGTTTAGTTAGTGTTCAGTCAACTTGGGCCGCTAGAATGTTTTTACGGGTCGATATGAGCTCACACATAAAAATATGCATCAATTTATACAAGTCTAAATGGGTAAGAAACATGTTCAAATGCATAGAAGGATATGGCTAAAAACCTCAAAGTAGTAGGGCTCATATATTTAGCTTTTGATTGCATAAGAAAATAGTGGAGTAATGATGCTTCTACCCCAAGCTTAAGTACAGCCAAGCTTATGAAATAGTCAAGTAAGTTTTTCCTTGTTTCTAATTCTTTTATGTTGTTAGCATACGTTGGGCACTGGTCTTTATAAAAATGCCCTTGTACATGTATATGATAATTGATTATCAGATTAGTTTGGTGGTGAAAAAACATTGAAAAAGATGCAACAGTAGAAAGAAAAAAACAAAACCTATTTTAAAAACAAAACATATTTTAACACCTGCAGAAGTGTGTGTGTGTGTGTTGGGAGTGTAAAAACGTTTAATTTTTGGAGGCAATTGAACTACTTTTGATCATCTCACTATTGCCTTCTTCAATGTTTATGAATATCTAGAATATTGATTTTAAAATCTTTCTTAATGCCTTTCATATATAACAAGGTAAAGATAATGCGTTTCAGTTTAGAGCTTTTTTATATCGAAAATATTTAGTGGTTCCATAAATTCTTTACTCTTAGGTATAGGGCATTTTATTTTTATTTTTGATTTGAATCATCATTCTAAAAGACTTGTTAGGACAATCAAATCACCATTGGTTTCCTTTTTTTTAGACATCTGCTTCATTTCATATGAACTTACTAGAATTGATGAGGATTTAGGTAAGTTGTTAATAACAACCAATATTTTTTATACTTTTATATTGTTTCACTTAATTTGAAATTTAGAAAGCTTGTGAAAAAAAAGTCTATTCTTAGTTATGTTTGATGTGCTGTATGTACATTCTTTGTTAACGTGTTAACTTGCATTTGTTAACTTGGCTTAAGGTTCCTTTCGAAGATAAAAAACTACAAGATAAAGTAAATGAAGTCATGAAGATATAGAACAAACCTAAAGACGTCATTTGATATAATGGTGTTTTTATAAGCCATTATACAATATGGTTTTGGTTAGTATTGGAGTTTTGAAAGTTCTATGCACGTATCTTGCAAATTGGAGGTTTAGTAGCCTGATGCATATTAAAGCACTATTAAAGCTCGTTATCAAATGAGTTATGTTTTATAAACATCAATGAGTTATTATTGATTTTAATACATAGTTCATATGCAGTTATGGTTTTTCTTCTTAGAAGTTAATCGTTTGTTGTATACATAGATAATGTCCCTTCTACATCTTTTAACAATAGCACTTCAATTGGTAACAAATGCAACAAAAGAACAAAGAAAAAGACTCCCTTTTGTTAAGTGTTCTATTTCCGGTTTTCCGCTTAGTTTTATTTTTCTTCATTTTGTATTCTCTAAAGATTTGTTGGTTTTTGTAGTTTGAAATGCTAATTTATTCATTTATTTACCCTTTTGACTCAAATGTTTGGATTTATAATTTTATTTTTTTTATTAGAAAGCTTATAAAAGTACTATACAATAGAAGCCACAAGAGTATTCATTATCTAAGCGGAAAACGAGTATCGTTTGCATCGCGTAGGTTTCTGCTGGTTTATTTCTAAGAACGATGAAATATTGCAATATTTATTAAAAAAATTTAAAGGGCATACTAGTCTTTTTACAATCCATCTATCATCATACTTATAATTACATGAAAATCATTATTTTTCTTTTTTTTTCAATTAAATAATATATTTATATTTTTATCATTATTTTTTCTCTCATTCACTCACTACCACTTTAAAAAATATTTAAAAATTTATGAAGGTTGTATCGGTTTTCTTTATATTTGAGAAAACACGTTACAACGTAACTCTTGTAAATTTTCTTTCTCATTCACTTACAAGTTACAACCGTTCACAATCATTCCCCATAATATAAAGCACATACACTAAATAAAAAACTTTGAATGCTCTAAATCTCTTAAAATCAGAGGATAATATAATAATAGGCGACAGAGTAATTATGAGTTTTGACTCATGGTGAGCATGTTAGAAAGTACGTCAATGGTTTATAATGGCCAAACGCTAATTTTCTTCGTAAAGCAAGTTTGAATGAAAACTAAAATATTATATAAATAAAATTTGATTAGGATTTATATATTATAAACTATTAAAAAGGTCACAACGCACCCAAATTAAAACAATAGTTTTATTATATTTATATAATAGTCTTCATCTTAACATCTTCCTATAATAAATGGTGAATGTGAATGTCACGTGTCAGCAACACATTCATTCTAATCAAATTTTTCCTGCTTCTCTTTCTTATTAAATAACTAAATTAATTACTAATAATATTATTCATTTATTTTTATATTTAATTAGTTTTTTAATAAATTAAGAAAGAGATTTTTTTATTAATGTTCTTTCTATAAAAATAGTTTTTTATAAAAAGAATTTTTTTTAAAAATCAAACTATTTTTACGTAATATTTTAAATTTGGTTTTTTAAAGTAATTTTTTTAAAAAATAATTAAAATAGGAAGTTATAGTAAGGAAATTTTTTAAAATGAATTTTTTTTAAAATGTTATTTTGAAACAAAATGTTTACTTTATCTTTGAAAAAAATAAAAAAAAAATAAAAAGTTCTTACTATTGTTTTATTACTTATAATTATTACTCATGTGTAATTTCAATCATATCATGTCTTAGTATATCGTTTTATAATTAATAGTTTTTATTTTATTTAATATTTTGTTTATTCAACCCGTGTAGCACTGGTTTACTAAAGCTAGTTATTATATATATTAATTACATACTTGGTTATTAATCATGGGTTGTATTATGTGTTTAGTAGATTTTATTCATCTTTTGGTTGTTTTCTAATATCTTTATTTTCTTTTATTTTAACCCAACACTCTACATATTTTATAATTTAGTTTCTATATTTTTTTTACTTTTAACATTGGTCTCTATACTTTTCATATTTTATAAAATTTTTATTTTACATTTCGGTCTAAATTTTGCGAGTTAACACGCTGTAGCATGCGTGTGTGGTTCAACGTTTATGCACTTATTTTGTTCTCGTTTAACGGCCAAATCGCAACGTGTTAGTTCTATATTGTCTACTTATTGTTTTATATGTTAACGTTTCGTCTGTGTTGTTCAACATGTTTACGTTTACTTTTCGTTCAATATTACTTTTTTGTCTTTATTTCTTTATCGATGCGAGCTTTTTCGGTGATGATGGTCACTGATAATAGTATGTCATTAGTACTACACTTCTACTTGGTACGGTTTTACACCTCCAGCAACTGGGGGCATAATAATAGTATATACTAATTATCAACTTTAGTATGTATAATGGGTGGTACCATTTGTTTTAGTAGGTTGTTCACACCTTTTATCTTTTCTTTTTAATCTTTAATTTTTATAATTTAACCTAGTGTTTTATATATCTTTTATAATTTAATCCTAGCATTTTTATTTTCAACTTTGGTCTTCAACACCTTTTATATTTTATAACTTTTTCGTTTTATGTTTCGCTCTAAATTTTAAGAGCTAACACGTCACAATGTGTGTGTGTGGTTCAACGATTATGCATGTTTTTTTTCCGTTTAAAGACCCGTCGGAACACACTGGTCCTAGCTTGACTTAATTATTGTTTTATATGTTTTACTTTTCGCCTGCGTGGTTCAACGTTTTTACGTCTATTTTACATTCGATTTTATTTGTTTTGTTTTTTGTTTCTTTTTTAATACAAGATTTTTAATGTTAGTAGTCACCGGTGGTGGTATACCATTAGTGCTATTTAACCTGATTTTGCGCCTCTCGCTGCAACGCGCAAATCTTAATATGTCACACCCTCAAAATCCACGTGTTGGGTTTTACCGCGAGGCGAGTGAACAAACCAAAAACTCAGTCATTAGTTACTCAGAACGACTCTATATGTAACATTTCAACAAAACAGAGTTTAAAACCTTAAAATATTTACGGAAGCGTTTTGTAAATAACTTAATCACAAGGTACTAAAGGTAAACTGCGCAAAACACGCGCCCAAACCAAAATACGTAAGTAAATGATAAATTAAAAGTAAACAATGTTGGAATAAAGTATGCTTGACACGTGTGTGCTCCTATGGGCAGCTGCTAATGACGACCTGAGAAAAGCATACTAAAAGTGTTAACACAACGGTTGGTGAGTTCAAGAGTTTACATTAATCATAATCAGTACAGTTGTAAAACATAAGAAGTGCATTGAAATAGATAGCTAGTCTATATTCATAAGTAGTAACCATAGTGATTTCGCGATCGAAGCTGACTGTGTTCGTTGTTTGCTTCCCGTCACGACATACCAGGTAGTGACGCTGTTAGTAGTTTAGGACAATATTGCACCCGTTTGACCTCGAGTCGCACAGGTGGGGCTTGTCAGACCCAGTAGTACTACCCAAGATTTCCCGCTAATTACCAATATTAACGATCCGAAAGTGTGAGGACTTCCATGGTATAACACACTATGTTACACTATACACAACTTACTATAATAAAGCGTTTGTAAACCAGTATGCTATCTCCCCCAAAAGAGAGTATAAAAAAGTGGGGCATGAACTCACCTGGTGCGCAAACGAACAATAGTAAAAGATAACAGTGAGCGGAAAGACAACCTTCAGAGGTCACCTAGAACACGCAAGTACATAAGTACGTGTACACAGAATTTTTAACAACCCTAAGTGCTCAATAAACACATTGACCCAAGGTTTTGGAAAACAAGACACATTAGACCTAGTTGACCCGTTGGTGACATGTCAAATTAAGTTCTTGTTTGATCAAATATAACAACCAATAATTCAGCAAACCATTTCAAATTACTATGCAAGTTATTCTTATAAGCCACATTGTAACACGTAAGACTTATCATGCTTTTCATGCTAATCCAGGTTATCATACAACGCACGTAATCCAATTCATCATACAACACATATTCTAAATTAGATTCCTATACAATACACATTGGGTTTAGTCACTCACAACGTGCCATGTGAAGCCACTCACATCATCCAGATTCGCACGCGTGTATGATATCCATCATCAATATTCCATATGTAACTCATACAAGCAAAACATTAGCCTTATAATAATCGATAATGACAATTCATCATAGCAAATAACATGTATACTTGCACATTTTCCAAGAAAGCTCACATGTTCTCATAGTTGCACCAACTAATCATATGACCCAATCGTCACAATCCAACATATTAGACATCATCCAGAAACATTCTAACATGATCCTAATACCATAAACATGTATAACTTACAATATCCAATGATCTTCAAAATTAAAGTTTCCCTTTTGGGAAAGTAAGACCCAAAATCAACCTAACACCCAATTCATTAGTGAATTCATCTACATCGTGCCTAATCAAGTCCATAACTATCATCTAGACATGACCAACATCATCAAATCATCATAATTCACCAATCTCATATCCAAAAGTTTCTACTTATAGCAAGGTATAAACTACATGATCAATTCACGGATTTCTTGCATAATTATCATAATCCAACATTCATACAACATTATTAACATCATAACATCATCAATCCATCATCAATTCATCAAGTTCATGCACAAAAGTTACTATTATTAGAAAGGTATGATCAACGCATCAAAACCATGAATTTCTTGCATAATCCACGTAAACTAACATCAATACAATCTAACTAATATCATACAATCATCAAACAACACAAAATTCAACACTCATCATAAAATTCGAACTAGGGTTTCGGCCAACACCCAAAAACCATGAAAAACCATAAAAATCAAATCTTTAATCGCGTAATGATCAAGAATTGATGCATGCTACACGTTGTAATCACTTGGAACACACTAAAAATCGATGCTTGTTCTTGGTCGAAAATCGCAAGGGAGAGGGAGAGGGGAGGTCGCAGCCGATTGGGGGGTTTGTGGGGGGATTAGGGTTTAATTTTTGTTAAGTTTTAGTTTAAGGTAATTACAACTTAACCCCCATTGTTTATATTTTATAAAACTAATCTTTTTAACACTTTTTAAAAAGGTTTTAACTACAAAACACAAGTATTATAAACTAACAATAATAATCATGTATAATTTTCAATAGTTACAAAACACATGCAATAACTATAACACGTCGTCATGTTACAAGATAAAATTCACAAATAATATTTAAAATCTATAAACCACATAAGTACAACTTAATAATCAATATTATTAATCAAGTTATTATCCAATAGCCATTGTTAATTATTATTAAGTCACCAACGTTCAACGACAACTAGTGTGTGCTCAAAACACGTGTATGCAAGACCTAACGGAACTAACGGAGTTTGGTAACGGAAAATTACCGGATGTCATATTATCCCCATGTTGAAAGAATTTTCGTCCTGAAAATTACGTTACATGGTTGAGTTACATCACTGGTCTACTGCATTGGCACAAAGAAATCGAGTGAGTTTCGGGTGAGTTGTCACATCATCCCCATGTTGAAAGAAATTTCGTCCCGAAATTTAATCAGTACCTTCGCCGGCTGTCGTCTTTGTTTCGAACAAATGAGGATACTTGAGCTTCATCTGATCCTCACGTTCCCACGTGAACTCCGGTCCACGTTTTGAGTTCCAACAAACTTTGACTATGGGTATCTTGCTTTGCTTAAGAGTTTTGACCTCTCCGTCCATCACCTCAACTGGTTCTTCAATGAACCGTAGTTGTTCATCTACTTGCACTTCCTCCAGTGGTACAACCATCGTCTCCTCAGATAAACACTTTTTCAGATTTGAGACATGAAATACATTGTGAATTCCACTCAACGAGTCAGGTAGATCTAATCGATACGCCACTGGACCTATTCTTTTCAGAATCTTAAATGGTCCAACGTATCTCCGATTTAGCTTTCCTCTTTTACCAAATCGAACCACGCCCTTCCACGGTGAGACTTTCAGCAAAACTTTGTCGCCGATCTGAAACTCCAAAGGTTTCCGTCGTTTGTCAGCATAGCTCTTCTGTCGGTCTCTTGCTGCAGCCATATGGTTTCTTATTTGTACGATATTCTCAGTAGTCTCGTGCACCACCTCGGGACCTGTTAACTAACTATCACCAATCTCGGCCTAGTAAACTGGTGATCTACACTTTCATCCATACAAAGCCTCAAATGGTGCTGCCTTAATGCTGGTAGGATAACTATTGTTGTAAGAAAACTCCACCAATGGTAGGTGAACTTCCCAGTTATTCCCGAAATCAATCACAAAAGCATGTAGCATGTCCTCCAACGTCTGAATAGTACGCTCGCTCTGCCCATCTGTTTGCGGATGATAAGAGGTACTCATATCTAGACGTGTACCCAGAGATTTCTGTAACGACTCCCAGAAATATGATGTGAAACGAGCATCGCGATCAGAAATAATTGAGACCGGTACACCATGTCTCGAGACTATCTCCTTCAGATAAATTCGGGTTAAGTTATCCATTTTATCCGTTTCCTTAATTGCCAAGAAATAAGCGAATTTAGTTAATCGATCCACAATCACCCATATCGTGTCACAACCAGTTGGAGTCCGGGGTAATTTAGTAATGAAGTCCATAGAAATCTGTTTCCACTTCCACATAGGAATCTCAGGTTGTTGTAGTAACCCAGACGGCTTCTGATATTCAACTTTAACTTTCGAGCAGGTTAAGCACTTGCTCACATAAGTAGCTACGTCTACTTTCATATTAGGCCACCAATAGTGCGCCTTCAGATCATGATACATCTTGTCAGAACCAGGATGTATAGAACACTTAGACTTGTGTGCCTCACTCATAACCAAGTCTCTTAGGTTTCCATACAAGGGTACCCAAAGTCTATCCATGAAATAACGAATCCCGTCCGCTTTCACTTCGAACTGTTTGTCCATCCCACGTAAAGATTCAAACCCGATGTTTTCCGCTTTCAAGGCTTCTATCTGAGCTTCTCGGATTTGTTCAGGCAAGTGAGTGCTAATCGTAAGCTGCAAAGCTCGCACTCGTCGGGGTTTAGCAGTTTCCTTTCTACTCAACGCATCAGCGACTTCATTTGCCTTTCCCGGGTGGTATTTGATAGTGCAATCATAATCGTTCAACAATTCCACCCAACGTCGCTGCCTCATGTTCAACTCCTTCTGCTCAAAGATATGCTAAAGACTCTTGTGATCGGTGTAGATAGTGCACTTGGTACCGTACAAGTAATGTCTCCAGATCTTCAAGGCAAAAACTACCACACCCAGTTCCAAGTCATGGGTGGTATAGTTCTTCTCATGTACTTTTAGTTATCTCGAAGCATAGGCTATCACCTTATCACGTTGCATCAAGACATAAAGTCCTTGGATAGAAGCATCACAATAGACCACAAAGTCATCACTTCCCTATGGTAATGCCAATATCGGTGCGCTACACAGTTTCTGTTTCAACAACTGAAAAGCAGACTCCCGACTATCACCCTATTTATACGTCGTTCCTTTATGAGTCAAGGCTGTAAGTGGTTGAGCGATCTCTGAGAATCCCACAATGAATTGCCGATAATATCCTGCCAGTCCAAGAAACTGTCGTATCTCACTAGGCGTCTTGGGAACCGACCAATTCTTTATTGCCTCAATCTTTGTTGGATCAATATGTATTCCTTTCTCGTTAACGATGTGACCCGAAAATTGTACTTCACGTATCCAGAAATCACACTTGGAAAACTTGGCATACAATTGTTCCTTTCTGAGTAATTCCAAGATTAAGCGTAGGTGCTCTTCATGTTCCTCCTTGGTCCTTGAATAGATCAATATGTCATCGATAAACACGATAACAAACTGATCAAGGTAGGGTTTGCACTCACGATTCATGAGATCCATGAACACTGCTGGTGCATTTGTCAACCCAAATGGCATGACCAAGAACTCATAATGACCATAACGTGTACGAAATGTAGTCTTCGAGATGTCTTCCTCTCGGACTCTCAGTTGATGATAACCAGACCTCAAATCAATCTTAGAATAATAGCTCGATCCTTGAAGTTGATCAAACAAATCATCTATACGAGGTAAAGGGTATCAATTCTTGACTGTAACCTTGTTCAATTCTCTGTAATCGATGCACATTCTAAAAGTGCCGTCCTTTTTCTTGACGAAAAGAACAGGCGCTCCCCAAGGTGATGAGCTCGGTCGAATAAACCCTTTATCCAACAGCTCTTGCAGTTGTGCAGATAGTTCTTGCAGTTCATTCGGGGCTAACCGGTAAGGTGCTCTCGCAATCGGAGCAGCTCCGGGAGTCAAATCGATCTGGAACTCACTTTGACGATGAGGTGGTAGTCCAGGTAAATCCTCTGGAAACACTTCAGGAAAGTCACGAACGAACGAAATGTCCTCTATCTTCTTTTCTTCCAGTTGCTTATTAGTGACGAGGGCTAATATAGCTAAGCGACCTTTACGTAGCAGCTTCTGTGCTTTCATGTATGATATGATGCCCATCACTACACCATACCTATCACCTATGACCGAGAGAATTTCTTCACCAATAGGAATTCGTATAATCTTCTCGTGATATATGACTTTCGCTTGCTTGTCGGAAAGCCAATCCATGCCTACTACTACATCAAAACTCCCAAGTGTAACAGGCATGAGGTCTATGTCAAAGGTATGACCAGCAAGTTCTATCTTGCAACCCCTAAGGATGTGTGTCACGTGAATCTGTTTACTGTCAGCTAATTCTACGATGTAACTAGATTCCAACGGAGAAGGCATATCACTTAAGAGACTACTAAACTTAATAGAGATAAAACTTCTATCGGCTCTAGTGTCAAACAATACAGTAGCAAAACGACCGTTAATAGAAAATTTACCAGTAACAGTAGTAGGGTCGTTTAGAGCCTCACCTGAACCCATGACAGAGGCTCTCCCTTTAGCTCCACCGTTGTTGCCACCGTTATTATCACCATTGTCGTTGTTGTTGTTGTTGTTTCCACCATTTCCAGCACCATTCCCGTTCTTCTTCAGCTGAGGACAATTCCTCTTATAGTGTCATTCATTTCCACATTCAAAGCAACCTTTTGGTATTTCTTGGGATTGCTGAGGCTTCTTCATCAACTCGCCACGGCAATCCTTTGCCGCGTGCCCAGCCTTACCACAATGCTGGCATCGAATATTGTCACACCTGCCAGTGTGGTAGTAGTTACATCGGTTACATTTGGGATATTTCCCCACATATCCACCTTGTCCATGTGATGAAGAAGATGACTGATTTAAGTTACGATTGTTGTCAAACCTCCTTTGTTGTTGGTGAGGTTGATGTTACTGAATGTGTTGTTGCTGCTGTTGGTTGCTAGAGGACGAGCCCTTATTGCTAGTATTCTCCGACTTACGTTTGTTGTCAGGTACGCTAGTCACCCCGCCCCGTTTGGGTAATCTTCCTTGTTCCACAGCTTGGTCAGTTAGCCTGTGGGCTAACTGAATGGCCTGTTGTATGGTAGCATGATTGGAAGCTGTCACCATACTTTGGATCTCAAGAACCGGTCCACGTATGTAATGCTCGATCCTTTTATGCATTTCATTAACCATTCCCGGGCACAGTGTTTCCAACTCATGAGACCGTGTAGTATAGGCCTTAATCTCGGAACCTTGCATCTTGAGTTGCCAGAACTCAACTTCTAGCTTCTGCACTCCATCTCGGGGGCAATACTCCTTTGTCATCATCCCCTTGAACTCGACCCAAGGTAGGTCATTAGCCATTGCCTGACCCAGCATTTGCACCTGGGCATTCCACCAGGAGAGGGCTGCGCCTTCAAGGGTTCTAGTTGCGTACTTCACTTGATCGGCTGGCGAACAGTTACATTTAGCGAAGACGGATTCGGTCTTCTCAAACCATCGTACCAGTCCCACAGCTCCTTCAGTTCCGCTGTATGTATGAGGCTTGCAATCCATGAAGGATTTGTAGGTACAGGGCGGAGGTCCTTTTCCGACAAACCAAAACATTAGTTGAGTAGCCTAGACGAGCAACTAAGATATTAGTTAGGCCACTTGTATCATTTACCTACTGGCTGTCCAGTTTGGGCAGCAGCCACTGCCGCCTGTACATGTTTATTAATCAGCGCAGCCAACTCAGCAGAGTCATGTTTATAGCACCGGCACCACTTCCACGTCCACGTCCTCTATCGCGTCCGTCCATATTTCACTTTACATTCACAAATACAATAATGAGTAACATCCAACATATTTATCTTATTGAAGCATAGTAAATAGTAAGGAATAACGAATTTGTCACAATTATAACATTTATAACCAAAGATAAATAAATTGTAAATGAGTCATAAAATATTCTATCAATGTCAAAATTTTTAGTTTCTCAGTTGGGTGGGAAACAACCCTTCCCACATAGGTTTCAAAAAAAAGAAACACCATGTAGTCCAAGTCAAATGAACGTGAAAATCAATCCAACACATCAGATCCATCACTGTCATCTTCCATCTCTTCTGGTTCTTCTTCAGGTTCCTTTTCTGGGTCTTCTTCAATAGGATCTTCCTCAGCTGCAGGGGCTTCGGCAATCTGAAGCGCTGCTAATTGTGCCTCCAAATCAGCAAATCTATCGTCGATCACTATGTTGTGATGCTCTTGCGCGTTCATGCGCTCAGTAAGTGCTACAACATTTCCTGCCAGGGTATGATGCCCACCAATGGCCATCGAGAGTCACTCCTGGAGCGTCTCTACCTGGAAATGCAGCTGACGCATCTCATTACGTAAATTGGAGTTCTCGTCCGTAAGTCCTCTAATGCACTGTCGCTCAGTTTCCAATGTAGCAACCAAAGCTGCAACCGTCCGCTCGAGAGGAAAATCCAGAGTAGGAAGAGTAGCCATAGAGGTAGTCGCCGACCTAGTCTGAGGGCAAGTAGTAGCCATGACTGGAACACGCTCCCTATAGACCATGCTGTGTATGCAAGTAGGGTAGTAACTCCAGTCCCTTGGAGCATTGCGCTCAGGCGGTATAAAAGGCTGATCCCAGTCTATCTCGTCAGGAGGATAAGGATGCCGGGGCCAGTCAAATCCCCTATCAGGTACGGGAAGAGGAGGAGGTGACTCAGAACGTGTAGGTCTCTTGTCCAAAGCCCGTGAAGACGATGCCATGCTGCGAGGTACGTGATGTGTATGCCAATGAGTATACAGTAAGAGATAAGTAGCGAGTAACTAACAAACTGTGCGGTTATAGTCTAGTGTGTATGCAACCTAGTTCCATATAACCAATGGCTCTGATACCAATCTGTCACACCCTCAAAATCCATATGCGGGGTTTTACCGCGAGGCGAGTGAACAAACAAGGAACTCAGTCATTAGTTACTCAGAATGACTCTATATGCAACATTTCAACAAAACAGAGTTTAAAACCTTAAAATATTTGCGGAAGCGTTTTGTAAATAACTCAAGCACAAGGTACTAAAGGTAAACAGCGCAAAACACGCGCCCAAACCAAAATACGTAAGTAAATGATAAATTAAAAGTAAACAATGTTGGAATAAAGTATGCTTGACAAGTTCCTGCTCCAATGGGCAGCTACTGATGGCGACCTGAGAAAAGCATACTAAAAGTGTCAACACGACGGTTGGTGAGTTCAAGAGTTTGCATTAATCATAATCAGTACAGTTGTAAAACATAAGAAGTGCATTGAAATAGATAGCTAGTCTATATTTACAAGTAGTAACCATAGTGATTTCGCGATCGAAGCTGACTATGTTCGTTGTTTGCCTCCCGTCACGACATACCAGGTAGTGACCCTGTTAGTAGTTTAGGACAATATTGCACCCGTTTGACCTCGAGTCACACAGGTGGGGCTTGTCAGACCCAGAATTACTACCCAAGATTTCCCGCTAATTACCAATATTAACGATCCGAAAGTGTGAGGACTTGCATGGTATAACACACCATGTTACACTATACACAACTTACTATAATAAAGTGTTTGTAAATCAGTATGCTATCTCCCCCAAAAGAGAGTATAAGAAAGTGGGGCATGAACTCACCTGGTGTGTAAACGAATAATAGTAAAAGCTAACAGTGAGAGGAAAGACAACCTTCAAGGTCACCTAGAACACGCAAGTATATAAGTACATGTACACAGAATCTTTAACAACCCTAAGTGCTCAATAAACACATTGACCCAAGGTTTTGGAAAACAAGACACATTAGACCCAGTTGACCCGTTTCACCTGTTGGTGACATGTCAAATTAAGTTTTTGTTTGATCAAACATAACAACCAATAATTCAACAAACCATTCCAAATTACTATGCAAGTTATTCTCAAAAGCCACATTGTAACACGTAAGACTTATCATGCTTTTTATGCAAATCCAGGTTATCATACAACGCACGTAATCCAATTCATCATACAACACAGATTCTAAATTAGATTCCTATACAATACACTTTGGGTTTAGTCACTCACAACGTGCCATGTGAAGCCACTCACGGCTACACACCCTAAACCCTGTTAATCCTACAAAGTAGGGGCCTCAGATTCGTACGCGTGTATGATACCCATCATCAATATTCCACATGTAACTCATACAAGCAAACCATTAGCCTTATAATAATCGATAATGACAATTCATCATAGCACATAACATGTATACTTGCACATTTTCCAAGAAAGCTCACATGTTCCCAGAGTTGCACCAACTAAGCATATGACCCAATCGTCACAATCCAACACATTAGACATCATCCAGAAACATTCTAACATGATCCTAATACCATAAACATGTATAACTCACAATATCCAATGATCTTCAAAATTAAAGTTTCCCGTTTGGGAAAGTAAGACCCAAAATCAACCTAACACCCAATTCTTCATGAATTCATCTACATCATGTCTAATCAAGTCCATAACTATCATCTGCACATGACCAACATCATCAAATCATCATAATTCACCAATCTCATATCCAAAAGTTTCTACTTATAGCAAGGTATGAACTACATGATCAATTCACAGATTTCTTGCATAATTATCATAATCCAACATTCATACAACATTATTAACATCATAACATCATCAATCCATCATCAATTCATCAAGTTCATGCACAAAAGTTACTATTGTTAGTAAGGTATGATCAACGCATCAAAACCACGAATTTCTTGCATAATCCACGTAAACTAACATCAATACAATCTAACTAACATCATACAATCATCAAACAACACAAAATTCGACATTCATCATCAAATTCGAACTAGGGTTTCGGCCAACACCCAAAAACCATGAAAAACCATAAAAATCTAACATTTAATCGCGTAATGATCAAGAATTGATGCTTGCTACACGTTGTAATCACTTGGAATACACTAAAAATCGATGCTTGATGCTTGTTCTCGGTCGAAAATCGCAAGGGAGAGGAAGAGGGGAGGTCGCGGCCGATTGGGGGGTTTGTGGGGGGATTAGGGTTTAATTTTTGTTAAGTTTTAGTTTAAGGTAATTACAACTTAACCCCTATTATTTATATTTTATAAAACTAATCTTTTAAAACTTTTTAAAAAGGTTTTAACTACAAAACACAAGTATTATAAACTAACAATAATAATCATGCATAATTTTCAATAGTTACAAAACACATACAATAACTATAACACATCGTCACGTTACAAGATAAAATTCACAAATAATATTTAAAATCTATAAATCACATAAGTACAACTTAATAATCAACATTATTAATCAAGTTATTATCCAGTAGCCATTGTTAATTATTATTAAGTCACAAACGTTCAACGACAACTAGTGTGTGCTCAAGACACGTGTATGCAAGACCTAACGGAACTAACGGAGTTTAGTAACGGAAAATTACTGGATGTCACATAATAGTAGTTACAAATTTAATAATAAAAAATAGTATGAATAGTACTTTTTTTTCTGTAGGGCCATATATCTAACAACCACTCATACCCTGTCACATGACAGGATTAGAATTTATAATTTCTTATTCCCCGGCACAGATTATGTATTTTTTCTTTTTATCTGAAAATAAAAAGTTGTGTTGCTCCGGTGGTTCGGGTGGAGCGGGTGTTCACACCACTTCACATACCAACCAATAATATTATGTCATGTCATATCATATCACACCTCAAGATTTGAAGGGGATACTCATGCCACTTTGTGCCACAAAAATATTTATTTTTAAATTGCTTCATCAAAATAAAAAAAAATTACAAACTAAAATTTAAAACTACGTCAAAATAAAAAACAATAAAAATAAAAAATACATTAAAATAAACACATTAAAAATACAAAATATTAAAACTAAAAATCCATAAATCAAATTCCAACCACGTAGCTGGGCAATTCGATGTTTGCGTTCAACGATGTTTTTCAACATCGGCCCGGGCACATCGTCATGCGATTTAAGGGCGATTTAAGGAAAATCTTCATGTCCCGGTGCGTTTCGTAAAGTAATGTCTCTCGTTGTAAGTCTAGGAAGACCAATTTCGATTAGGTTACTTTCACACGAAGCGCTTCTCGTTCTCTTTTTCGCTCCATTTCTTTCTCCAGCGTACCTTTGTAATCGCTAATGGCCTCATTCAACGTTGCTTTGCACGAACACTCCTCCGCTTTATTGCCTTTGCGTCTCGTCCCAGTCAGTGTGACGTTTTCGATGAGGTCAGGGAGGGGGCTTGTAACAGGCTCATTGGACCTTACGTATCACCCGATTCCTAGGTTTTAGTCATCTTTGTTGTTTGACTATCAAACTCCGCAGCCATAACGGGCTCCCATTTGGTATGGTTTCTTACAACCTTTCATGCCTTGATGCTTGTCAAGCCTTTTCTTTCGTAAATATTTTTGTATTTACTTAAAGCTTTGAGGACGATATCCTTAACGTTGCTAACGCTTGGCCAATGATGTTTTTACAAATTAAAAAACAAAAATTTAGTTAAACATGATATAATTATAAAAATACAATGTAAATATATAAAAGTAAAAGTAAAAAATCCTGTTAAACTGACTCATTGTCAATTTCATTCTCCCTCATTTGGAAATAAAAGTAAAAGTAAGTTGATCAATGGTTCGGTTCATGCCACCAACAGTGATGTTAAAGTGTCAAAACACTTTCTTCCAAAATGAACTGATTATCTGATGACCTTTAACTCTAAGGTCTTTGGATACATAAATCCAACCTTTTGCCAAAGCTTCCTTCTCATTTTCATTCCAGGGCTTGTTAGTAGCCCATGTTGTCGATTTACCTTTCGAGTTAGATTTTGCTGGGCGGGCTTCTTCCCCACGAATCTCTTCACATCTTCACTTTCACAAACTTGAAGATTATCATATAATTCGTTATGTTCTTCTTAATCTTCTTAAGCTTCTTCTTCTTCTACGCGATAGGACGAGTTTTGAAAAGCATTTGGAATATTTTGGTAATAAAAAATTTATGAGGGTTGATATGTGAGCATAATTGGGTGGTAGTATGATGGTTGAGGCGATTCGTACGAGTTATGAAACCAAATCCATTGTATGTGGCAGTGGTGGGTTAAACGGTTAGGTAGAAGTAGCCGGTTCACTTGGACCCGAATGCACATTCGGTCTATGTTTTTTAGTGGTTTGGACTAGAGATTTTGTGGATTTTTTTTGTTGGATTCATAGTGTATAATATTTGAAATGAGTAGAAGAGATGTTTGAGAATAATATATAAAATTAGTGGTAATTGATTAGTATTTATAGTGTTTGATATGTGTTGGATGTGGGGGGAAAGCCAACAGCTCTTTTCAATGGTCATATAGGGAAAAAAGAACCTAGCATGTCAATGTCATACCACGCAAAAACCCCGATGTTAGGGGGCGGTGTTGCCGTGCGGCGTGATGCGTGGAGAACCTGTGACCACTCGGCCCAAATGGATGGGTTATCATGTGAAGAAACGGGTCGGTAACATGAATGGAATAACGAAAAATGAAAAAAAACAAAGGAATAGGAATTTCTGGACCTTAATGGACCGATAGGGGTCCTGTTGGTTGATCATAATGGTTCGTGACGTTGGTTGCGGACCGCCATGGTAAGTCATAATGATTCGCTAAGGAATGGAGATTGAAATAGTAGGTTTTATACTGAACCACCAAGTGTTCGGGGTGGCGGTCCGCCATGGTGGTCGCGGACTGCAATGGTTGGTCTAACGATCCATGAGGAATATTTTTTTTTAAATACGAATATTCTATTTGGAATATACGAATATGCCATTTTATGTCTGTAGCAGAATGCCAAGTGTTGGCGTAGCACTTCACCAAGGACCCTAGTTGGGCAAAAACGATATAAAAACCTCCAAAACTCGATTTTTCTTACACACTTTCACTCTCAATTTAAACTCCCTATACCCGGTTTCGACTCTCTCTCCGTAATATCAGCGCGTTTGAGCACTCGGTATGACTCAAGGAACGTGTGGCTATGTTCGTTGAAGTTAGTTTGGCTCAGAAACGAGTTTAGAAGCTCGGTTTGTTTAAGCAAATCCCAAACCCTTATGAATACGAGTTATGGTCATAAATAAATGTGTGTGTAATGATGCGGATTGTCAGGCCTAATCAAAAACAATTTATAATGGTCTAAACTCACCTAAGATAGCTAGGTAAGTCGGGTTGATCCATAGAGAATATGTGGAAAGTGTGGTCCAAATTCAAAAGTTTGTAGCTTGATTATAAAGAATTTGTAAAATAACTAATCGTGAGAATTAATGAAGTTAACAAGTAATTTAATTGCAAACAATGATGAGAAAGGGTAATCCTCTCTGGGTTCAGGTTTACTACTTAGACTTGCTTTGATAGTTAATAATGGTCATATAAACATAAATGGTTCGATTTGGGTAAGGACAATAGATTGAATGAGACTGTTGTTAAAGAACTACTCGAATCATATCCTACGTTTGTGATACCCAATTCCATCCAACATTGATGTTTCTAGATGAAAAAAATTTAAAACAATCAAAATGGAACAATTGAATTGAAAGCAACAATCGTATTTTAGACATGATAATGAAAAACAACAAATCAAAATCCAATGTAAACATTGTATCTAACATTAAAGATTCAAACCGAATGATAAAAACACAATCTTGAGACTTGAAATCACCTCCGGGAGTCTTTTGGAGCACTTGGGGTCGTTCCTGGGACTTGGGGAAGACTTGCAATCAAAGATAGATCTGAAAACCTAAATTTCCGTCTTATAAGTGATTTCAGCGCGCCGTATACCATAGGTCATCATTCCACCATAAGTTACGATTGGGGCTTTCTGTTCCAAGTACTTTCAGGCCATCGTAGGTCATCTTTCCACCGTAAGTCATGGTAGACAGCTTTTATCCGATTCTTATTTTCTTTGTAACTTCTTCATTCGGACTCCGTTTCCATCCCCGTTTGTGGCCACATTCTCATAATTGAATTCTCTATCACCTCATCTATCATGATCTTCGTTTAACATCCATGTGCATTCTCCAAGCCACATCAAATCATTGTGTTTTACCTATAAAACACCAAATCATCGTAGTTAACTTATTTCATACAATTTCTTCTACTTAAACAATTTAAATACATTAAATTTAACCACTTAACCATGATAAACATCATTCCAAACCCCTTACATCATGTGACATATGAAAACTCCATTGTAGTGTTGGATCACTCGGTGGTGAGCTGTAGACATCAAATATTGTTAGAAAGCTCAGATATGTTTTGATAAGGTTCTAAAACCTTTATATTATGTATCACTATGGATCATTCAGGTAAACCGAGGTTTTTGGAAGAAACAAACCGGTGATAATGATTAAGATTCATATGGTTGTTATGGTCTTGGAATGATCATGTGTTTTGGCAAATAGACTTGTCACGAGACAAGATCTAGTATAAATATGAAATGTATAATAAAGTGTCATTTCATAATCGTGAGTTGTCACGTGGATTTACACAATAGAGATTTCATGTGGTGGTTAAGTCTTGTCACTATGTCAGGAGTATGCGTAAACCCTAACTTTGTGATGTATCTCTATCAAGAGTTGCGATGAAAAATGTCGACCTGAGTCGGAGAACTCTAGCTCGAGGTCAAATTCATGACAAGAGCAGGTCAGGTTATTATATTGGGCAAGATGGCCGAGGGGTTTTACGGTCTTTAAGACTATGTCTTGACGTGAATGTTTGTGTGATTAGGGTTGTGAGACGCTTCTGACACTCACGGAACAGTGTACGGACATGCTCGGAAGCTTATCGTTGTGAGTATAACTGCCTGATTTTCTTAATTTTTTGGGGCTGTATTGTAGCGGGTTAAGTATTTTGGTAAAATGTTTAATATGTGTGTGATGGTCTTAGGAATGAGTCACTGATCACGGGGATTTCAATTTTTTGAGATTGGTTGGGAGCATAGGATCGATAGTGTTGTCTGTCAAAGGAGAGTGCAGCATCGCTAGGGCTGTCTGTGACCCAAGAGTGTAGGATCCTTCGGGCTGTCTACTACTAGTATATTATGACACGTTGGGATTTCGTCGGCCGGGGCGCTTAGAACCTACCTGTTGATCTATGAAAAGGATGAAGCTACCGAAAACTTAGGATTTCAACACTGGTTGCCAACTGTCGAATTAAACAAAAGTGCTGAATCCACTGCAGAAATGCATATGTTGAATGACTGCCGATCAGCATATGCTAAGCAACTACCGATCAGCACTCTACCGATGAGTTGTCGATCAACTGCTGCTGATCAGCAAAGAACTTCATGAGCTGCTGTTAAACTGCTACTCAAAACAAGAATGTCTGTGCCGAAGACTGCTGTGTTTCACCTTTTGGAGACAACATACTACTGAATTTGCCAACTCTACGCAGATTACGTAGATTATCTGTTTTGCTGTAGACTCTGAACATAGAATAGTTTATTCTTATTGTTTAGATTTCATAGTATAAAAGTTCTCATACTTGTATAGTGGAGGCAAGCTTTTAAGACACTTGGTTGTATTTGCCAATTGTGTCACTTGTACTCAAAAGATTAATCAAGTGCATAATTTGAAAGAATTACTTGTGTATTTACCTTTTTTCAAAGTATTTGTGTTGTGATAGTAAGTAATTAACTTAGATTCCATATTCATTATCTACTGATCAAAGAAGAAGTTCTTGTTAGTTTAAACCAAACCGATCTAACACTACCCACCGTCATGTTGTGAAACCTGTATTGGCATATATGTTGACGGACACTTCCCTAAGTGTGAGGGCGTTTGTAAGATTTGATTTGATAAACAATTTGCTTACACACATGGTTATATTGTCTAACTATTTTAGTGTCTCTGGTTATGACTCACCAACAACGTTGTGGTTAACGTATTTTAGCTCGTGATACAGGAACAGAAGGTGCCGGGAGACACTAGCTAGGTCAAATAGACTTAGCACCTGTGCATAAATAAGATCTTCAATTAGAAGACAGAGGCTGATTTAGAACTGCCTGGGCAGTGTATTAATTTACTTTGTATTTTGAAAGCACTGGACACGCGAATTATGTGAACACTGATAAGTATAATTCGGCCTAGTTTTTATGGTCTTTTATGTTAAGTATCCGTTGTATTAAATTATGATGTGATATAACTCGTCGTGATCGTGAGTTGGGGTGTGACTGGGCCGTTGTGCTCTCACGGTGGGTGCGCCTCTCCCACCCTTAATAATAAACTTTTGCGATTTGGTGGTGCTATTTCTATCCTCTATAACCCTCTTTTTAGTTTTGTTTTTTTAGTTTTTAGTTTTTCTTTTCATATTTACTCTTTTTAATTTTTTTATATAGTTTTAACTTTTCATCCACATTCTTTTTATTATTTGGCTAAAAAGATAATGTTTTGATTTTATCTTTTTTACTAAACTTTTTATTAAATTTTACTTCTTACTACTTAGTTCCGTTTTGCTTTATTTCTAACATAAATTTTTAACTAAGCTTTATTTTTCATTACCTATTGAAGTTAATATCTGGTTTATATTTTTTATGTTTATTTACAAAATTAAATTTTTAAAAGTTACGAATGTTCTAACCTTTTGAAATATTTGTTCACTCTTTTTTAGCGTAACAAAATAATCTTTTCTTAATTCTGAATGTATTGTTATGATATGTTTATTTTTATTTGCGTTCTTAGAATGTGGTTTTATCTTTTTGTAGTACAAAGTTACAACATGTTTATTTATACATGTGTTATAGTTATTTTGTATGTTTCGATTTAATGCACGTATAAATTCATCCACTAAGGTTAGTTAAAAAAAAATTGTGCTCTATACCACTAAAAAAGTACGGGCATTCAGGTTGAAAAGATATCATGCTGCGTAGCGCGTGTGTAAATCCTCGTTACAAACATTATAATGTTGGATA